>OX438928.1:29524971-30124971 GCA_949316025.1 Lapara coniferarum | reverse complement strand
AGTTCCTTGAAGTACTTTGTAATTCAAAGCTCTGTGCTGCGTTGCTGTTTTAGGCGGTCGTACCACGTATCACGAGGCTAGCAGCATTTTTGTCTCGTCATCTAATAGTTAGAGAAAAAGACATAATATATTGATTGCGTTGCATAAGCGCCGAAGCCAAAACATTTGTCAATTGAAGTTTTCTACCTCAGGACTCAAATAATACACCTCTCTCATCCATTATTTTTTGGGAGCGACACCATCCAATTTCCCTATCCGTTTTTAAATTAGTGCTACAATCTCCTAACGCATATTGTTTTTTTTTTAGCCAGTGAAAACTCACCCTAACGTCCATAACAATAAAACTCATGAAATCTGTCGCTAACAATAACAAAATATTGTTTACCTTAAGGTTTAAATTTGAATGGATCGTCCTTCCAATTACTGCTATTAATTTTACATTTCAGCTTTGGCCGGCGACGCTGCCGTCCCAGTTTATTTTGATACAACTTCAGCCGAAAAACATCCTTATTGGAGATTTAATTTTCGATTGGTATTTTTGGTAATGGGCTGTTATTGATCTCGCAATCAGTTTAAGGATTTTATATACCTTTGTTATAAATCATCTGTTTTTGCCTATGTATCAAATTATACTTGTGATAGTTTAAACCATATTTTGTTGGATTGTCGGTCAACGAGGAAAGGTCAACTGATGCTCAATGAGGCCAAAGAAATTGTAACTTAGTTAATAAATTAATTTCATTAGGTTACATACATGTTGGAAACATGATAATATATTTACCATAATATGTAGTGTAAATAATTTGCTGTGCGAGGAAAGTAAATCCAAGTTATATATTATTGATTGTGTTAATCCAGGATATGGTCTACCCGTATGCCAAATTTCATCAAAATACGTTCAGTAGTTTTTGCGTAAAAGAGTAACAAACATCCATACATTCAAACTTCCATACTCACAAACATTCGCGTTTATAATATTAGTAAGATATATAGACTTTATAACACAAGAAGGTTGGAGCAAAGAAAACTTACTAAGCCTCATTAATTAAATTTAACACATTTAAAATCAATGATAAAAACCGTTGTTTGAAATTCAATATTACTTAAACTTTTATGACTCCCATTAAGTTCTTAATTTAATGAGACAGTAAAATTAAGCTGTTTAATTTATTCCGATCGGAGCTAATGCATTATGCGAACGTTTTCATTACTTAACGGGCAAGCAACGGGTATTGGAATGACGCCAAACATTTGCTAGCATTTAAAAACATTACTGTGACATTCACCGAAAATATGTGAAGAAGTGTGCAGCCAAGAAAACTGTGATTTCCTTAAAATGGTTGAAATATGGGGTTGTTTGGTCAAATATTATTTATTTTCAACTGTTATTTTCCAAAAATATGACACCGTTGCCAGTTAATGGGTTGGGTAAGTTGTGAGGTTTACATCAGTTGCCAATTCCTACGTTGAATAGGGAATGAATTTTTACCAGTTGCCAGTTATTAAATTCTGAAAATCTCATCAATCGTCTTTATTATGCTACTATACAAATCTGACTATGACTGCCTCGGTGGCGTAGTTGTATTATGGTACGACTGCGATGCTAAGATCTTTCGATTCCCGGGTCGAGCAAAATGATATTGGATATTTCGAATCAGTATCAGCTCGGATTCTAAAATTTGTACCCGATATGGCGATAGGCTCCCCCGCTATCATATCATGGGACGGAATACGTACGGCGAAAAGTTGGTGCACTAGTTGCACCTCTGCCTACCCCTCTGGGGATAAAATTTATTAATTTTTATTTATTTATTTATTGGTTATTTATTTATTGGATAAAAGGCGTGAGTATGCGTATTTGTATACTAAAACTATATTTAGTTTGCAGCTGTTCTGCGGGTGTTTGCTGTGCTTCGCGAAAGGTGATGCTATTAATTTGTTGGTCTCTTATAGTGGGGAGTCAGGTTAGGTACCACTGCAATGTTTACATCTTACAGCGAGCACTACTGTTTTTCGGTTTGAATATAATTGTCGACAGCTGTATAATTACTTTAGAAATTACTAGCTTTTGCTCGCGTCATCACCCGTATGAAATACTGTTTCCGGGATGTAAGTCCCGCTGTATATTTTCTCGAGATAAAATGTAGGTTAAAACCTTCTCAGGGCTTCAAACTGTCTCCATAGCAAATTTCATCGAAATTCGTTCAGTTGTTTTTGAGTTAGTCGCATACAGCCTACAAATGCGGCGGGCAGCTTTGTTTTATAGTATGTAAGGAATGACGAGAGTATCTGGTTGACGGACTGCTCTGATCTGTTTTCTGATCTAGTTGGGTAAGATATAGGTTACTTTTTATTCCGGAAAATAGAAAGCGGGACTTTTATCCGGGAAGAAAAGCTATTTCACGCGGACGGAGCCACGAGCAATAGCTAGTATATAACAATATCATCCGTGTATTATATACTGTCTCACTGCTGGGCACGGGCCTCCTCTACAACTGAGAGGTTAAGGGCTTAGTCCACCACGCTGGCCTACAATACATACATAACTTTAGAAAAGTCAGTGGTGCGTGCCATTGGGTTTTGAACCTGCGGACATTCGTGTCGGCAGCCCGTTCCACTCCCGACTAGGTTATTGCTGAATCTGTTTCACCTACTTATTTATAAATATTAACTCATTTATAATAACAACCAAACTCAATTCCCTAACACTAATAATACGCTGCTAACGATGTATACACATTGATTATTTCATTATTCACTATTGACATAACTACCGGGTTATTGTTTTCAAATTATAAATAGGCAGCATTGATGTGGGTTTTTAATACATCAATAATAGGTAGCAATTGTTTCGGGTTTTTGCTTTATGTGTCGATATTTTTCGTTTTTAATTCTCTCTATCCCTTTCCTTTTTTCTCTCTCCTAATCACCCGGTATCCACTTACTGCTAGGTATAGCTGTCCTCTCTATCACGCCACTATTTCTGGTCTTCAGCGGGCCTCATGCACTACTTGCCGGCATACCTCGCGACGTCGTCTGCGCATCAAGTTGGTGGTCCACCTCTATCTTTATTTTTAACAACGACACAAAATAATTGGGTTCCGGAGTCGGGACTATATTACACTGGTGGGTGAAATATTATAAATAATGTTACGTGCTGGGGTTCAGGATAACAATACTAACTTCTGTCCCATAATATGGTAAAAAGATTGACAATACATATATCGAGCCGAAATTCTATAATTTTCGAGGACTGAGTTCCATTTTTTGTATAAAAAACTCGCGCAGATTGGTTGACTGGATAGAGACTGCCTGCGGCATTAAGTCTGTCTTTATATTTTATTGTAATAAAAGTGTAAAAATAAATATTGAAAAATTGACTTCCAACCATACAATTGAAGTTTAAACAACACGATTCAGAACCATACACAGTACACTACCATTACATTTCTGCCCCATTTAATATTGTTACAAGATCTAAACATACTTTATTACAAAACCAAAACGCCAGTCAGGCATTCCCATTAAAAGCAATACACAAATCAATTAGTTGACCTGGAGCCAGCTTAAATTCATTACGCGACGAGTTCTGGAATCTAGTTCCAGACCTTCCCAGGCGACCTCGGACCTGCATTTCCAACGCGAAAGTTACCAAGTCACCGGAATTGATTATCTAATAGGAATAACAAGTCAGCTTCAAAAGTGTATCGTGTGTAAACGGGATAAGGTTTAGAGTTCTAGGAAACTCGTTTAAAGAGGTTGTGATTTGAAAATAATTTAACTATGGGATTTTATAGGTACATGAGATTAGGGCTTAAGTTAGATTATTATTATTAACTAGCTTTTGCCCGCGGCTCCGCCCGCATTAAAAAGTTTTTCCGGTATTAAAGTCCCGGTTTATATTTCCCCGGGATAAAAAGTAGCCTATGTGTTAATCCAGGACATGATCTACCCGTGTGCCAAATTTCATCAAAATCCGTTCAGTAGTTTTTGCGTGCAAGACGAACAAACATCCATACATCCAGACATTCTTACAAACTTTCGCCTTTATAATAATAGTAGGATAGTAGGATTATGATATTGAGGCAAACGAGCATACGGTTCACTGGTAGGTGAATACGGGCTGATTAGGAGAGAGAGAGAAAGGGAGAGGAATAGAGAGATGGTAAGTGATCACCGCCGCCCATGACCATCTGCAATACCATGGGGCCCAGAGATGAATATATTCTTAGATTATATTTACGATGAAACATTTATATAATATGCTGCCGTAGTGTAGTTATATTGCATGCGCGGTACAACTACTGCTCTGAGGTCCTGGGTTCGAATCCAAAGTCAGGTAAAGTGACATTGGGGTTTTCCGGTCAAAATCAGTCCGGATATCAGAATTGGTACCCGGTATGGCGATAAGGGCGCCTACACAATAAGGGACAGAACACACATGGTGAAAATAGGGTGCCTTTGCTGCACCTCTGCATACCTCCAGTTTGACACTTAGGAGAAAACCCAATATCACCTTTCCCAACCACAGATTCGAAACCGGGACCCTAGAACGGTGTCATACAACGCACATAGTATAACTATGTCACCGCAGCATTCAAACATATTTTTAAAAAACTTTAGCAAAAATACAGAAATAAATTCAAAGATCACTTTAGGCTTAAAATAATAACAATCAAATCAAGATATCCATCACAAATTATAAATATTACACAGAATTACAAATTCAAAGGACAAATCGTTTCTATAACTAACGAAATTATATCCACTGGGAGAATCAAAGGCGGTCCCGGGGCGGTCCGCGCTCAGAACTTGGAATCGTTTTAGATATTTAGACGAAATTATGTGAAGACAACTTTTAGACGATTCCTATTATTATTAAAAGTTACTCCATCGGCCTCGAGTTACGAGTTTTTTAAGGTTTGAATCCCGCTGTAAATCTATTCTTTGGTTATGGTGTAGTAATTGTACTTTTGGAGATTTGTTTAAACATAGATACCGAAGTGGTTGACCTGATGTTAAATGAGGATACACTATTAACAATAACGTTTTTTTTAAAGAAACCTGAGTTTTAATATTAAGCTTTCTGTTTATAAAAAAAAGTCATTATTATTGGCATCTTCTTAAATTTCCTAAATGTTAAAACAATAATTATATACCGAAGCACTATCCAAGACCCATGTTTTTATTTCCTAAGATATGAGATTTATATGTTTCCACTATAGGAAACATATAAATCTCTTAGAATTTCGTCAAGGTTTTGTGAAAATCAACTGCACAATATCCTTCGTCTGGGGCCTGAAGGTTACTTGTTTTTTTTCAGACCTCGCTCGAAGAGCAGATTAAATTCCTCATCGGCAACCGACCAGCGACCTTATCAAAATCGATTTTATTCTGTTTATGTTGTTAATGTTCATTTTGTTCTGTAGTTTGCACCGCTCGCTGTATTTCCTAGACAGTTATAAGTTTTACTTGATATTATGGCGGTAATATTGTTTGTGAATGGGGCGCCCTTGAGTTGGTTTTCGAGGTGGGGTTTGCCCCAACACGATACACTGAGATAGAATCTCTGTAGTTGAAATTAGCATTATAACATCTGATATCTCAAAATGATGATGGATTGCAATGCCACGTAGATTTTCTTAGCACAAGAAGTAAACACAGGAGTAACTGCCAAAAGTACTATCGAATACAAAACAAAGGGACGTGGGACGTCATTCTATAAGGTGGATAGACAACATTGTAAAGGTCGTAGGCACGCGCTGGATGCAGACAGCTTCTAACAGGTTAGTCTAGAAATCTTGGCGGCGGGACTATGTTCAGCTTTGGACTTCTAAAAGAAGAAGAAGAATACAAAACAATTACTTTGGTCAATACAACAAACTGGACAGTTTTGCCAAAATGCCAAAACTTACCTTAGACATAAATCTTCAAATTATCCTAAATCTTTATAACTTCATGTCCCACGACCTCGATGAAATGATAAACTCCACGAAATTATTAAAATTAACGTAGTAATATATTATTAAGAGGCCAAATGAATCGCCTTAGATTCACGAAACTTGCGAACTTGGAAACTCTCCGAGTTGTTGAGAATTTAAGATGGCAGACTTCATAAGTAGTAATTTTAAACTAAGGAGCTTGGATATCATATTGGTACCAACTAATAGGTTTAGTGGTAGCCAATATGGACACTCGGGAGATCTTAGATTCAATTTCCAAATGGGATAAAACTTGATTTATTTTTTAAATTTTACCCGGAACTAACCCGCAGGAGCTAACATCACGCAGGCTTCATAAAACTAGCCCAAATCCTTTCTTAATATTTGAATAAATGACTTGTACCAAAAACACGTTGGACCGGTATCAGGGCAGGGGAAGTTCACTGATTTGAACCCTAACTCTCGCAGATCATAACTCAAGTTCACTTTGGTCTTTTAGTACTAAATTATACCCTACAAATAAACTTCACCTCTTTACAACAAACAAGCATGACTGATCCACTCAAGTCAACAAAATTATGCCACTTATTCAAAACTTAATAAACGGTCACAATAAATCAAGAGAAACAAGATTTAAGTTAATACTGGAGATTCAATAAGTTACCTCGGATGCAGGACCTGGGGTAATGGCCTATAAATCACGTGACCTCCGTCCTCCCCCGCCCCCCGAGCCATTCCGGGGTAATTAATTATCATTATCACTTCTTATTTTTAATATGTACTTATATTTTATAATTTGACATTCCTAACGCAACTGCGAAAGTCGTAATATGTCACTGTAGGTAAGACAAACAATTCTGCCGGTAATTATTTAATATTGTACAAAGAATATAGTTTTGAATGGTTAGAATATCAAAATCCAGTTGAAAAGGAAGCCCAATATTTAAGTATTTTGTTTACTATTTATATGCATGTCATCACACCAGCCCTGTTTATACACTGCCCACTGCTAAGCACGGGATTCCTCTACCATTGAGAGGGTTTAGGCCTAAATCACCACGCTGGCCTTGTGCATGTGAGTAGACTTTACATACCTTCGAAATTCTTATGGAAAATTGTCAGGCATGTAAGTTTCCCCACGATATTTCCTAGCGAACGATATAATTGATAAACAATACGTAACTTCGAAAAATCAGATGTGTGTGCCTTGGGTTTTGAACCTGCGGATATCCGTCTCGTCAGACCGTTCCACTGTTCGACTATTTGTATCAAGACTTGATAAAGGTTGCAGGAGCTCGCTGGATACAGGCTGCTTTTAATTAGTCCGTCTGGAAATCTTTATAGGAAGCCCATGTTCTGCGGGGCACTTCATGTGGCCGATGATTTTGAAGATGATGAAATTTCCACGCAGTAATGGTATATACTCACTAAATTTATTGTAGTCTGTTCTATTATAAATAATTTTATTATTTCCGAAAAATCTTAAGCCATAAAACTAAATATAAGTCATAATAAAATTAGAGTACCTAAATCATTAACATATCTTTACGATAATCTTTAAAATTAATCCAAGCAATGTTAAATTCTACATTAAAACACTTCACGTATCTCAATTTATTCCAATTTTTTCATTCATGCTCTGGTATTCAAATATCATTTACTCATCTACCGTACAAAGCCGGCTAACCTACGATATTAAATAAAAAGGTCTCATTCCTTATCCGACTTTACTATCTACAATCCACGCTAGATAGTTCACTAGTCAATATATCTTGTTTAGAAACTTCTCCAAGAAGCCTATCTTATTTTCCGATCCTTTCGCTGTTTACAGCTATAAACAAAAAGTTTATATTCTTAAGAAAGGTTCGCGCAGTTTGCTTAAACTTTATCTTGTACTATTTCACTGAATTTATAGCTTTCAATAAAATCTAGAACAATGTTCATAAAGGTGATGGAAAGGAAATGATGCAATTATAAACAGAATAAGTATACTTTACTATCATCATCATAAAAAAAAACATAATTTAAAATTATGTATTATAAAAAATTATATATCTCTAAAATAAATTTTAATTTTAAATTACTAACTCTATGACACGATTTAACCACATGCTGATAAAGTCTCTGATAGGCTATTCGAAACCTATCCGCCATATTATTATGTAGTAATACAATGTGTAATCCGAACACAATAGTAGTTGTAAACTGCGCCTTGGAAAATTTACAACGTGACAATCATAACTCATTCGAAGCCTGCAATAAGTGATAAAATATAAAAGGTCACATATTTATATTTATATAGATTAAATCTTCAGTTCTCTACAATAAATCGTCCAAACATCCAATAGCAATCGAACTGAGCCAACATTTAATCTGCAGACGAAATCTCAGCAGACGGACAAAGCTAAGGAAATGGGCCGTCGTCGGCTTGCAATTATCATTCGCAAGAGATCCCGAGGGAACGGGCTCTCCGGGACTAATTCATTGATCGATCCCGCTGACCCGGCATCCTACGGGACTCGCTTGTAATCTTGTAATTCGGCAAAAATGGGTGACAGAGAGAATGTGGGGGAAGGAATTAAATTAAAAATTTATGAGATTTTTAGCATAAGGTATAGCGTTAATTGTGCGTAGTTGTCGGTTTTCAATTAAATTCACGGTGTTTTTTTTAGTTCAAAAACCTTTATTTTATAAAAAAAACTCCCTCGGTGGCGTAGTTGACTGCCTCGGCGGAGTAATTGAATTACAGAACGACTGCAGTGCTGAGATCTCGAGTTCGATCCATGGGTCAGACAAAGTGATATTGGGTTTTTCTGTTCAGTATCAGCTCGGAGTCTGGAATTTGTGCCTGATATGGCAATAGGCTGGCCACGTATCACATGGGGCGGAATAAGTGGGTGTACTAGTTGCGCCTGTGCCTACCCCTTCGGGGTAGGCACAGGCGCAAAGGCGTGATTGTGTGTGTATGTGTGTGTGTGTGTGTGTGTGTGTGTGTGTGTGTGTGTGTGTGTGTGTGTGTAATAAAAAAACAGATGCCTTTGTAGTCGAATGGTAGGTAGAGACTAGAGGTGCATCAAGTACACCCACTTTTTAACCTTCGACAAATAAAGAGGGATGTTATAAGTTTAGGTTGTGTATCTGTATGTCAGTCTGTGGCATCGTAGCTCCAAACGAATGGACCGATTTTGAGAAGGTTTTTTTGTTTGTTTGTGACTTCGACAGTATTTTCTGGTCATGTTAACTTTGAGCTGATGCTGCAGCATCAAGTAGTCTGCTAGATACCACTCTTTAGCAACTTATAGCAGATATAGCGTGTGTGGGCTCATAAGAGTGGTCTCCACGAATAGGCATTAGGTAGTGGATTATCATGGACCCATGATTGAGAATATATTAATTTAAAAAGTTGGGACAAAATTAAATTAAAATCAGGAAACCCCCGACACAAAAAGTTTCTAAAAACAAAATAATAAAAGCGTCTTTGTCATTTAAGTACCTAGTAATATAATATTTAAACCCAAGCGTCGTCTCGTCGGGGGACCGCTGAAGAAGTAAGAGTAAGAGATGATATGAAAAAAAGGGCGTGAATGACTTGATGACAAAAGATAGAGGAGAACGGAAGAGACAAAAATGTTGCGCCGACCCCAAGTAATTTGGGACCAGGGCAGGAAGATGATAATATTGCTCGCGGCTCCGCCCACGCGATGCTTCCCATTAGTGGAAGAATTTTCAAAATCGGTTTAGTAGTTCCTGAGATTAGCGTGTTCAACCAAACAAACTCTTCAGCTTTATAATATTGACTTTAGATTAAGCGGGGCCAATAATTCTCGCATTTGTTAGGACCACAATATATTCAAGAAACATAATTTATAGGTATTTAGATTTTAATATACTTTGTGCCTTTGACAAATAGGGTACAACTAGAAATTTCAGGCCCTTCAAAGGCTTGTGTTAGCCGGGATCTATTTAATATACAAAAAATATTGTTTTCTTGAGATATTGAATAAGCGATTCCTGAAATATATTCCCCGAAGGGTTTCTATACTCTAAAATAAATATTCTCTTAGACTGTACTTACTTTTTGTGTTATTCTAATTTTTTTGAAATAAGTAGCTGCCCTTATAACAATGGAAGAAATATAAAAGTAAATATATCTTCTTGTTACTTAGTAATATAATTATAAATGCGTGTCCTGGATTAACACGAAGTTTTTTTTTTATATGTCGGCAATTTGCTCTCGCGGAAAATATTTTAGTTTTAATCTAATAAACCAAAACCCAAGGCACACACCTCCGACTTTTCAAGACCTTTAGCACTACTGAACCGATTTTGAAAATTCTTTCATTAATAGGAAGCTACATAACTCCTGAGTGCTATAGCTACTTTTTATCCCGGGAAAATATTTTTGTCCCGGAAAAACTTTTTCACGCGGGCGGATTTATTATAACGAAGGGCGAGTCTATTTGTAAATAGATTTGGTATGTACAAGGAGGACTTTGAAAGGGTATGTGATGCACGGATCAGGTGTTTGCCCTGCAAAGTGTTATAGAGAAATAATTGTGCCAGCGGTCCACACCTTTACGGGTAGCCGAAAGGTGTCCAAAAAGGTACGACTAGCTGTCCAAACACAGTTATTCGTCCATTGCCCACTCTGATGTATGGAAGTGTAACCTAGTTATGGCAGAAAAAGCATGAAAGTAAAATTAAAGAGTGCGGAACACGATGGTGATGGACATGTGTGGAGTGACAGAGAATGTAGTGACCAAAATTGAGAAGTGTATGCTAAGGTGGTTTGGGCATTTGAAAAGGATGGATGATAGGAGACTGACAAAGAGGATGTATAAGGCGAGTGTGGATGGAAGGGCCGGCAGGGGTCGACCGCACCGAACCTTCGAATGTCAGACACCTGACGTTATTCGTAAAGGACAAGTCAAAAGTACCCTAAACTGAGAATGCATGTAAAGATTGATGAAGGTTGGGGGAGTGAGAGAAGTATACCAGAATCAAGCAAAGTGCCAATCAATAGTTTCTGCTTACCCCTATGGGATAGAGGCGTGATACTATGTATGTATGTATGAGTGTATCGTCATATCGAGTAAAAATTTTACTTCTGGAAAATTCATGTGATATTTGATGTTTTGTTGCGCGAAATCAAAATTAAACCCGGAATTCATGTTTCTCGTTAACATATTGCACCGATGAGGTAAATTTGTAATTAACGAACTGAATAATACTAAACAAAATAGTTTGGAATGAAACAAATGCATCAGAGTAGAAATTCCTTTCAGAGAATTCGCGCGTAATTCTAGATATTCAGGCATTTCTGGAATTAGTCGCGCGGTTTGCTTTACAGACCAAAACTTAGATATAACGCTAACTATAAAATCGCCTCTTTGCTTCAATAAAGTGATATCTTCAAAATATTAATTTTAGAGGAGTGTTTCCCACCGTTTAAAAATAAAGTGACAAACGGAAAGTATTTTTTTTATTTAATTCTATTAGATAAATAAAAATCTAAGTGTATTGGAAAATAAAATCAAACACGGCTGCTTTAATTATCAAATTAAAAAATATGGTTTCTTTACTTGGACTTATCACGTTGAAAATCCTCCTAGCCAGTTTCGGCCACGGCGGCCAATCTCAACGGAGATCAGCCAGGTACGCAGGAGATATTATAGTGCACAAGTGTGTGCGCAATACACAGGTGCACTCGCTATTCCTTCACTCTCATAGTCCGGTGAGACGGCAATCCGACATGACCGGAGAGAGATCAGGCGCAGGACCAACGGCTTTACGTGCTTTCCGAGGCACGGGGGTATCACACCGCCAACTTCCTGACTTCGAGCTGCGACTGAGTAAATTTTAAGATGGAAAAACCCAGTCACAATTTTTTTTTTTGCTCGACCCGGGATTCGAACCCAGGACCTCAGCGCGCAAATCGTACTACTTATCACGTTATTGAAGCAAAGAGTCGAATTTTTTTTTTTTGAGAGCTTTTGTTAAGAGGTTTCATTTTTTATGTAAATTTGCTATGATAAGCGGATCTCACTTTATTGAAAAAGAGAAATACTCAATAGCTAATAATTATGCTCGTGCTTAAGTATTTCATTTTTAATTTTCATAATTTTATATTTTCCAAAATTTTAAAACAAGTTATAAACGATGATGGAAGAAACAATTAGTGGATTATGCAGGATAGGACAATAACGTCAATGCCGTTGCGGCATCGGTGTGCGAGGGAGATAGAGAGACGTTTGTTGTTATAACCACTATAAACATATTGAAAAGAGCAGCACAGGACTTTGTTGCCCGTCTCTCTAGTGAAAACTGTTCTCCACAATATACTTAGCGTAAAACTAACTGAGATTAAACAAATATTGACAATTTATAGTTTGAATAATATTTTTTTTTCTTTTACACATCTACACTTTCGTGTTCCTACCAATTTCTGTTTTCTCACCACAAAAATAAAATAAAGGCGATTAACATTAATTCCCACAAAGAAAAAAAATGTTTCCATTAAACTTAACGCGTGGAAGTAATTTGAAAATTTGAATTCGTTCAGCTACTTATGTGGCTGTCTGTACCTACAATTCAAGAATGAAAATAGTAAAACTTTTCATTTTACCGAAACTATACATGACGTGAAAAGTGTAGGTTATTTATTCTAGATCAGCTTATATAAACTAATTGTAGGTATATAATATATCAAATTTATCTGCCTCGGTGGCGTAGTGGTATTGCGTACGCATTACGAGTACGATTTGCGCGCTGAGGTCCTGGGTTCGAATCCCGGGTCGAGCCAAAAAAATTGTGACTGGGTTTTTCCATCTTAAAATTTACTCAGTCGCAGCTCGGAGTCAGGAAGTTGGCGGTGTGATACCCCCGTGCCTCGGAAAGCACGTAAAGCCGTTGGTCCTGCGCCTGATCTCTCTCCGGTCATGTCGGATTGCCGTCTCACCGGACTATGAGAGTGAAGGAATAGCGAGTGCACCTGTGTATTGCGCACACACTTGTGCACTATAATATCTCCTGCGTACCTGGCTGATCTCCGTTGAGATTGGCCGCCGTGGCCGAAACTGGCTAGGAGGATTTCATATATCAAATTTAATACAACTACCATTTATCTCCTTACTAGTTAGTAAGAGAAATATTAGCAAATGCCATAAGTGGCAATACCAACAGAACAGTCCACTAACTACAAGGGCTATCGCCTTAATGTGTACGATTACGTTTGTTTGTCTTGGTCGCTTATCTGTAAGTACTGAAGCACTAGCACCAAAGCATTACAACTTAGGAATTATGTAGAAATAGATTTCATATCATAGTTTTAACATTTTATGGGTTTGTGGCTGATTTGAAAATTATATGATTGTTTTGATGTAAAAGTACTTTGACATACACACAATAAAGATTCGCAAATGAGTAGGTACACGGTTCGTTAGGTTTCTTTCAGTGAGGTCGTGTGGCACCCAAATATCGAGTTATTTTGTGTACCCAGCTTTTTTCAAATGGGTCAAAACTGTTTTGTGGTCAATTCTCACTTCTTCAGCTATATCGTAATTACTAATATGTCGATCTTGCTCCACTTTAAAAAAAAAATGAAATGCAACTGTTTTAACATCATGAAACCCAGCCAGATACAAATAGTACAGCCAAAGAGATTTTATTACAGGTTTATACATACTACGCGCGAAAAAACTTATTCCCCGACCCATTATAAACAAAAAAAAAAACAAAATTCTAAACCTAACAATCCCTGTTTCTTTTAATCAAGAAGTTCCAACTTAGGAATCAAACCCCCCGCTTCACAGCTTATTAGCAAGCTGCAATGGCCCGTAAGCCCAGGATTAGTAACCACAAGAGCTAATGGTATCACCGCAGAGCGTGATACATCAAGGGGGAGTATATTTAGACAGCGCCGCAGCTCCCCCATGACTTAGTGGCAGTATATGGACTTCGTACTGGAACGTCCTGGGTTCAAATTTTGGATCGGGGAATATATTGCGCAGGTTTTCTATAATATGCGGTCTTGATTTTGAATCATCCTTCATTTGATATTCAAAATCTGAATTCCGAAGTCTGGACTCTGACTTGTGAACTGAAAACTTTTGAACTCTAAACTCTGATCTCTCCAGATTCTAATATTGGGCGACAGACATGCGGTATCCCATTATAATTAGGTGTAATAGAGGCGATTTTTTAATATTTCTAAAAGATAAGCCAATGCTTTCACTATAAAGGCAAGCCGGTAGAAACCGTGTTACATTAAGAACCCTTTATCGTGATCACCATCATAAGTCCCATAATATAATATATAATAAAATAAAAAGCCTTTTATTCCTTGCAAGGTGTTACAGTAGGTATTATAGTTCTATAGTTTTTTTTTTTACAAATTGCTTGTGAGTCCCATAAGCTCCACTAATTAAACATAGGCTTCCTCAAAAGATTTCCAGACGGACCTGTCAAAAGTGGTATACATCGGGCATGTTCCTGCGACTATTGTCAAGTCACCTGGCGCCTTCACCACTATCAAATGATCGAGACACGCGGCAGCGTGTCAAGCCAAGCAAAAAAAAAAAAAAAGTCGAAGCTGCCTAGTGTAGTTTCACCCGAACCATTTGGAGCGACTTTTGACACCTCCATAATTCAAAATCTATTTAACGTAAATACCTGAGATTTGGTTTATATATTAAAACCCCTCAAGTTAACCAGAATCCCAAATTTCATAAATATAGCTCAAACGGTCATTGAGATACTAACATCTAAAAATCGGCATTTTTATCACTGACTGACATATAGATCAAAAACCTAACCCACTTCCAGATGACCTAGAAAGTTGAAATTTGGTGTCCAGATAGGTAATTGTATGTATACAAAGGAAAAAATCTGACAACAGTATATTTTTAAGATTTGAAAAATTTTCCAAGCAATCGGAAAATCTGCATACTATCTATAAATTATCTTTAGAATAATGAACGTTTAGGCGTACACGTCCATTGATGCTTTATTTTACTTTAAATACTATTTACCTTGATCCATTAATTGCGTTCCTTCTGTATTAGGGCACCACTTTTGCTTGAATTTTTCTATAAATTTTCCGACTTTAGACAGAGCTGTTGTGGGACACGGCGGTAGGTTCCTATAGATACGTTATAGGTATCAGCAACTCGTGCCCACTCTTAAGTCTTTTATATTATATATTTACTTCTGTTTCGAGCCCAAATTAAAAATTTCTGATATCTACAATGTTTATTTACATCTTAAGACGTTTATTATTTTGACATGAAATGACATTGGACGTTCAATCATAATCAAGAAGTTTATTATATGGGTATAAAATTCTTGATCATAATACTTGCGAATCATAGAGTTGAAGTAATTATTAAATAGAGGTTTTTATACCAAGAGGACTTCATCGCGTGCACATAGCAGAACGATGAAGCGGTTTACGGCTTTTAATACATTGTTTATTTTCTTTCTAAAATAAGTAACTTCATAAATATTGATCAAAGGTAACTTCTTACGTAATTATTTTAATTACTTAACTCAATATTTGAATAAATAATATCTTTACAAAAAGTAATGATATCCCATCAAAAACATAAATGTGAAATGTGGAAGCCAAGTCTAATATTAAGAATATGCGTGCTGGTCGACTTCACCGACAAAAGAATTGAAATCTTAATGGTTGCCAAGCCCTGTAGATAATCCTGAAAATTATTTATAAGAACACAATCCATTCTAAAATAAATTTAAACTAATATTTCTTTGATTTTCTGCTACGACAACGTATGATATTTAAAAATATAATTTCTTAAATTTGAATAGTGGAAATATTTAGACAAAGCAGATAACTTAGTTTAAATTTAAGCTCAATATTTGTCTTGGCTAGTTTTATCAGAAAAAATTTTTTCGAAGAGTAGGATATGTTGACTTTACAATATAAAAACAGTAACATAAAGATAACTTTATTAGGCAAATATAAGAAAAATTGTATGTGAAGACTAGCCAAGTCAAATCTTGAGCTTAAATTTATACTAAGTTATCTGCTTTGTGTAAATAATTCGACTATTCAAATTTAAGAAATTATATTTTTAAATATCATACATTGTCG
Organism: Lapara coniferarum; assembly: GCA_949316025.1. Lineage (NCBI taxonomy): Eukaryota > Metazoa > Arthropoda > Insecta > Lepidoptera > Sphingidae > Lapara > Lapara coniferarum. Next base: position 30,108,915 of record OX438928.1, on the reverse strand, counting down.
TAGCAGAAAATCAAAGAAATATTAGTTTAAATTTATTTTAGAATGGATTGTGTTCTTATAAATAATTTTCAGGATTATCTACAGGGCTTGACAACCATTAAGATTTCAATTCTTTTGTCGGTGAAGTCGACCAGCACGCATATTCTTAATATTAGACTTGGCTTCCACATTTCACATTTATGTTTTTGATGGGATAAATGATTTACCCCCATCACAATATCAGGCAAGTCACAAATACAATTTGAAGCAAATTAATTCAAATTAGGAGTATAGAGACAATATCTATTTGCACATTATGCAAGACATAGTTAATGTGTTCAAAGATAAGTTCACGTCTATCTCCTGAAGTGGTTGTTGAAGCTGCACTAAAGAACTTTTAACTCTACCATATTATTACAAAAGTAGCTTTTGACCGCGGCTCCGCCCGGGTTAAAAAGTTTTTCCGGGATAAAAGTCCTGGTTTATATTTCCCCGGGAAAAAAGTAGCCTATGTCTTAATCCAGAAAATGATCTACCCGTGTGCCAAATTTCATCGACATCCGTTTAGTAGTTTTTGCGTGAAAAAGGAACAAACATCCATACATTCTTACAAACTTTCGCGTTTATAATATCAGTAGGATCTATGGTTCATGATGATTAGCATCAACTGATCCACTTAATCCACGATCTATATATTATGCTGTTATTATTTACTGGTGGAGGACTCTCATATGTAAGAGTCCGTCTGGGTGGGTACCACCGCAATGTCTATTACTACCGCCAAGCAGCAGTGTGCATGCACTATTGTATTTCGGTTTAAAGGACATTGTAGCCAGTGTAACTACTGAACATAATGAAACCTTACATCTTATGTCTCAGGATGACGAGCGCAGTGGAATGCCATACATTACTTTGTAAGTCAAAGTGCTGTATGGTGTTACTACTGTTTATGAGCGGTCGTATCGCTTACCATCAGGCGAACGGCATGCTCATCTCGTCATTACATGCCATAAAAGAAATACCAAAAACGTATTCATCCTTCAAAGGGAAATGATAATACAAGGCACATAAAGCCAAATGCAAACATTCCTAAAGTAATTCCATACGCGGCCGAAACCGCAGGAAACTGCTAACAATATTGAAATCTGAGTAGCCATATGCAAAACTATCCGAGCTATAGTGCAAATGGTTTTCGAGCTTAAATGGATAAGGTTAGAATTTGTACTCGTTTGGGAGATTTGTAATTAAATTGTAAATTTGATGGATTCGTGAGTTCCAGTAATTGATGGGTGTTATGCGATCTAGTTGCGGTCATAAATTCTATCAGTATGACTGATAAAGTGGCCATAGCCTGGTGAAGAGTAATAAGGACTACGGAGATGTTGGTAGGTTCAAAACCGTCTTCAAACGATATATTACAAACTTTTCTAAATTATATTGTGTTAAGCATATTAAATGTTACCTGGTGGTAGGACTTTCATATGTAAGAGTCCGTCTGGGTGGGTACTACCGCAATGTCTATTTCTACCGCCAAGCAGCAGTGTGCAACTGTGCATGCACTGTTGTGTTTTGGTTTGAAGGGCATAGTAGCTAGTGTAACTACAGGATATGATGAGACTTAACATCTTATGTCTCAGGATGACGAGCGCAGTGGAATGCCACACAGTACTTTGTAACTCAAGGCGCTGGATGGTGTTGCTACTGTTTATGGGTGGTCGTCCCGCTTACCATCAGGCGAACGCATGTTCGTCTCGTCATTCAATGCCATAAAAAAAATCATCAACGGACATTGTATCCATGGTTGGTGGCAGAATTACTCCACTTTTACTTAAATTGGCTAAATGCGACAACAAGAGCTATTATGAAAGATTCACCATTATTCTATGGTTACGATTTAGTGTACTAAATCCTACATGCAAAGCAAAATTACAGGCCGAAATAAAAAATGCCTACCTCGGCAGCGTAGTTGTATTATGGTACGACTGCAATGCTGAGGTCTCGGGTTCGATTCCCGGGTCGGGCAAAGTGATATTGAGTTTTTCTATTCAATATCAGCTCGGAGTTTGCGATTTGTGCCCGACATGGCGATAGGCTCGCCCCCTATCCCATCATGGGACGTAATAACGGCGAAAAGTGGGTGCACTAGTTGCGCCTCTGCCTACCCCTTCGAGGATAACAGGCGTGAGTGAGTGTGTGAAATAAAAAATGGACCTTTGAGCAGAAATAATCCCGCGTTCATACACAACAGCGTTATATATTTTAGCTAATTCAAACAGCCACAAATAATGCATTTGAAAATGCTGAATGTGCCATGTTTTAAACAAACTCCACAGTCCACACAATTTGATGCCTTCAGCAAACAAACTACTGAAAATTTGTTCAAAAATTTTAAATCCACCCTCAGTTGGTCATAACGGGGTGCAAACAGAAACATAACTCATAACGGAGCGCTGATACGAGGGGTGGGTAAGGGCGCATTCACACGACAGAAAATTGTCATGCGATTTGAATCTCGATTTTGCGATTATATTAGTTCTAGTTTTATTTTGGTGCTGATTTTGAACAAAATATATCATCATCATCAGCCCGTTGCAGTCCACTGCTGGACATAGGCCTCTCCTAAGATACGCCACAGAGCCCGGTCTGCTGCTTTAGGTATGCATCCAGTTGCTGCCGGCCCTCTTGTGCAAGTCATCCCGCCATCTGGCTAGAGGGCGTCCCACGCTACGTTTGCCAAGACGCGGTCTCCAATCCAGAACACGCTTACTCCAGCGGTTATTTGTTCTGCGACATATGTGGCCAGCCCATTGCCACTTCAACCTACTATCTCTCAGAGCTATATCGGTCACTTTGGTTCTCTGACGGATCACTTCGTTCCGAATTTTTTCCTTCAGAGAGACTCCGAGCATAGCTCTTTCCATAGCACGTTGAGCGACTTTAAGCTTATGGATTAGCCCCACAGTCAGTGTCCACGTCTTGGCTCCGTACAATACTTGATACTTGACACATACTGATGAAATCAAATCCGTGGTCATTTATTTAATAATGAATATTCAAGGAAAATCGTGCGCATTTGTTTTAATACATGTGGAATAAGTCAAATCTTTGACAAGATTCGATAATTTTTTTGAATGCTTAGAGTCATATCACATAAATTATTCATAAAATGAATAACGTTAGTGTCTCTAAAAACAAAATTTTACAAGTTCAATTGAATATTATCTAAAATACCTTAATTTAAGTAACGAAAAATTAAAGTAACTAAAGATTAATTTCCCCAAAACCATTCTCTAGCCAACCTAAACTATACTAATATTATAAAGCTGCAGAGTTTGTTTGTTTGTTTGGTTGAACGCGTCAAACTCAGGAACTACTAAATTCTTTCACTAATAGGAAGCTACATTCTACTGATATTCCTGACTGTTATAGGCTACTTTTTATCCCGAAAAAACTTTACCACGCGGGCGTAGCCGCGAGCATCACCTAGTCAATACTTTACATGGCTATGGGACGGTACGAAACAGTTCATCATCCACACAAACGCAAACCCCATTCCCTATAAAACAAAAACGCAATAACAAAGTGCAATTGTGAACAAACCCTAACTCACAGAAGTCGGAAATGTGGAAATGAGACCGTGGAGCGAATTAAGCCGGAAGCTCATTCGCAGGATACAGTCCGTGTCAGCGGGCCGCATCGATTAGCGTGGTGGCTGTATTAAATTAGCTGCTTTTGACATTTTGTCTGGTATTTTTCACATACAACTTTATTATGCTGAGATAAATTCATGACAGCGGTTACGGGTTGTACTCAATGATATTTTTCTAATAAAACAGTAGATATGCCATTCGAACGAGCCATGTGAAGACTCCAAATTGAATGGCGACAACTGTTTTATTCTGCGTAAATGACAAATACTCGCCGCCGTTTTCTGTTCGTACTGGTTTAAGAAGTGAAGGATAGCTAATAGCTAAGCCAAAGAACGGACGACTAATGGAACTGTCTGTTGAGACAATGTCCGGAGATTCAGAATCCAAGGCCTTTGGCTTTTCGAAGTTACGTGGGTATTGTTTATCAATTATTGTTGGTTTTAACGGTGAAAGAAAACATCGTGAGGAAATCTACATACCTGAGAATTTTCCATAAGAATTTCGAGAGTATTTAAATCTGCCAACCCGCTCTAGGCCAGCGTAGTGGACTAAAGCCTAACCCCTCTCAGTAGTAGACGAGGCCCGTGCTCCGCGGGGAGTGTGCAATACAGGACTGATTGCATTGGAATGATTTAAATATGTCCACTTTTTCACATCACACATCAATATCAAGAATGTGAAACACACTGAAGTGGCCTAAAGGCAAATTAATAAAGAAGTTTATACTGCAATCATCTCATCCCTTTTATCAGGAAGGAAAGCGAAGGAGATTAGGAAGTGTGAAGAAGGGGGTATTTAGGTCTTCAAATTCTCATAATACGAAACGCAAAGGCAAGGTTGCTTCATGTTTCTGCCCCTAATAAAATCCATTTTCTTAACAGTACATGACTTAATTCTACCATAAAATAAACAAAATTTTCTCTCCTGTTTTCGTATCGCTTCTCCTCTGTTTGTTAAATGACAATATTTGTATAAATAAACTGAAACCGATTGTGAAAAGGCTTTTTATTGAGATAAATATTATTCTCCGACAATTTGTATAAACGTCGGAATATTTTAACGTCCGCCACACCTGTGCGGTTATGTTTACATTCACAATTTTCAACCTGATACGATTAAGTCACAAAAGATTACATTCACAGTCATCATTCGCAACTATTCTAAAGGACCTCGTACATCGTACACACTAACAACAATTTAGCTCAACTACTACAAAATAGAAGCAACGAAATGTTGATTTCTGCTGTGGATAAGTAGGTTCTAAATTTGTTTTCCATGTCATGTAACAAGTGCATTTTTTCTAATACAAGATTCGCAGGACTGTGACGTCAGGTAAGCAATCAGTCATTGAAGCTAAGTACACACGTTAGAAATTCTAAAGGAGAATTCTTCAGTATGCAGATTCCCTCGCGATTTTTTCCTTCACCGACATAGCGAACGAAAAATGATAAAACACATAGCTTCGAACATTTAAAGATGTGCTTTAGATTTTGTCTCGGCAGTCCATTCCACTGTCAACTAGATTATCTTCTGATTTTATTATTTCCTGATTCTAATACTGATCTCACAAAGTTATACCATTCGTATAATACGATTAGCATGAAATAAGCCAGTTATAGAGCGCAACTTGATCCCGAGTTTACGATCAATTTTTACGACTTTTTGATAGACTTTTACGATCGTCGGAAGTATATAAATATTATAAGATCTATATCCATTCCGTGACTTGGTCGGGAGGCTAAATCTTCTTACACCAAGTCGTAAAGGTGACCAAAAGACGCTGAACAATCATTTATAGAAATAAGAAGTACATAGAAATGTAGAATATGGAGGTTGAAATGTCAAGGATTCAAAAATCGTCGATTGTTGCGTTGTGACTATGTTTTCTCTACCAAAAGTTTGCAAGAGTGGTATTACTATGTCAAAGGAAATGAGGTTTTTTAATATGATAAGCAAGTTAACAGCAAGCAAACACCACAACTGCTCATAAATATGAGTGATAGCACACAAAAGGCTTTATCACAAAGCAAATATACATTGTACTCTATACTTTGACATGACGGATGTTATGTTTTATTTTGCCTATTTTACATAAGCTCTTATGTATTTTAAACCAAAGCACAACCATCTGCACCGTTTTGCTAGGACATTTTTTTTATAATAATGAATGACGAAACGAGGAATCCGTTTATTAACTCGAATATTATAAGAATATATTTTTCAAACCTGATCTTTTAATAGATGTCGCTGAAGTCGTACACATGGTGCTATGGTATACAGTGATTTAAGGACTTTTGTAGTAGGAAAGGCTTTGGCGCGGGCAAAAACACGAACAATCCCTAGCAAAAATATCTAAAAAACCACACCAATATCTCAATAACTTCACATCGAAAGTAATTCAATTGGAAGTGGCAGACGTGGCGCAGACACTGCTCATTTGTCACTCGGTCCGGGACCTAATTGACCTCTTTGCGTAGACATCCGAACCCTCTAACAAGGGTTGGTTCACTGTATAATCACAGATTCCCTCTTTATTGGTTGAATTGTTTTGTTTATTGTTAGTCCATTGGCGGAATGATGTGGTCGTGTTGATTGTGATTATTGACCACTTTGATAAGTCAAGCAGTTCAAATCCTACTAATATTATAAAGGCGAAAGTTTGTAAGAATGTATGGATGTTTGTTACTCTTTCACGCAAAAACTACTGAACGGATTTCGATGAAATTTGGCACACTGGTAGATCATGTCCTGGATTAACACATAGGCTACTTTTTATCCCGCGAAAATATAAAGCGGGACTTTTATCCCGGAAAAACTTTTTAAAGCGGGCGGAGCCGCGGGCAAAAGTTAGTTTGGGTATAAAGGATGGTTGATTGTAACGTTGATGACCTTGGTCAATTGCACTGCTTGTTATTAAAGAACGTTTTACACGCCTTTTTCCCTTTTCAGGGGTAGGCAGAAGTATAACATATAATAGGGGGCGGGGCTATGGCTATTTACCAAGCACATTCCCAGATTTCGGGCTGATACTGAGAAGAAAAACCCAATATCACTTTGCCCTACTCGGGAATCGATACTATAGTCGTACCGCACATCCAATACAACGTCACTACCGAGGTGATTATTGGAAAAGACATAACATGTTGCGCCTCTGATATAACTTAGAAATCATTGAACTGTCAATGAAATTTCCGTGTTAATAGGTGCATCATTCCTAGATTCCCGGAAAAAATTGAACAAACAGAAAACTTTGAACTTGTGCTTAGAATCTTGCTACGAGCAAATTCGTTCGTGTTCGGAGATTGATATGTTTCAAGATAGCTTAAACACTTTTAAAAAACATTTAATATGCAACACAAGTATACGATAACGTTAGAGTTATATCCAAACCACTCATTTATTTGGCCACGTTTCTTTCTTTTTGAACATCTCAAAATTGTATTAAATTTATTATATCAGTAATTATTAGGTATTTAAGGTTATTATAACTTCTCTTTTTTATAACGAAGCTATGTAACTAAAATGTTGTGTACAGTAGTAAATAGATGCCAGATTTATAACATGTATTTAACGAATGTAATTTTGTTTAAAACTCAATCTGTTGTCTGTGTCTGTACCTTTTTAATAAAAATAAATAATGAAAATAAAATAAAATAGGTATGTGCGTATGAATATAAGTATTTTTGTGTGTGTTTCCTTTACTTGTGTGGTTTGAATAGTTATCTTTCTATCTTTGCACTGTTTTATTTAACAAGAACTTGCGTTTCAACGATAAAAGATATCATCCACCTCCAATGAACATCAAATGGAAGAATTAAATTCCTTAAAGCAAAGGTATAGGAATTTAGAAGCAGGATTGTTATGAACTTCCGGATTGATTGCAAATTATCACGTCAAACTCATGTCTACGAACAAACTGACACAATAAAAAAGTCTATTGTCACCGACGTCGAAACACATGTGCTCCAATTAGCCGTCTGAATATCGCACACTCGGTCATTAACTGAATGGATTCTATACATCGCCGCCTCTGTTAGGGCTTGACTACATTTATATCATGAATAGGGAAGATCCCCGGCAGTGTATACTGTGCGGACATTAATTACGCGAGCCGAGCGCTTTGTTTTGCGCGCCAATTCTGCAAATGTAACTGGAGTGGTATTAATTTTGTCTTGTTTGTTTTTGGTATGAGCGTGTGTTTACTGGCTGTGTGGAATAATATTCGTATCGTTGTTTTCAATAGAAGGGTATAGAAATGTTGTGCCGGAAAGTGATCACTGACGTGAGAACTCAATATGAAATTCATCGGGGATTTGATGAAGCTATTGCCAAAGAGATAGATCTACAACCTATGCATCCAAGGATAGTAATGATATAGCAAACCTCAAAAGAGAACATACTTATATAACCTCTGGAAATGCTGTAACTAAGACTAACTCAGTTACTATACGAGTAGCTGTCAGCGATATAACTCACGGACCTTTTTACGAATTCCAGAGGGCATAAAATCACCCAGATACCCATACTTTAGCTCAGGGTCGGGAACAGATTCTTATTGATCTAGTAGCAGTGAATTTGGAGAAGTGGAGCTCTAAGTTCGATCCTATGCCGGAAATATATTCTTTTGTGAATATTTTTTTGTAAAATTTCTTGAGACTTTTCTAGATTGGAATTTGTGACCAAAAGGAAGCTAGGTAAACTATAAATGCACAAATTACGCCTCTTTGTTTTATTTTAGGGATAAAGGTGTAAAACATATGATTTATGTATGTACGTATGTATGTATGAACGTCCAAAACGTAAATCAAATTGTAACATTCAGTAACGAACGGCGCGCAATCACATTAAACTTAGTTAAATTTCCAAATTCCAGCAATCAGCGTTAGATCGCTGGGAGCCGCTGCCATTACGCGGTAATTTCAGGTATATAGTACTCAATTTATATCTGGGCTATTGCTGTTCTAAATGGTGGTCTAGGATAGGTAATTAGAGGAGAGATGGTGTATTGATTAAAGTATTGGTTTTGAGAAGTCGCGGTAGAGTTAAGGTAAGTAATTCAGGCTAGCTTAATGATGGGCTGATGTGGAACTGACATATTAATCTATAGGTGTTTTTTGCCTGTGGACACAATTATACCAGCCTGTTTGGAACTAACATGTCCCGGCGTGACGGGTTTTAACAATTTTTGAACGGTGGTAGCTATCCCGGCGGATGAATTTCCTACCAACAGTAAAGAAAGAAGTTTATTATTGGTACAATATTGCACACGGAAAACAAAAACACATCTCATATTATAAAATAAATTAAAAAAGCAATTATTGCACCAAAGGGTGTGTATATCAGGTAAGACCGGCTTAGATAAGCTGGTGTTGATTAGGGTTCCAGGTGGGTTGGAGAGGGAGATGGTTTATTATTTTACACTAGTTGCGATGAGTTATGATTTGGAATTAGCCGATGTCATGTGGGTCTAAATGATTATCTTTTACACCTGGTGGAAGTAGGGGTATCCCACTAAGATAACAGTTATAATACACCTTTATGCAGATAAGTTAGTTATCGTCATGTATATTAGAAAAGTATAGATCATCAAATTATTTCGTGATTCCTGCGAGAGTTGTACACTCGGATGGTAATTGAAAATGTATTATTATGCAAGTAAATATTTGATACTGTTCTAAGCAAAATAAAAATCAATATTATGTGTTACCTTTTTTGTATAATACACTGTACCTAATTATTACTTTTGATTTGCTTTTAAAAAGAGCAAACCTAGAATTTCTTACCCGGTTTCTGGTGAAAACTGCTTTCCAAACTGGTAGTAGAGTAAAAATTTACTGGATCTATGTAATGTTTAACATTTAATGGATTCGAATAAAAGATTTCATTTTTTTTATCAAGCACATTACCTTAAAATGAATGTAATAAAAAATATACAACTTTATCATAACGAGCCTCAAATACATTTCTCAAACCCATCTCTAATACTCGCGTAATTTCTACATATGTTACGAAAACCCTGTAAGGACTGACAGACAAGTCACAGGTGCGTCCGTGTGATTAGTAGCTCCTCCCTCCTTCCCCCCTTCTGATCCTCTGCCCCTTGACCTGGCCAAACAATGAGGGCGTTATATAGAGAGAACAGGGAGGCTTTTCAGTGACATGAAGTGATTTTTATTTAAATTTAGGTTTTTATTAGGGTGTGGTGATTTTTTACTATTTGTAGCTAAAATGATTAAAATTAAAAATCTGTGTTTATCGGTGGTCTTATCTAGGAAAATTTAATTATTACCAAATAATACCATGGACTTTAACAGCAAAATTAAATTATGTTTCGAAACTGTATCATGACCTGAGGTTTAATTTACTTAAAGTTCAAAATGTAAAGCTTTGTTCTCATACTATTCGAAAAAATCAATTTATTCGTACCTATATAACATTTTAAACTACAGAATAATTACGGCGATTTTCTAATTATTAAACACTATAATTAATAATCTTTTATATAAAAAGTGCTTTACTACCCTCTTTACCGTTTCTCAACGTAGGCGAGAATTACACGCCAACGTCGCGTTGACATTGTTGCGCGAACGACACAATTTCCAGCTTATTCTGAGAACTGACTTTACAACCAATGAACGTGTCTCAAGTGTCACCACTGCGAAAAATGCAAGAAAATGTGTTAACATAGAACGATGAGTAGTTTTGCCACCTATTTTGTCTTTATACTATTCCATTCAACCTCCAATGCCAGATCAGCGTAGCAAACTGATTCAAGTATGAATTTATCACTGGACTTCCAAAAACTGAAGATGATGCTGAAGAGGAAAAAAATTGGCTTTGTTTTATACGGCCGACTGCAGTCGTCAGCCCTACTAGGGACATAACCTTGATTGATAATCTTATTATACAACTGATCTAGACGATGCCCGGCTTTAAGGGAAATGTAAAACTGTAGACATCTCCATTTATAATAATATATCTGAGCTGCCACGCAGCAGTATGCAGATACTGTTCTGCATATGAGTCACGTTATTCATCACCAGGTGACTGATTTGATGATCTCTTCATAAAATACCTGGAAGTGTCTCCTAAAATCAAAACATGTATTTAACTAATTTTTAATTTCTTTGAAATTAATACAATCGTAAACAAAGTTTTGAAGAATTAATATAAGTTCGTGTATCTCTTAATCTTTTGAATTACAATTCCCGTAAAAGTCAGACGTCATGTTTAATTTTCACAAGTTAAAAAGTAAATTCAAATATGAAATTGCGAATTTCGTATTCTCAGGCGAAATTAGATTGTTTTGCATTTAAAGGTAACTTTGTGAAAGAACTGAATGAATACCAAATACATTTTATACTGGACTTTATATCGACCATTATACTGAGAAACCCGCTACATTGATTAATTCTAACAAGTACTAATCCGAAGACCGCTGGTGTGTGTATAAATATCTACATACAGTAAGATATACCTACATTATTATGCAATGTTTCGTTGGTGGATATAATTTGCACTAGACTGTTTAGTTTAGGTATACTAGGCGTGGCGTAAAGCGACCGTACTATTGCCATAACGTTCAGGCCATGTGATGGTGAGTGATCACCCCCTCTTATGGATAAACTACTAGAAGAATTCTGGATACGTTGACAATCTTCTAAAAGAATTCACTAATTCTCCACCTATAACATTCTGGTCACGCTCTGATTCTCTCACTTCCTTCCAGGTGGAGTCTGGTCTCTTCGCAACCTGTCCATTTCAGTCCCTCGTGCTGTCTTATCCGGGGAGGGTCAGTCTGCCGTCCTCCGCTGCTCCTACGACCTGGAAGGCGCCGCGCTCTACTCCATCAGGTGGTATCGTGCGGAGACAGAGTTCTATCGGTTTGTGCCCAGGGAGATGCCTCCTACTATGGTCTTCCCGCTACCTGGTGCTTCTGTTGATGTAAGTTCTTAAGATGAGAATAATTTTTAATGTCTTAAACTGAGGAACATTAGGTTTGTATAAGTAGCGAATATGTTGTTACTGTAGAATATTATGCTAGAAAGAATAGAAATCTAAAAAAAATTCAGTTAAAAAATCTTATATTGGTAGGAAAATATGAGTAGACATAATGAACATATTATTAGTGATAATGGCATCTAGTTTCTAATGAGGATTTTATCACAAATCCTTGTTTCCTTCCCTTGCCTAGCATTGAATGTATCTAAATTCTCTTTTGATGCAGTTGACACAATCAGACCGGCACCAAGTCCGCATAGTGAACATGAACCGGCGGCTGAGTGGCGACTACCAGTGCGAAGTCTCCGCCGACGCGCCGCTCTTCCACACCGATATACGCTCAGCACCACTCACTGTCGTCGGTAAGATAAGAGACACCATACGATATATGGGAATAAAATTTAAAGGATGAAAAAATATTGGTGTTCGTGGAAGGAATTTGTATCCACCTTGATAGTGATAACCGTACACAAGGTGTAAAGCCGTCATAGTGTTCCACGCAAGCGTGTCGCGTTCCAGGATCAGCCTGTGTACACTCGGTTCCAATAGGCCGGTGCAATAGATTAGTTTCCTATGTTTCATTTTGTACATTATTTTAGGTGTAACAGAAAATAATAAGGAAAAAAAACCTTCTGTGAAATCAGCATCAACATCGATTGAAAATTAAAGCAGTTATTCAATTTTGAATTATTCTTGTGAGCAATAGTGGGGGCGTGGCGGGGATATCGCGCTATATCTTTCGCACGCAGGCAGCGTTATGGCCGACGGCGCTTGGTAACGTCACAGCCTAGTATTGCTGTTATTTAACAGTTACCCCTTCCACCAAATTTCAAAGTTTTGTAACTTACTATTGCGCCAATTTTAAAAATTCTTTTTTCATTAGATTTTGAATAGCATACATTTTTCATAATTGTATTTAAAAGAAGTGGTCAACTACCCTATTGTGTTTACTTGCGAGGGCTAGTCATCTCTCGTTAGTCAACACTCTATCTGGACCTCACTTCAGTTACGATCAGGTACAGTGGGGTAACTTTGCAGTGTCCGTACAAAATAAAACTTAAATCGGAATTACATTCACATAAAGCAGTATACCATGCTATTTAGTCCCAGTGTTTGTAATTCAGTTGATGCGTATCAGTTTCATTAAAGAAACAAAGAAAGAATAATTTATTGACGCGGCCATCTCATCAATAAAAACATTGACATTTGTTGCCATTATATATCGTTTAATAAAACTGTTCACAACTTCTATATCAACTACGCTTTCAATTTATTTATTACTTTTTATACAACAATGTACAGAGGCGGGCTTAACGCCGATGGCATTCTCTACCAGTCAACCTTAGGGTGATGCATAGATAAACATTGAACAATGATGTACCAAAAAAAATATTATTAATAACATATCACAAATTTAATCATCAATCTCCAGCTCTTTTATCCCTTGCAGATCCCCCATTTCGGGCACCGCGTCTGACGATATCCCGAGGCAGCTACGCGCGAGGCGACGTCCTGAGAGCTAATTGCTCTGTCGACGAGGCCTATCCCGCACCTAATATCACTTGGATCCTGGATGAACATAAGGTAACACAAACCTGGAAGTAAGCAGAAGCGTAATTGACTCGTCAAGCCCCGCGACGGACACCGGTGTGCATATATATAGGGTTTGCCCATACATCTATATACATAAGCGGGGCTTGAAGGGTTAATATGAATGTAAAGGGTCCATGTTTGATCCAAAATTCAAGTAAATCATTATAAACGGAGTGGAATTTTTTTATTTAAAATTATGAGTTACCTGGTATGGCATTGTATAATGTGGTAATTGGCTTACATTATAGAAAAAAATGGTGGAAATCGTGGCTATGTCGAATCTGCTCCCTTTATCAGGGGTTAGATAACCAAATTATGTTAATCCGTTTTCCATTTCTTTAAGTAAACCAATGATAAACTTATTTTACTAATTTAAATTAAAAGACAATGGAATTATCAATAATCATAATATCCTCAACTTTAACGCCAATTTAATTCAATAATGAAAGAATGTGTTTAAATGTTTTAACGGTTATTAAAAAATAATGTTTTTTTTTTTTTCCTAACTAGATTGCAATCAGCCAGTGAGACGCTTTTCCATAAAAGCAATCTATATCATACCACGAAAACGCAATTTTTTCCAACAGTTAAATAATTTATAGAGTGGAATCTGTAGTTCCATTTACCGCATACAAACAAACGCATGGACTAACTTTAGCTATTTGTAATAATAGAATAAGATTTCTCCATTTCTAATAATACAAGATGCTTGTTGTATTTAGCTGATAAACTTTTTCAATTTATCTATTACAAGGCGTTGCGAGACTTTTAAATATCCATCATTTTTTTCATAATATAAAGTAGCGTATATCATAATGTAGGGTACGTGGTTTCTATGTGTCAAATTTCTTAAAAATCTGTTCAAGAGTTTGTAACACGTTTACTTCAAACATCCATTTTTACCAACTTATTTTATTTAATATTAGTACGATTTTTTACTTCTAATATACGTATAATACACAAACTTACTTTTCTTTACTGATTGTAGTTCTCTCATATATAAGAGGCCGTCTGTGTGGGTACCACCGCAATATCTTTTTCTATCGCCAAGCAGCAGTGTGCATGCACTGTTGTGGTTATTTTTTTTTATTTATTTATTAAATAACACACCAGTGACACATGCATCAACAAATCACAAATAATAAGTAATAATACAAATTCTGATACATATGGCTATTAAAGGTAGGCACAGCATTCTCATATTATAAGTAACATCTAGATAAAATTACAAATTAAAAATTACAACATAAAATAAAATCCCGAAAATACCATAATAAACACAACATAGCAACACAACTTAAAAATAAAATTTTAGTAAACATGAATTATAATAAAAATTAGCAAAAAGTAAGAAAAATATATTTAACAAACAAACAGATATTCAGGTATACAAAATATAACTTATGGACTCTAATCTACTTTGTCAAGCAAGTGTTTCAGCGCTTCCCTATTGCTGAGTTAGTAATTGTAATAATTGCTAACAGATGTCGCTGGTCATCTGTTTCTTTTTCAAGATTCCATAAAAATATAAAAATCATTATCCAGGCACCACATGACTATTAACATGTATAAAAAATCATAATATAAAAATAGGTAAATTAAAAATATAAACATTCCTAACAGATCCACAAATATTTTAATTTAAGCTCAACTTCGTAAAACCGCGACAAAAGTCCCTCGGGTTGTATTTTTTGTGGCCCGAGATCCGAAACAATGTGCAATTATTCATAGCTCGTTATTCATTAGAGACGGTGCTGTTCCCTAATTGAATTCTGGACGTTGACATTAGTCAAAGTGAATAAATTGTATTTTTAATTTCCACGTTTACAAAAAAAGTATCAAGAATAGATGATTCAAGAGTTCTACGCTGAGTTTCTTGGTGCTTCTTCTCAGGTCAGTGGGCTTTTCCGAAGCACCGGTAGAATCTTTTAGTATAACAACATTGTGAAAAATGAAAAATGACGTGTAAAAGTGCCCTTAGGGGCCTAATTACTGAATAAATTATTTGAATTTGAATTTGAATTCAAGTGGTTAATACAGGTGAATCGGCTGATTCAAATTCGGCGCAAAAGTATTAATAAGTATAAAATAGTTATAATATTGTAAAATAATTATACAGATCAGCTGGTCGTAAGCGAAATCTCAGAAATTTTCTAAATGAGTTGTCAACTACTACGGAAGACAAATGGAGATTGGTAATAAGCATTGAGTTTTTGGCAATCATAATGACCGGATTAAACGCGTAAAACGGTTATTTCACACCGGATTTATGCGAGACCGTTGTCCCATTTCTCCAGTCTTCAGGATGAACTCCCACTTAATAATCCAATGAAAAACAGATACTGAATACTTTAGTACATATATACATATACATATACACTCACGCCTTGAATACTTTAGCATATGCTAAATAACTATTTCTTCTACAGATAGCAGAAACGGTGACCTGGCGTCCATCGGAGTTGGACTTCAAGGAGCGAGGAGCTTTCAGCCAACTGGAGATCTCGATCCTGGAGGCGGAGCACTACAAGATGGGCCTGACGTACACCAGCTCCAATCTGAACAGGGCCTATCAGGATCATTACGTTTACGACAAAGTCGATAAAGAAGACAAGGATGTGTTGAGGTTCGTAAATGAAAGTTATAAACCCAAATATTAAATGGGTTTATTATTATTTATTACTATTTATTTATTTATATATTTATTACTAAATAAATAAATAAACCCAAATACTGGTAGAATTTGTATATCCCTGATAGTAGCCATGGTACATAAGGTCTAAAATTTTACACAAATACGTCTTTTCTGCCGTACTTTGTCCCATGACGTGATAGGGAGCGAATCTATCGCTATATTGGGCATAAATTCCAGACTGCAGTCTGATACTGCTTAGAAAAACACAATATGATTGCAATCAACATTGCAGTGGTAACATAATACAACTACGCCACCGCAACAGTTCTAAATGATGGCTCATATTATAATTCGGTTGTGGATCAGCGTGTACATCCAGTTTCAAACGAGCTGGCAGAAATACTTCGACCAGGGAGGGATAACCATTAAATTATCTTCGTAGTCTCCACTTACCATCAGGTACTGTGGATTGTGAAGTCATCTTACGCAACAGATATAAATAAAAAAATGCATCGTTCCCAATACTCTCATTAAGTAAAAGATAAAATTGTTCTTCCGTTCTTAGGTATACCCTCATCCCTCCGCCTAACGGTCAGTTTGCTCTAAGCTGCATCGCCACCATATACGACATCTACGCGCGGAAGAGTGACCCGATCTACATCAAAGAAGATGCCCCCCATCCTGCCTCCGTCACCGGAGAAGATTCTTCAGGTACTATGATTTGTTAGAACTTTATATAAAAATAATGTTTATATTGATACGGAGAAGATTTTTTTTTAATAAATTACTTGTATGCTGGATGCAAGCCGCTTTTGACAGGTCCATCTGGAAATCTTTGGAGGAGGCCTATGTTTAGCAGTGGACGTCATGTGGCTGATGATGATGATGATGATGACTTGTATTGTAACGTCTATTCTAATATTCATGAACGAATTTCGACTACAACGACTTACAATTTCCCTATTTGATTGTAGATTAAAGACTAGGGTCTCTAGATACTTTAAACTTGTTGCTGTTCACATATATTTAAAGATTCATCTGGTTTCTTTAAAACGTGTGCTATAAATCCTGGATAGCTTATAGGATACAAACAGGTTGGTCAAGGACAGGGCCTTAGCCATCCAGGCGCCCAGGCCGATTTTTTTTAGTTCCCACGTTTATGCCTGTGTCACCATCCTAAAGCCTATGGCACCCTCACTAGGACATGGCGCTCAGGGCGTCCGCCCGGCCTGCCCCACCCTATAACCAGCACTCGGTAAAGGTTTTATAAAAAAAATATAAAAATGTCGCTACATTGGTCTGTTTGTCACGTGTTTGGTATAACCCAGTTTCATGAGAAACTGGCGGAAATTTGGATCAGATTTACACACCAGGCAAAAACTTAAGTAAACTTTTTAACTTAGCTGATAAATATGTAAATGGATCCCAAAACTTTACGCTAGATACATACTCTAAGTTACACAGTTATTAGTCCAGAAATTATTGAATGAGACTCAATTGTACTGATAATTCTCTACAAACTATAATACAATTATTTCTAGCGAACTCAAAACGAAGTGAAGGTTCCATTTTACTCTTCACATGAAAGCCTCACTTCACTTATAACAATTACAGCGAAGGTATTGTTTGACTCAAAGCCTTTTGTGTTTGTATTGTTAGTACCGATGTTTGCATTGTTACGGCAATATTTGCAAATGTTATCCTCGAACATTTGTAGGTATTGTTTCTTACCACCGTTAGTCATTGATTTTCAGTTTGTTTTATTTCAATCGACATTGTTATGTGTGTTTAGATATTATAGATTTATCAAATTCAAATAATTCATTTAGTAATCAAGCCAACAGTAGTAGTTACCGTACTCATATAAAGTGATTATCATGTAAGGAATCTCCTTGTTTGGCAAAAAAAAACATAGAATTGAGAATACCCATCACTATACCATAGATTTTAAGATTCAATTTACTGCTTTATATTAATAATAAAAAATACTTTATTCATCACGTAGGCGAACATAGTTGCACTTGTGATTAGACAAGATACATTAAATTTATTAATAATAATTATTAATACCAAAGGTCACTTATATAACTACCGACATTTTAATTGGGAGTAAAATCAATGATGAGAAATAAACAAAGAGCCAGCTCGGACTGACAGGAAGGGGAATATAATAACAGAACATTTTTACTAAAAATTAATGGGAGGAATGTGTCGCGATCCTCACCGGTGACGACACTACAGGCCCTAGCCTAGCTAACCTACCAGTCTTTCACTAGCTAGAAAGAAACTCCAGGCTTATTTTTTTTTGTCATCAATTGTTCATGGTTCCCTTTCTCTTTTTGGCACCAATTGTTCATGGTTCCCTTTCTCTTTTTTTTATTAAGCTATTGCATAGTTTCTATCGCGGGCCTTGAGCATGGAGACCGAATCCAGAAATTCCGTAACGAAAATAACCTGCCACCCCTCACTATTTTCAACTCTATCACAACCATGTAGAGTGTAAAATTTTGTAAGTAAATTTAATATCGCAGTCTTGTAAGAATACAACATGTAAGAGGATATGAGCTGAATGTTAAACAATAAAAGCTTTACCGCGGCAGTCTCCGAGGGCCACACGTCTTTTTTTTTTCAATACTTTTGTGCTGTATACAAAGTCAAATTAGTTATATAAGCTAATGCACGCACAACACCGTTGAAATGAGATAAAATCCAAAGTAGGGGATTTAATACCTGGACAGGCATGTAAAAATACTTAAAACTGGACATAATGAAAAAATAAATAATTATGAGTATACACTTACTATGGTAATAAGTTTTCTTCAATATTTTCAAATTTAATTTCTTTTACAGGTACAGCAGCAGCCAACAGTTTCTTACTGACATCCGTATGCGTATGCGCATCGTTTCTAACTTTATGATTACATGTCACCGTACAACGCCATCTAGCGTCCGAGAAACTCAATTAAACTACAGTTATAGAGTTGTTTGGTCAAATATTGGACATCGCTTGGTCATTGGACGCGTGTATAATGTATTCGAATTGCTCTATTAATTTTTTATTGTATAGAAGAATTTTGGACATTTTGTAAGGTGCTGTAATAGGCTATTTAGGGTATATTATAGGAAATTTGGAAACTGTCCTCGGTTTGTTTCTCGTGCCAAATGTATGGACTGATTTCGGTAAGTTTTTTACATGTAGTTCGGAGTTGCAGCTAAATTACTGTGTGAGATTTGATGTAGTCTATGCAGACAATATTTGTTTTAAATATTGAGTGTTAAATTTCGTGAAAATATTATGGCCATAATATTACGCCAAAAATATAAATTAATATAAAAGCAAAAAAAAATAGGATTTATTTTTAAATAAGAATATAATGAAGTAAAATATGCATAATTATGTTGCATGTGACCATTACTGTACCTACTATAGAAAAGACGTCGTGACTTTTGCACTCAGATAAATCTTGACCCTGAGGTCCATCATTACTTCTTAAATTATATTTATGATACATTTAAAGCAACAGACCGCAGTAATTATACGAGAATTAATGAGACGCTATGACAGCTTGCAAATAATCTACATCAAATCCTGCACACTTCCTAAACTTTTGTTCAAATGTTGGCTAAGCAAAATTATAGTCTTATGTAAACTAAGACATTCCAATTTGTATCTTATAGCGTAAGGAATAAGGGCTATGTAAGAACTTGGATATTGTTTCCGGAGATATTTGACCAAATACCTCCAGAGCATTATATAAGGAAACTGAATGTTGTGATAGAAAATTAATGGTACAACCAGAGGGAGTACGCGTGGTGCCAACCCCATTACTTTAAATGCTTGTAAATATATTTAATGTTTTTGTAATACTGACAGAGTTGTTAAACTTGAAAAGAAGTTATTTAGTCTGTACTACATAAGAACTCGTTCGGATAGGTCCCACAATTCATTAAAATCTGCTGCCAAGCAGCAATATCCAGCTCCCCTTTTGAAGCACTTCTAGTTGTTTATCTCTCATGTAAGTCTGCCATCTGGGGTAAGCTTGCCATAGTTTGATACCAAGAACTAAGAAATAACATTGAAAAGCGAGGTCAAATTCAGGAAGTTAGACTGAACGTCCAACAACGAATTAAGCTATCGTGTTATTTATGTAACAGATACAATTCTATTAAATTAGAACATTAAAGGTTACCTAGATCGTGAGCTCTGAGATCTTAACTACTGACATAAATTTAATTTCATTACAGACCTTTGAAGGTATCCTAGGTATATTAATATGTTCGACTTAAATCAAAATTTATGGTCGAATTAAACGTAGTCATTATTACCCGATTCAGTGAATGCAATCTGCCTCAAAAAGGTATTAGGGGCATCGTTCCTCCTAGCCCTCATAGGGTTGACCCTTTAAAACACACAAATTAAACTTGATCCTTATTTCTTTTGTCAGTAAATTCTATAAAAACACTCATTGGATTTTTTTCTTGGCAAAGTGTACAACACAATAGATTTTTTTTTTGGTAGTTTATTGATTGTGTTTCATTCAGTTTCTTTCTAAATTCATCAATTAAAAACCTTAAAAAAAATGTCATAAAGATGCTTTGGCGTCCTCCAGATTTCGTAAAGGTACTTATATTCAACCAAATTATATTGTATTTGAAATTAATGAAATCTGCCGGACGGAAAAACGTCCCAACAGCCGTCCTACATTTTATCGTGAGAATGCAGCGCTTTAAAGCCATAGTTCCTAATAATCACTTAGAACGCAAAATTGGGCAAACGGAGCGTGCAGCAGGGCGTTTTGCGTGTGCCGCGTTGTTATTTTTGAAAATAATATAATGTGCAGCATTTTCTCCGCTTCGCTTTATTGTGATTGGTTGAGTGACTGACGTATCGGTATTTTGATGATTATGATTGATCGAGAAACCGCGACACGTCATTCTCTCAACCAATCACAATAAAACGAAGCGGAGACGCAGCGTGTTTTTTTTTTCACATTCTAGCCCCACTGGTCACCATAGTCACACGTTAACAATAGCGACACCACCCAAAAAATCGAATCAAAGAAGGGTGGCAATATTAATGCTGGTGTCATCTTGTAATAAACAGACAATGTCATGGTGTCTACTTAATTTCCATAAAGTACCAGGATGATGTGCGCAATATAGGTAATGTCAGCTATGAAGGCGCGCACCACTTTTAGACGGGTGTGTCGCGAGATAAGGTAACTGATCCAAGCGTCAGTCACGAACCATAATATTCATCGTATTAATATGGATCATAATCTATAAAGTCGTACTGCTTTGCTCGTCACCACCAGGCAAGCGACTTGCTAGTCTGTTCAATATGTAGTAATAGGTTTTCATGTAAAATGCCTCACGAGTCTGAGTACTCCTCTGTACGCTTTCATTTTGCCATAGTTCTATTGATTTTAAAACCACGCGTATTTCTTTTGGGCTAGTTTAATAACTATGTAATTGATAAGTATTGTATATTACGGACAATTACTTCAATGTTGCAGATTTAACTATATGTGAATATGTAAATAAAATTTATTAGTTACTAAATCTTGTTTGAATTAACTCCCTAGCTACAATAAGTTATTGTTCAATTATTTACGGACCAGAAATTCAGTCTGATAAAATCAAGATTAGTGAGTAACATATTTGATGGATTTCTAATACATAATACAAATTATTAAACTGCCACTGAAAAAAAGGTAATAAGTACGTAATGGTATTTTATAACATCCTTAGAAGGTACAGACATTGTAACATTTTGGTTTAAAAAAGGTATATTTACAAATATGAACACTGTCAATGGAATATTAAAAGAAGTATAAATGGGAATTTGGAAGGGGAAGATATTTAACGAGCATACGTAAACCTCGCTGTCAATTGACCGCATGAAATCAACAGTACAATTGCTCCCTCATCTCGAACATCATAAGCTCAGATATGTCGAGCCTATTACTGATGCAGAACACTATCAAATGAAAAAAAAAACTATTGCAAGCCATACTGAATGTAGTAACTATGTCTGTCCGTTATGCTACCACGGCTAAGCCAGGTTCAACCACTGAACCGATTTTGAAATTTGGTGCAAGTAGACTAGACTTTCGTCCACTTATCCTACTAATATTATAAAGGCGAAAGTTTCTAAGAATGTATGGATGTATGGATGTGTGGATGTCTGGATGTATGGATGTTTGTTCCTCTTTCGCACAAAAACTACTGATCGGATTTCGTTGAAATTTGGCACACGGGTAGATCCATACCCTGGATTAACACATAGGCTACTTTTTATCCCGGGAAAATATATACCAGGTTTTTTATCCCGAAAAAACTTTTTAACGCGGGCGGAGCCGCTGGCAAAAGCTAGTGTACAATAAATGTTTATATTATTTTTATTAGATTACCCCTAGCCAGTTGAAAAATAAATAGCGACGTCTTTCAAACTTATCATTACTATTATCCCAAAAAAATGAACAATATGACTGTTATCCCGGAGAAAGATGTTCACAAACCGTAAGCTACAGTTAGTAAGCAAATAAAGAATTGAAATATAGATTCGGCGTGCGAGAATAAAAAAACACATTAAAGCAATGTAAAAAGAATTATAATTGATAATATCGTACCAGTATTTCTTGCTAATAACATTTTTATGAGGTAGAAGCTAACGTCACTGGCGGACGGATGTTCCGGTTTATTACCAAAAAGGCAGTAAAAAATATGAGATCTCTTCCTAAGACTTATATACGGTCCATTGTGGCACAAATCCCTTTATAGTAATCGAGAGCGAGACAAATATTTATCGTCAGTTGGTTTTGTTTTGTTGGCTTTTTCTTTTTTGAAACTGCTCGTCAAACAATATTTGAAGGATTTGTAGCAAAATGTAGGTCAATTGCTTGTAAACTATAATTACCAACTATTAACATAGTTATATAAATTATTAGTACATTAACACACACATACCACAGTATAAGTATATTTTATACAGAAGAATGTCTTCATACAAACGGTCGGAACGCGAGTGATGCCCACGTGATTTGAGACTATGGTACACATTAAGTACAGAAACAGTCGCGAGTCCGTCTCAGTGACCAACGAACGGTGTGAGTGTGTGACGGTTTTGTAAGAAGCAAAGGTGTGATTCCGCAGGACGCCCGGCAGGACGTCACTTGCCGTCGTGTGCGGAATCTGTCTCATACAATTTAATACTGCATAGTAGTGCCGTCTGCCGTCGCGGCACATGCTGTTGCCGCCTGCCGCCTGCTGCGTCTTGCGGAATCACAGCTTAAGCGTGCAGTTTATGAATATTTGAATTGACGTGAAGTTGAAGTTACGTGTATATTGTTTATCAATTATCGTTCACTTAAACGGTGAAGGAAAACATCGTAAGGAATCCTACATACCTGAAAATTCTCCATAAGAATTTCGAGGGTGTGTAGGCCAGCGTGGTGGACTAAGGCCTAAACCATCTTAGTAGTAGAGGAGGCCCGTGCTCAACAGTGGGCAGTATATAATACAGGGCTGATATTATTGTTATCGATACGATTGCTAATAAATAATACAAAGCACAAACCCAATCTTTTAATAAAGTTCAGCGCTGGACGCACGCATTTTTCTGAAGCACTAGTTGTTACGTCATTATGCCTAGTAACTACACTGACTACATTCATATCTTACTACCACGTGACATACGGTTTCACTTTTTTATAAACAAGGTCGGGAAAGTCATTCCTAAGCACCTGATGGCCTGATGACCTTTTTTTATTACTATGAATGACGAGACGAGCATGCCGTTTGCCTTATGGTAAGCAATACGACCACCCATAAACAGTAGCAACACCATCCAGTTCCTTGAGTTATAAAGTACTGTGTGGCGTTCCACTGCGCTCGTCATTCTCAGACATAAAATGTTAAGTCTCATTATGTCCAGTAGTTACACTGGTTACAATTTCCTTCAAACCGAAACACAACAGTGCATGCACACTGCTGCTTGGCGGTAGAAATAAACATTGCAGTGGTACCTGGTACCCACTCAGACGAACTCTTACATCGAGAGACCTACCACCAGTACAAACACAGTATCGACTAAAGAGACGATTAATCGATAAATTAATTATCCAATCAACAGAATTACACACATATCTTAAATCCCTCATGAAACCAATGTAGAATAACCTATGATTATTGGTAATAAACTGAGCAAGCTAAAGTAAGAGTTAAGAGGGCAGTTAGTCACATTACGCCTTGTTAGGACGCTCCGTTGGAACACAGCCAGAGAGATATCGAGATGTTACCTCACTAATTATATTTCATCTGTCTATAAGAAATATGGGTAAGAGCTACTTGCATTTATTGGGGTTTTACTTTTCGATGTACTAGCTTATGCACGCGGCTTCGCCTAGTAATTAGATTGTGATAAATATAAAAAGACTACCTGTGATTTTTTGGGTTTAACCTTAATTTGTACCAAAGTTTATAAAATTAACTTAAGAAAGCATGATACATAAACGTAGTTACTGTGACATTCACAATCTTAGTATTTATTACGAAGCCAAAATGTTAGTTTGTTTACACGTTTCAATATTTGGAACCACTGTTTCTATTCTCAAAATTCTTATAATGGTAAGGCTATATTATCCAAGGTAATTATAGTATTATAAGGTACTTTTTCTTTACATATTTCTGACGATCGACGAGGGATAATACTATTCTCATCGATTGTCATAATATTTGAATTATACAGTAACGTGACGTCAGCCATTTTCCTAATCCACGCGCAATAGTTTGCGTAAAGCTCATGAAACGAGCAAGTAGGACGCTAGATATTAAGTGAACTTCACATACATGGAAAAAATGCGCGGAAAAAAATTTGAATATGGAACAAAACTATTTGGGTATTTGGAAATCTTATTTTCTTTTTTTAAATCACAACATCATCATAGCTATGACATTTGTTTTTTATAAGGCCGTGATTCAACCCCGGTCGAGCCGGCACATTCCTGTAAAAAATTAAGTGTTGTATTCACTTTTAACACCACTTAGAATTGCTAGTTTGCCGACTTTAAAATAAGCTAAAATTTTGTAGAGCTTTATACAAATACCCTTATTAAGAGTACAGCACGTCTCGTGGAGGATAGAGAGGTAGTTACTCACCACATTAGAGAGCTCGTTACGTACGTAGAGGAGAGCTGGAAGCCAGCCAGCCAGGGCTGTCGGTCAGGGGTAGTGATGCATAATTATCATGTGTTAAATATGCGAAATATTTTAGGATATTGCTGTAGCCCCTTGTGCTTGAGAGTGTATTTTTGTTGGATCATAGATTATTGTGTGAAATGTAACGTAACATTGTGATTTAAAAAATATATTTTCTATGCTCTCTGGTCTGTTCTATCTTGACTTTACTAGACGTCTTTTATTTTGCTTAACCTATATAAAATTCTGATTTCGTTAATACTAAGTAATATTTATCAGGTTATGGGCCATTATTACTCCGATAACGATTTAACCAGTTTTTTACCGAAATAGTTACGCGATTAAATAGTATAACATTGATTAAAGTTTACAAGTTGGCCACCACGCGGGGACATTTTGTTCTAGTTTTTCAGCCTTTTTCAGCAAAAATGAATTCACAAATATCCATTGGAACCATTGAGAAGTTAATTGGCAGGGAAAATTATCCAACATGGAAATTCGCCGTTAAAAACTACTTGGAACACGAGGAACTGTGGGAAACTATTGAACCGGGTGCGAACTACAAACATGATGATAAAAAGGATACAAAAGCAAGATCTAAAATAATATTACTAATTGATCCTATCAACTATGTCCACGTACAGGAGGCGACTACGGCGAAACAGGTATGGTCGAAATTAGAGCAAGTCTTTGATGACTCCGGACTCAGCAGAAAAGTAGGTTTATTACGGGAATTAATAACAACTACTTTAGATAATAGCTCTAGTGTTGAGGATTATATTAATAAAGTGATGACAGCAGCACACAAGCTCAGAAATATAAACTTTGTAGTAGGAGACGAGTGGCTCGGTACATTGCTACTCGCTGGCCTCCCTGAAGTCTACAAACCGATGATTATGGCTATCGAAAGCTCTGGTGTGCCCGTTAGCGCTGATTTTGTCAAAACAAAGTTGTTACAAGACGTCAAAGTATCGGAATCCTCAGCCTATTATGTAAAATATAATAAATTTAAAAATATGCCAAAATCCCATAAGGATTCATCTGATAAATATAAAAAAAGCCCAAGATGTTACAATTGTAACAAATATGGTCATTTAAGTAAGAATTGTTATTTTCAAACTAAAAAGAAGACACAGCCTGAGAAAACAAACTCAAATAATTCAAAAACTAATGGTTATTATGCTGTATTTTCAGCTGCAGAAACATTGGACCGGAACAAATGGTATGTTGACTCTGGAGCTTCGCGGCATATGTGCAGAGAGATCAAATGGATGCACAATATTTCATCTTCTACAGTAAGCTATATTAAGGTAGCAGACAACAAGACTGTTGCAGTGTTGGGATGTGGTAGCGTCGACCTACAAATAAGAGATTCTGAAGGTAAACCTCAGACAATACAAATAAGAAATGTTTTATATGTACCTTCTTTGTCAACTAACTTACTTTCTGTAAGTCAAATGACTACAAATGGTTGTGAGGTCATATTTGAAAAAGATTACTGTCAGATTTATAAAGATAAAAAAATAATTTTCACTGCATTTCAACAGAATAATATGTATGTATTAAATAATTTTTCTGAAACATCAGCCTTGTTGTCGACCATAGATGAACATGATTTAAATATATGGCACCAGAGAATGGGACATCTAAATTTTATAAATTTGATTAAAATAGAGGAGAATGCGGAAGGGGTGAAATTATCCAAAAAAGGTAATCAGATCTGTACTACTTGCATGGAAGGTAAAATGACTAGATTGCCATTTAAAGATATTGGGACTAGGGCATCTGAACCTCTACAATTAATCCACTCCGACTTATGTGGACCGATGGAAACTGTATCTCTGGGAGGTGCAAGATATTATGTCACATTTATAGATGATTATAGTAGAAAAGTTTATGTCTATTTTATGAAGAATAAATCAGATACTTTGAATAAATTTAAAGAATTTAAAAATATTGTAGAAAATGAAACTGAAAAACGAATAAAAATGTTGCGATCAGATAATGGTCGAGAATATATAAATACAGAATTTAAATTGTTTCTGGAGAAATCAGGTATACAACATCAAACTTCCAACCCTTATTCTCCGGAGCAAAATGGACTAGCCGAACGGATGAACCGTACTCTCGTAGAAAGGGCTAAATGCATGCTTTTGAATTCCAGATTAAAGAAGTTTTTTTGGGCCGAAGCAGTATCTACAGCTGCTTACATAATTAATAGGTCACCAACAAAGGCTCTAAATTTCAAGACACCTTATGAAAAATGGTCATGTAAGAAGCCACGTATTAATCACATGAAAATCTTTGGTTGTGAGGCCATGGTACATGTGCCGAAAGAAAAGAGGCAAAAATGGGACTCCAAAGCAGTGAAAATGATATTTGTTGGTTACTGTGAGTACACAAAAGGGTACAGATTTTATGATAGAAGTCAGAAAGAAATATATAAAAGTAGAAATGCTATTTTTCTTGAACACACAGTTATGAATAATGCTGTTATTGTACCTTTATCTGAGTTACAAAATAAGGAAACTAAAGAATTGTCACAAACTGTGGAGACATTAGGTAAGTCACTTTGTGATACACCTAAAGTTACAAGTTCAACTGTGAATAAAAGTACTGATAAAGAGGAAGTATTGGAGAGTGATGACAGCTACCACACAGACACTGGTGAAGATGAGTATGTGCCTGCTAGAAAAATAACTGATGTCACACCTAGCAAAATGGTATTGAGGCCGAGAAATAAAAATAAACAAATTACCTACTTATGTGAAAGTTCGGAAAATCCTGAGCAAATAATAGCTTTATTAGCTAACGAGCCTGACTCGATTGAAAAAGCTCTTTCAGGTCCAAATGCAAATGAATGGAAGGATGCCATGAATAGTGAATATGAGTCACTCCTGAAAAATAACACCTGGACATTAGTTACTTTACCAGAAAATAAGAGAGCCATTCCATGTAGATGGATCTACAAGATGAAGACTGGTGCTAATGGAGAAATTGTACGATACAAAGCAAGATTAGTCATTAAAGGTTTCATTCAAAAGAAGGGAGAGGAATATAATGAAGTATTTGCCCCCGTAGTTCGTCATACTTCAATCAGATATTTATTAGCATTGGCTGTAAAATACAACTTGTTTATTGAGCAGATGGATGCAGTTACTGCGTTCTTACAAGGGGATATTGACACAGAAATATATATGCAACAACCACCGTCTTATGAACAAGGAGATAAAGTTTGTAAGTTAAATAAAGCCATTTATGGACTTAAACAGGCAAGTCGACAATGGAATCTGAAACTAACATCTGTATTGAAAGAATTGGGTTTGAAAAGTACTTCTGTGGATCCAAGTATATATCACAACACTCATGATAGAAATATTGTGATAATAATTATTTATGTTGATGATTTATTATTATTTTACAATAATGAACAAGTGGGAAAAGAAATCAAGCAACAATTGAAAAGTAAATTTGAAATGAAAGAACTTGGTGTTGTGCATTATTTTGTTGGTTGGAAAATCCAGCAAAATTTATCCAGAGATGAAATTTACATTGATCAGACTAATTATATAAAATTAATTTTAGAAAAATTCAAAATGAATGATTGTAAGCCAGTTAATTTGCCATGTGAGTCTGGTGTTAAATTGACTAGTACAAAAGATGATAGAAATATTTTAACAAACATACCATATCAAGAGGTGATTGGAAGCTTGTTATATTTATCTCAAGGAACGAGGCCTGATATATGTTATATAGTTAATAAACTGAGCAGCTTCAATAACCAACCAGAACAGCAACACTGGCAAGCACTTAAAAGAGTTTTACGTTACATAAAAGGAACCATGGATTACAAGTTAATATTTAAACAAAATAAAGAAGAAAACTGTTTATTTGGGTACTGTGATTCTGATTGGGCTGCAGACATTAACAGTCGGAGATCTTGCTCTGGCTACATTTTTTTATTTCAGAATGCTGCAATTACCTGGTGTTCAAGGCGACAAAATACCGTTGCTTTGTCAACCATGGAAGCTGAGTATATGTCACTCGCAACTGCTACTCAAGAAGCGATATGGCTTCGAAATTTACAAAACGACCTCCACCACGATGCTGGAACGTCACCCACTGTCATTTTTTGTGATAATCAAAGCACAATTAAATTTGCAGGTACAGAGTCATATTGTGCCCGCAGTAAACACATTGACATAAGATATCATTTTCTTCGTGAAAAGGTTTCTAATAAGGAAATAGAAGTTACATACATCAGTACAGAAAAAATGGTGGCTGACATACTTACAAAATCTACAACACGAATAAAATTTCAAGAATGTGCACGAGAAATGGGTCTACGTTTTGGGGAGGATGTTGGATCATAGATTATTGTGTGAAATGTAACGTAACATTGTGATTTAAAAAATATATTTTCTATGCTCTCTGGTCTGTTCTATCTTGACTTTACTAGACGTCTTTTATTTTGCTTAACCTATATAAAATTCTGATTTCGTTAATACTAAGTAATATTTATCAATTTTGGAGTTAATAATTCAGTATCGTAGACTTTGTGATGGTCTGTAAGTACCAGATTTTGTTGAAATTGCGAGTATGCTAACGTTGTTAAGTTCTGATTTCAATAAGACATACTTTGCAGACAAACATTAATGTTTTTTTGTTGCTACTGAATGACGAGACGAGCATGCCGCTCGCTTGATAGTGAGCGAAAAATTACCGCCAATTCATTTAAATAGGATTTTTAGTAAAATTATATGAGAAAACACACACACACATGTACACACCTTTTATCCCCGAAGGGGTAGGCAGAGGCGCAACTAGTGCATCCATATTTCGTCGTGCGTATTTCGTCCCATGATGTAATAGATGGCGAGCCCATCGCCATAATGGACACAAATTCCAGAGTCCGGGCTGATACTGAAAAAAAAAACCAATATCACTTTGCCCGACCCGGGGATCGAACACGACCTCAGCCTTGTAGTCATATCGTAATATAACTACGCCACCAAGACAGGCATGAGAAAACGAACGTCATTTGAGTGATGGTAAGCCCATAGTTATTTAAATCATCCATCAATAATACCGAAATAACCAAAGAAATACCGCAATATTCATACAAATCAAGATGAATCCTTAGTGGCAGCGATACGTACACGCGATAAAAGTATGAGGAATGTTTTATTGGGCAAGTTAGATGGGAAACATTAACATTTTCAATTTAGCGAGAAATTAGGTTATGTAAGTATGGAAGTTGGGACGCCGCGCCGATAGCCCGAGTGCGACTGACTGCGGCTGTATTTGATGCGAATGGTAGACATTTTGAGTTTATGTTTTTTTTTTTATAAAATCTTTCTTATTGATTTCGTATGATGGACTTATGAGACTTTGCTGTAGGTCAAGTAGCTTGGATTTAAAAATATTTTCCCCTTTGGTCTAGTCACTAGTGGTAGCTGGGAGTTTTCCGGGGAGAAAAGTCCGGTTAGATATTTTCTCGGGATAAAAAGTTGTATAGCTATAAGCTTATATCCATTGCAAGGTCTCATACCATCTCCATACCAAATTTCATCAAAATCGGTTCAATACTTCAGTGGTCAAAAATGTAACAGAAGGACAGAGTTACTTTCGCATTTATAATATAAAGTATGGATACACTGGTGGCTTTCCATTCATTTACATTAGTTAAATTCTTTACCATTAATTGACATACCTTCACATTTATCTCTTCACTAATATTGCTCGCGGCTCCGGCCGCGTGAAAGTGTTTTCCGAGATAAAAATATTTTCCCGCGATAAAAAGTAGCATATAGCACTCAGGAGTAATGTAGCTTCCTATTAGTGAAAGAATTTTCAAAATCGGTTCAGTAGCTCCTGAGATTAGCGCGTTCAACCAAACAAACAAACTCTTCAGCTTTATAATATTAGTATAGATTTTTTTTATGGCATCGAATTACGAGACACGCATGCCGTTCGCCTGATGGTAAGCGATACGACCCCGCATAAACAGTAGAAACACCATCCAGCACCTTGAGTTACAAAGTACTATGTGGCATTCCACTGCCCTCGTCTTCCTGAGACATAGTATGATATTAAGCCTCATTATTACTGCTTTCGGAACTCTCATGTACTCCTGTACGCAGACGACATGAAAATTATAAAATTAATTCACAACGCCTACGACGCTCAACTCTTACAAGAGGATCTCGATAGATATAATACACACATACACATACACTCACGCCTGTTATCCCCGAAGGGGTAGGCAGAGGCGCAACTAGTGCACCCACTTTTCGCCGTTATTCCGTCCCATGATGTGATAGGGGGCGAGCCTATCGCCATATCGGGCACAAATTCCAGACTCCGAGCTGATACTGAATAGAAAAACTAAATATCACTTTGCCCGACCCGGGAATCGAACCCGAGACCTCAGCATTGTAGTCGTACCATAATACAACTACGCCACCGAGGCAGTAGATATAATAACTACTGCATAACTAACAAATTACAATTGAATGTCAGTTTCTCCCGCCTTGAAAATAAAATTGACACCACAAGTTAGCCAAATTAGAGATCTAGGAGTAATTCATGATAGCAAATTACTTTTTGATAAACATTTAGAACACATCGTAAAGAAAGCGTCCAAAGCTCTAGGTTTTATCATACGCATGTCTGATAGCTTTCGCTCACTAAAATGTATAAAGATCCTGTATTGTTCCTTGGTACGTAGTCACCTTGAATACGCATCTCAAGTATGGAATCCCAAATATGAAATTTATAAATCCCGTATTGAAATGATACAAAGAAAATTTTTGAAATATCTGGATTTTAAAGCACAACAACGATCAGATAATTACATTCACCGATGCAAAAGATATCATTTCTTGCCATTGGATTATAGGCGTTACATTAACGATATATGTTTTATAATGAATGTATCCACAGAACAGGGATTTGTTTCCTCCGTGAATGTAGCAAACGGAACTATCGACTGCCCTCAGTTATTATCAGAAATTGGTTTACGCACTAATCAAATGGGTCTTCGACAAAAGTCTTTGTTATCAACACTTTTTACTTCCACCAATTATAGGCAAAACTCGTTTTTATTGCGCACTGCTAGTAATTTTAATAAACTTCCACCAAGCCTAAATGTAGATTTGTTCTGTACCAAACCTGAGGCGGTGAGACGTAAGCTCACTAAACGGGGACTAACAAACACTATCATTGTAAGCGCAAGGCAGCTTGTGGTTTCTTTTCTTTTAATTCTTTATTAATTAAATAATAATAAAAGAAAAAAAAAAACTTAATTTGTAGTAAGGTGCATTATATTGTTATATATATGTGGAGACTATTTAAAGCAATTTGTTAATTCAAGTGTGTATTTATAAGTTGTATTAGTCTGTAAGTCTTCCTAAAATAAAAAAAAATAAATAATAAATAATTATATCCTGTAGTTACATTGGCTACAATGCCCTTCGAACCGAAACACAACAGTACATGCACACTGCTGCTTGGCGGTAGAGATAGACATTGCGGTGGTACCCACATAGACGGACTCTTACGTATGAGAGTCCTACCACCAGTAAAATTAATAAGTAAAGATTAATGTAATTAAAATTAAATTAATAAGTAATAGATTTCCTAGCCCCTTTTAAAAACATCCAATACGTCCTGTCAAGTTCCCAGTCGGTGCAAGTCAGTCGCGAGCGTGAGGTATCGGCCAAATCTCGTTAAACACGCGGCTGATAAGCTCGGCGAGTTGCATTACATCTCAACACCGTGGAACACGCCTGTTATAACTGACCATTAAGCTTCTTCAACGGTTTTAAGTGTATTCATCGTCATATCTAGAAGTATAAAGGAGGAATGAATTATTATTATAATCTTTAAGGGAGACCTATGTTCAACATTGGATTTCATATAGCTGATGATGATGAGACAGGGTTGATAAAGACTGCATAGATTTAGTTTGTAGTAAAATATTTTTATCTGGAAAAAATATATCATCGTAAGGCTGCACAAGAGGGCCGGCAGCGACTGGATGCATAAAGCAGCAGACCGGGCTCTGTGCCGTACCTTGAGAGAGGTCTTTGTCCAGCAGTGGACTGCAATGGGCTATGATGACGATGAAGACTATAATTCCAAATAAAGTTTTATATTGTACTGGACTTATCATCAAATCACACGTAGCTCCACAAACAATACTTCGATGATGATACGCATGTAACAGCTTGTCGTACCAGTATTAACAAAGATGGCTGTTAGAACGGAAATAAAATATATCACTCAGTAAATCAGCAAACTGTAGTAATAATACCAAAAATGTAGCTTTAAAAAGAATTCTTAGCTCACGAAAGGCAGGGAGTTTATACATGGGTCCAAGCGATGGTCGCCATCTAATATATCGTTGAAATAACCATAAATAGAATAATTTTAAGAAAATTATTTTTCCTTTACCCAAGAACAAAATTATACTTATCCACGCTATAAATCCTCGACAATTGAAAAATAAACCACGTCTGGGTGTAACACAATGAAGGAAGGATTGACTGTAATACATTCAAAACAAACGAAATCTTTTGTTCGACTTTCCGAAAAACTCGTAAGTACTAGGTTTTGATTTTGATCAGATTATTTTGATGAATATTAGTGATAAAACAAGAGATTCACCTGATTTAAAGGGAGTACCTGGCTGAAATAGTAATTATAAACAGATGAGGATTGATAGCATATCTTGATAGCATATTTTGTATCATAACTATAATGATACAAAATAATTTAAAAAAACGACTCCAAAAACAACTAAAATCCAAAAAAATATTGAACTTTATAATACGACTAAGAGTTCCTCACAGTTTCGGCCGAGTAAACAGCCTTTCCCACTACAAAAGTCCCTAAAACATAATACGACACCAGCGCCATCCACTTTAATAATAATACCAGCCCTGTATTATATACTGAGAGGGTTCAGGCCTTAGTCCACCACGCTGGCCTAGTGCGGGTTGGTAGACTTCACATATCTTCGAAATTCTTATACGGAACTTCTAAGGAATGCAGGTTTCCTCACGACGTTTTCCTTCACCGTTAAAGCGAACGATAATTGATAAACAATAAACACATAACTTCGAAAAGTCAGAGGTCCACTTTAAGAATTAAATAAAAAATAGCGATCAAAAATAGCTGTCATGGGAGCAAACTACCGAGATAAAAAGTATTCTATGTGTTAATCCAGGGCATGGTTTATCCGTGTACCAAAGTTCATCCAAATCTGTTGAGTAATTTCTGCGCTTACTTCTAACAAACATCTAAACATTTTCACAAAGCTTCGTATTTATGATTTAAGATTTAATAAGAAGTTATTACAGCACGAGCAATGTAAACTTCTTCCCAGTTCGTATGTTTTTGTTTATATGCTCATTGTGTTTTCTTTTGGAGTTGATACCTAATTTAAATGGTCAGTTAAGATAAGTAACAAACAAATATGCTAAAACAATGTTGAATCCCGTCGGCACCTAATTTTTTTCCTCGTTCACGTCCACATCATGTGTAGGAACACACACGCGACTGCACCTCTGCCTACCCGCTCTGGGAAAAAGACATTGTGTATATCAACAGTACGGCTTTAAGAATCGTAATCAAATCTATTAAACTTTGTCTAATTCAAGACTGAGTGGAGTTAAAGAATTATTCATTGAAATGAAAATAACCTGAAGGGTATTTTACTAAAAGCAACATTTACATTATTTATGTGATCCTTGATATATGATACAATATCTATCTCATATCAAGTTGTTTCAATAGCGAGATATTACATAAATTTTCAGCTCCATTAAGCGTAGCTTCAAAAATATTAGGCAAAAAATCTTTACATCCATACAGCCTTTAGTACGCCGTCCAAACCATCTTACACACACACACACACACACACACACACACACACACACACACACACACACACACACTCACGCCTGTTATCCCCGAAGGGGTAGGCAGAGGCGCAACTAGTGCGCCCTCTTTTCGCCATTATTCCATCCCATAATGTGATACGGGGCGAGCCTATCACCATATCGGGCACAAATTCCAGACTCTGATACTGAATGGAAAAATCAATATCACTTTGCCCTACCCGGGGATCGAACCCGAGACCTCAGCTTTGCAGTCGTACTGTAAAACAACTACGCCACCGAGGCAGTGTCTTCTATCTTATGACATAAGCTCTAATAATCAATTTCGACATAACTGTCCTTATAACCAACCCTAAGAGTCTTGAGATTAATAAAATCTTATTATAAATGAATGTCTAGGCCCTGAAAAAAGCGTAAAAGCGGATATACTACCCGACTTAAGATTATTTCGTTTGCAAATATAGGAATCGGCTACAACCTGCCGACGGGCTGTACAGCATTGAATGGTGCAGAAGGCCTACAAAGTATGTGAATTTATTGAGTTTCTTTGTAACATTTAAATTGTCTGCAGAGATGAATGTCCGCAGGTTCGAAATCCAAGGCACATATAGGTCTGACTTTTCTAGAGCTACAAGTATGTTCTTTGTGAATTATATCTTGCTTTAAAAGTGAAAGGTAAACATTTTGAGGAAACCTGCATTCCCAAGCAGTTCTTTATAACAATTTCGAAGGTGTGAGACGTCTGTCAACCCACACTAAATCAGCTTGGTGGACTATGACATATTATACTCTCCTAGTAGTAGAGAAAGTCTATATCCAGCAATGGGACAGTACATAATACAGGGTTGGTTTTATATAAATATTATTCCTCTTTATTTTAAATGTTTGTTTTTTTTCTACATTTTCACATATAAAAAAAACATTAATACACATAAAAATATAAAAAAGGTAATCACCCTCCGATGGCGAGGCTCAAGACCCAAGCCACCGGTGGTCAGGGATTCAAAGTGAGAAATCTCCTCACAATGCGTGCTGTGTCCAGAAGTACTGCTTTCTGCATCTGGCTCATGACCAATCGAAAGCCTCTGAAGGTGTTGGTCGAGACTCTTTGGTATCAACTCATGAGCAGAAACGACAATCGGAACAATAATTGTGGAGCTCACATCCCACATGTCAGTAACTTCGTGTGCCCAATCTAAATATTTAGACATTTTGTCCTTTTCAGCCTTAAAAAGGTTATCGTCATGCGGAATGGTGACGTCAACAAGTATTGCGCGGCGCGCCAATCGATCTACTATTACAATATCAGGTTTATTGGCAACAATAGTCCTGTCCGTGATAATAGATCGATCCCAGTACAGCGTTGCATGATCATTTTCGAGAACTGATTGATGCGTTATATAAATTATTGTTACGTAGCTTTTCAGTAGTGCATGCTCGCAAATATCCTACTAATAGTATTATAAAGGCGAAAGTTTGTAAGTACGTATGGATATCTGGACGTATGTTTGTTCCTCTTTAACGCAAAAACTACTTAACGGATTTCGATGAAATTTGTGACACGGGTATATCATGACCTAGATTAACATATAGGCTACTTCTTATCCCGGGAAAATATAAACCGGGACTTTAATCTCGGAAAAACTTTTTAACGCGGGCGGAGCCGCGGGCAAAAACTAGTAATTAAATAAAGAAGAAGAGTAGTATTTATTTTAATCTTTGATTTTTTTTATCAGTGTTCCAAAATTTTTATGTCTAGTCGAATTTAAATTTATATATGTGGATAATTTTAAATAACAAAGTTAACAAACTAATGTCATCTAATAATATGTTTTAATCGACCTTTCCAATACCTACGATTTGTGTAAATTTTGTACTTTCAAATTGTTTCTCAACAGAGGACCAGTGCAGAAGAAACATCAATACTACTCAATTCTCGCTTACAAGTAAATCCAAGCTACCTTTCTCTACGATTCACTCTGTGTCCCCTACTAAGATATTCATTGAATATATTGAAATCCTCACTAAAATTGGAATCAGACCTTTCTCTTCGTGTATCATGCCACTGACTTACGTTTATGTGATCTCAATCCTCACGAGATTACTATGGGATTGTCTCTATATTTATAGAATTATTAATAATTTTGGATTTTGTGGATTGATTGTTGTACAATGTTCTTATTTCTGTGAAGAGTTGTGTTCTTAAACAAACAATTGTTAACTACAGATGAAATATTCTGATAGACACCAGTGTGCTGGTGATTGTTTAAGCCATAGTGAGGTCTTACTAAAGGACGTCCAAAAATGTACTAAAATTTCTCAATACAGAAAATGGAAATGTCGTATAAGTATCTACTCCAACCTCCTTATATAGCTAGTATTATAGTAGATAATTATATTCCCCGGACGGGTTATATACTACAGCGTTATTATATATTTCTTGTATATAGGCATCTAAATAATCAGCATCTGAATAATAAAATACAAGTAACTTCAAAGACAGTGATTACGTTGGAACCTTCCTCCTTATCTTTTAGATCAATCTCGCTCCTTTAAGGATTCTCTTCATTTAACTGACTTCAAACCACATTCACATTTCAAGAAACAATAGAAAACGATCACTACGATACTTGAACAGGTTCCAAAAAAACTGTCGATATATTTTGAACATTTAAAATTCATAAAGGGTTGGGGCAAACTTAATATCGGTGAGTAAAGCGGCCCATTACTCGTGGATCCGGAGCGCTGGCGGGATGCCAGTGAGCGCCGCGTCAATAGACCGCTTTATCCCCGTATTTGGCAGTATTCTAATGGTTTGGGATATAATTGCTGTTAGTTCGAGTGTTTGTGAGGTGGAAAAAATATTTTCTGCCTGCTTGAATTACTTTTTATGTACGATAAACATTTGATTACTTTTTTTCGCACATTTTGTCCGTTGAAGCAGTAAATATAAGCGTTAGTACTCATAAAACGCTGTAAGTAATGCAAACTTTTTTATACGTCATGTTCCTGTCAGTACTAAAACAAGTCAAAAACCATACATTATAAACCAATAAACCAATAAATAAAAATTTTCAGGTGGATTGCAATTTCTCTTTTATAGTCTGTTATACAAAAGGCTCCCTCTTCCAGTGAATTTAAAAGTAGACATTTAGCTGTAAATCTACGACGTGGTTCGCTGACCCCTCGTCTTTTTAGAGGTACGATTTCACCGCTTGCTGATAATGCTACTCGTCACATAAATGTGTAAGCCGACCCAATACAAAAGTCACTTATAACTATGCTCCCAAATACATAGTAAGTAATAAAATGTGTACTATCTACATTAGCTGATTAATACGATAACTGTCCAGTAAAATTTACTTGAAACCTATGGAACAGACTCTCTTTTAGACTAGCATTTTTTGGAACAGGTCAGTTTTCCACGGAATGTTCCCTTGTATACTGACTGCCTCGGTGGCGTAGTTGTATTAAGGTACGACTACAATGCTGAGGTCTCGGGTTCGATTCCCGGGTCGGGCAAAGTGATATTGAGTTTTTCTATTCAGTATCAGCTCGGAGTCTGGAATTTGTGCCCGATATGGCGATAGGCTCGCCCCCTATCACATCATGGGACGGAATAACGGCGAAAAGTGGGTGTACTAGTTGCGCCTCTGCCTACCCCTTCGGGGATAACAGGCGTGTGTGTATGTGTGTGTGTTCCCTTGTATAGTCTGCCACAGGCACTCTGACTCGTTTATCTTAATATTAATAAAAATTAAACAATATAATCCTTCATTTAATTATTTTTGTAAAAACCAGCACTTTTCATCCTATATTAATATTTAAATAAATAATAGCAGTCTTGTTTAATCCGCGTTAACAAACGTGGCTCCACAGTTCGGGATGGGCGGCCCTCAAACCACAAAGTAGGGTTTGTACAGTACAAACACGGTTATTATCGTATTTATAGAATAAATCCTACCTCAGTTTTCGTTTGTAATATTTGTCTAAATAAATGAGCATTTTTGGTGACAGTATGTATTATAATTTGTAGTGTATTTATTTATTTATTTTATAAGTTTATTCTACATCACAACGTAATATAGTACTTCACATAATAAAGGCAAAAAGGTGGTACAATTCGCGGTCTTATCGCTCGAGGCAATCTTTTATAGACAGCCATGGGATGGAGATAAGAGAAGTATAGAAAAGGGGTAATTAATTGATGAAGAAGCATCAAGAAAACAAATCAAAAGTAGTGTAGTGGGTCAACAAAATACTGTTGTTTGAAATGTAGGGGATCTTAATAGTGTGTTGTCGTCCCTGCGTGAGAGGCATACAAACCCTTGCTACCTCTCACGCAGGGACGACAGCACACTGAAGATAAATGCGTAGGCACCAATCAAAGGACGTATGGATAGACATAGTTGTGTCCATGTGACAAAGCTTCTTAAATCAGAATTTAAAAAAATACTTAGCTACTGTTCATGTTTATCACATTAGTGGAATCTTGAGTACGTAGCTGACTTCTGGGTCATAGTTGGTGAGAAAAGAGTAAGCATTTTACCTAATGGTAAGTGAGCCAATAATAATAATAATAATAATAATAATAATAATAATAATCTGGCAACACATAGCGTCATCTGTTGAATATATAAAAAATTTTGAAATATTTATAATTTGTGATATATACCCACTTATAATCATTTATTTTATGCACAATAGTTTACAATCAATAATACAAAATGTTTTCATCACAGTGAAATAACAAATAAGCAAATAATATATCAAATTTATAAAAGAAAATTTTACAACAAAATGACAACGTCAAAAAAATATTGTGGTGAAGAAATATCTGTGTATTCAACATATAGCTGCATTTTAACGGATGACGACAATTAGAGCCAGAAAGAACATAATATGCGCACGACCAAGATCATCCAGCTCGTCGAGCTCCGCGTCATGGGCGTCGGCTTCGGAAGTTTTCGAAGCGTCGCCAGAAGTCGACGCGTTGAGCCAACGTGACGAGCTGCAGTCGTCCCCGCCGCCACCAAGACCAGTGCGACGAAGAGGACGACAACCCCCTCCAGTGGTGGGCTTGGGACCTGTGGGGCCGTGTGCCTCGCCTTCGGTCCCCGCTACCGGTGGAATAGTGCGCCGCATGAGATGGACTCAAGCAATTAATGAAAATGTCATGCGGGCCTATTTTGGGGCAACAAATGGAGGAACCAAACTCACAGCGTATCGTGCTCAGATGCTCTCTCTGTTTCAGGCTTTGGAACCTACGATCAATGTGTCATCTCAGCGATTGTCGGATCAGGTGCGGTACATCCAACGACGCAACGTGTTGAATGATGAAGCACTTGAGCGGCTGCGTGCAGACTTGTGTGTTGTCCAAGACACTATCTCGCCTGTCCTAACCCAGCGAGCGCCTGACATAACAAACACACCTACCGCTGAAGTTGAGCGGGAGGATGGCTTGGACAATATCGTAAGTCCCCACGACGAACAGCGTTTGAGAGGGGCTTTGGAGAGTGCGATTTTGGAATTTAAATCGACTTCTACATCGTTTAGACCGAAGGTGCCACGTTTGCCAACGCATAAAAAAAATTTGGCACTGATGGGAGCGTTGGACTCCATGTTGGTTACATACATGGAGTCCAGTCGGGACCTTGTTGATACGCATTCGATCCTTTACTGCGCGGCCGTCGCAGCATGTCGGGTGGCTAATGTAAAATTTTCTAATACAAATAGAATCACTCGGGATGTTGCGACCATGCCTGCATGGCAACATAGGATCGAGAAGCGTGTCAACTGGGCCCGAACTCTCATCGGCAAGCTCATTTCCTTTCAAGGAGGAAATTGTAGACCGAAGATTATGCGTTTTGTGACCCAGGCCTTTTCTGGGACCAATATTAGTCCCCAGGACTATAGGCTTTGGGTCGCAGAACGCATAGACTTCTTTAAACAAAAAGTTTATGCGTGGGCAAGCCGCATTCGTCGTTATAGGAGGCGATGGGAACGATTCCAGCAGAATCGTACTTTTCAAAGCGATCAAAAGAGAGTTTATAGATGTTGGGAGGATTCTCCTCAAGGTGTGGTGGATGGGCGGCTGCCTGATGCTCACGATATGCGTGATTATTGGAAGAATATCTGGTCGTCGTCTATCCCCCATACTGAAGCCCCTTGGTTTGGTGTTGTAGAACGAGCTTGCGAGGCAATACCGGCCATGGAAACCATTTCAATTAGCCCAGAGGATGTTCTGGCAGCGATCCGTCCGACACAAAATTGGAAGTCTCCTGGCTCGGACGGTCTGCAGAATTTCTGGTTGAAATGGTTTCCCAGTTCGCATGCTCGTTTGGCAGCACAGTTTCAGGATGCGCTAGATAGAGGATCGCTTCCAACATTTATGACGACAGGTGTCACTCACTTGCTCTTTAAATCCGGCTGTACCACGGACCCGAAAAACTATAGACCCATAACATGCCTTCCAACCATTTATAAAGTTCTAACATCCATATTAAGATCAAAAATTGCAAATCATTTCGCTATCAATAATATTCTTTTTCCTGGCCAAACAGGATGCAAAATTGGGTCACGTGGTACGAAGGAGCTCCTTCTCATTGACATGACCATTTGCCAACAGGCTCGTCACAATCGAAGGAATTTATCGGCTGCCTGGATTGACTATAAGAAAGCCTATGATTCGGTGCCCCATACTTGGCTCATGAGGGTGTTGAATTTGTATAAGATCGATACAAATTTATGCACCTTTCTTGGGTCATGTATGGGACAATGGACCACTTGCCTTAGGTATCCAGGTAGTACGAGTCCTCTTGATTGTGATGAGCCAATTAGAATCAAGCGGGG
This sequence comes from Lapara coniferarum, assembly GCA_949316025.1. Classification (NCBI taxonomy): domain Eukaryota; kingdom Metazoa; phylum Arthropoda; class Insecta; order Lepidoptera; family Sphingidae; genus Lapara; species Lapara coniferarum. Next base: position 30,067,102 of record OX438928.1, on the reverse strand, counting down.
TATATTCCAGGGTGATAGTCTGAGTCCGTTGTGGTTCTGTATGGCCCTGAATCCTCTCAGTACTCTGTTGTTGGATTCAGGGTTAGGATACCGTCTACGGAGAGGGAGTGAGCCTATATCTCACTTGCTTTACATGGATGATCTCAAGTTGTTTGCATCAAAACAATCGGAATTGATTGAGTTGTTAAAAATAACTGAAACATTTAGCAACTCAATCAACATGGAGTTTGGTGTAGATAAATGTGCGGTTATCCATGTGAAGCGAGGAGAGGTTGTGGTCTCTGATGACCTACAAGTCTCAGAGACTGTAAGACTTAGATCCCTTTCTGAGACGGAAACCTACAAATATCTGGGTATGCCTGAGGCACTGGGTATTATGGGTGCCGACGTAAAACAATCGGTGAGGGAACGTTTCTTCGGCCGTCTGACAAAAGTACTTAACAGTTTTTTGTCAGGTGGAAACAAGATCCGTGCTTTCAACGGTTGGGTTATGCCTGTACTCATGTACTCTTTTGGCATACTCAGATGGACTCAGACCGAATTGGACGCCCTGGATCGAAAGGTCCGGACCCTACTGACTACACATCGTATGCATCACCCACGATCGTCAGTGATGAGATTGTACATCCCGCGGAGATGCGGGGGCCGAGGCTTACTTAATGCTAAGGACTTGCATAACCGCGAGATATGCAATCTCAGGGATTATTTCCTCCACAGCGAAGTGGGCATGCATAAGGTTGTAGTCATGGTGGATAAAGGATTTACCCCGCTTTCCTTGGCAAATGAGAACTGGCGAAAACCTATGGCGATGGGCATTAAGGAACGCGAAGAGATATGGAAGAGCAAAGAATTACATGGTCGGTTCTATCGGGCCCTTCACGGGCCTGATGTGGACCAGCTTGCATCCGTATCTTGGCTACGTTTTGGTAACCTTTTTGGGGAAACTGAGGGTTTTGTCTTTGCAATTATGGACGAAGTTATGAAGACGAACAATTATAGGAAATACATCATGAAGGACGGTACGGTCGACATCTGTCGGGCATGCCACCGTCCTGGTGAGTCAATCAGGCATGTGATTTCCGGTTGTTCGTATCTTGCTAACGGCGAGTACTTGCATAGACATAACCTAGTAGCCAAGATCATACACCAGCAAGTTGCTCTTCGGTATGGTCTTGTGACTCCTGAAGTGCCATATTACCAGTATATGCCTCAACCAGTTCTCGAAAATGATCATGCAACGCTGTACTGGGATCGATCTATTATCACGGACAGGACTATTGTTGCCAATAAGCCTGATATTGTAATAGTAGATCGATTGGCGCGCCGCGCAATACTTGTTGACGTCACCATTCCACATGACGATAACCTTGTTAAGGCTGAAAAGGACAAAATGTCTAAATATTTAAATTTGGCACATGAAATTACTGACATGTGGGATGTGGACTCCACAATTATTGTTCCGATTGTCGTTTCTGCTCATGGGTTGATACCGAAGAGTCTCGACCAACACCTCCAGAGGCTCTCAATTGGTCGTTGGGTCAAGAGCCAGATGCAGAAAGCAGTACTTCTGGACACGGCACGCATTGTGAGGAGATTCCTCACTTTGAATCCCTGACCACCGGTGGCTTGGGTCTTGAGCCTCGCCATCGATGGGTGATTCACTTTTTTTATATTTTTATATGTATAAATGTTTTTTTTATGTATAAAAATGTAAAAAAAAAGAAAAATTAGAAATAAAGAGAAATAATAATAATAGCCTTTATTTACAACCTTAATTACATACTTAAATATTTAAATTAAATTACTCAGCATCGGTGCTCGTCTGGTTGTCTTGCTTAACAGCATAGGCCTCCCCTAGAATCTTCCACAGGTTCCGATCTTGTGCCAGTCTCATCCATGTATTCCCCACTGATTTTTTTATGTCGTCTGACCATCTTTGTATCTGTCTGCCCCTTTTCCTCTTTCCGTCTCTGGGATACCATTCCATGACATCTTTAGTCCACTTACTTTTTTTACATCTTACAATGTGTCCTGTCCAGTTCCATTTGAGCATTTTTATTCGGTAAGCTACATCTGCTATTTTAGTTTTTCTACGAATTGATTGTAATGTAATTCTATGTTTCCTTTGAATTCCTAACAAACTTCTCTCCATATCATGTTGGCAGATTTCCAATCTTTTGATATTCTTATTTGTCAAGGGCCATGTTTGGCAGCCATATGTCAGACAGGGTAGTACACAAGAGTTGAATACCTTAACTTTTTCTTTTATATGTAATTCTGGGTTTTTCATTATTTCTTTTAACGACCAGTACCTTTTCCATGCGTTTGATATTCTGCACTCTATTTCTTTTTTATTTTGGTCATTTGGAGATATGATCTGTCCAAGGTAGGTGTATTCCTCTGTGTATACTATGTTTTTACCATTTATTACAATAGGATGGTGATGACTGTTAGTCATTATTTTAGTTTTTGTTTCATTCATAGTCAGTCCTACTTTTTGGCTTTCCAGGTCCAGTTGTTCCATCATTGTTTGAAGATCATATGGGTTATCACTTAATAGGACAATGTCATCGGCAAATCTGAGGTGATTCAGATATACTCCATTTATTTTTAGTCCATAGTTTTCCCAGTTTAAATTTCTGAATATCATCTCTAAAGTTGCCAAAAATAGTTTGGGGGATAGGGGGTCTCCCTGTCTCACCCCTCTTCTTATATCAAACATTGTCCCTTCCCTTTCTGTTTTTATTTTTGCTTTAGAGTTCATGTAAATGTTTCTTATTAGTCTAATATATCTGCAGTGTACACCTTGCATTTCTAAAGCATTCCATATTCGGTCATGTTTCAGTGAGTCAAAAGCTTTGTTGTAGTCAATGAAAGCAAAATAATAAGATTTATTGTATTCATTATATTTTTCGACTACTTGTTTTACTACTAAGATGTGGTCTACTGTAGAAAAGTTATTACGGAATCCAGCCTGTTCCTTAGGCTGATTTTCATCCAACACTGGTGTAATGCGTTTCAATAATATTTTAGAAAAGACTTTGTAGATAGTGGATATAAGGCTAATAGGCCGGTAGTTTTCAATAATGTCTTTAGGTCCTTTTTTGTGTAATAAAATAATTGTGGATGTTGTCCATTGTCTAGGTATATCCTCACTAATTAAAATTTTATTAAACAGGTCTGTGATTGCATTTGATATGTTAGGCAACATACATTTCAGGATTTCGCTTGTGATGTTATCCTCCCCAGTAGCTTTGCCGTCCTTCTGCGACTCTATAACTTTACTTACTTCTTTTTCCAAAATTAATGGGACTTCTTCTTCTTCCTTCGCTCTAAACTGGGAGGGATTTATGCTGGTATTGTTATCATAGTATAATTGTCTGTAAAAATCTGTAGCTACTTTCAGAATGTCTTCTCTTTTTGATAATTTTTTCTTATATTTATTTCTCATATTTTGTACCCAATTGGTGCTCTCTTGTATTTGTTTTAGAGCTTTCTTTATTCCACCTGTTCTTTCAATATGATATTTAAACTTCTCTAGTCTTTGTTTTTGTCTATGCTTTCTTATACATGTATTTATTTTTTTGCTGATACTACTTATTAATGTTTTATTTATTTGTCTGTCTTGGAGTAGAATCTTCCTTCTATCTATTAATTCTCTGGCATCCTGACCTATTCTGTCTTGAAAGGTGGTTTCTTTTAATATCTTTTTACTAATGTCTTTAATCTGATGTTCTAAGTAGTTATATTTCAGTTGTATATTATTTTCTTTGTTAAAATTTTCCAGTGCTTTTTCTAAGGTTTTTGAGATATGTTCTGGTAGAGTTGATGGGTACGCAGGTGTCGAAGTTGTGTTAATAAATTTTCTGGACTGTTTTGGTAGTGAGGTATATAGTTTTCCCCGCACCATTCGATGATCAGTACTGAAGTTTAAATTGTTGATTATATCAACTTTCTTAAATAGTTGCTTTTTATTTGAAATTATGTAATCAATCTCGTTCATTGTAAATCCACTAGGAGATATCCAAGTCCATTGTTTGTGTTTTTTTTTAATAAACATTCTATTCATTATATAAAGGTTGTGTGCACGGGTAAAATCTGTTAGCATTTGGCCATTCTCATTTGTACTGAAGGTGTTTGGTTTACCAGGTTTCACAAATTTATTAGAATATGTTTTACCTATTTGGCCGTTGAAGTCGCCCATTAGTATAATTGATTTATGTGTTGTTTCCAATGTTAGTTTTAGATTTTCATAAAATGATTCTTTTTGTTCTTTTTTGGCCACTTCTGTAGGTGCATACGCTTGCAAAATGGATAAAGGTTGTGCATGTCCTGGTAGTTTAATGTTTAGAAGGGCTAGTCTGTCAGATATTCCAATAAAATTTTCAATGTTTTTTCTTAAGTATTTTTTTATTATGAAACCGACCCCATATAGGCCTGGTATGTTATTTTTGTAGTATAAGATGAAATTATCATACTCTTCAATATTTTCTCCGTCTCTTCTAACTTCACTTAATCCAATGATATCCCATTTTATTGATTGCAGTGCGTGTTCTAGTTCATATAGTGATTCTTGAGACCTGAGTGTTCTTGTATTAAGGGTTGCAATATATATGCTGTTTCTATTAACTTTCTTGACATTATGGCTTGACTGTAGATGTGAGTGTGGTAGTGGTTCTAGGAGGGTGTGGTCTAACTCCCCACGGGGACCAGCCGGATTGGGGATATTGAATGTTTTGTTACATGGTTGTTGTTTTATACTATATTTTTTCCAGTTACCGATGCTTGAGCAATCCTATGCCTTACTATTTTTCTTTGACAATCTGTCTGATGTGGACATTGACCTTTCACGCATGTAAGTGAAGGCGTCTGATTTTTGTAGCTTTGCTGGGGCAATTATATTTTTTTGATGTTCGGGTTGGACTAACCTTGGTGATGTTGAGATTTCACGCTTACGTTTTTCATATTCATTACTTTTCTTTGTTACCATTTTATCACGCCGTAGGAACACGTGGTTGCCCTTTTCTTGCTCTTCTTTTAGTGCCTTTTGTAGTTGTTTCCGTTTTTCTAACGTTTCTTTCGAAAAGTCTTCCGTGATGTAGTTGTTTGGCGGCATGTTTCTCTTGCTTCTTAATATTTGGATTTTTTTGTGAAATGTTGTTAATGTAATAAGTATAGGTCGCGTTTTCCCATCTTGTATCTTCCCTATTCTATGTAGATTACTCACTTCATTGGTTCCCAAGTCTATTTTTAGCTGGTTAAACATTTCCAGTATTGTTTTGCAAAGTTCTTGTCTATTGGATTCATCTTCAGCGACTCCATGTATTATCAGATTATTTTTCCTTGTACACTGTTGTAATTGTTCTATTTTTCTATTGAGTGAATGTATTTCTGCCTTCAGTATTTTATTTTCTTCAAGTAACGGTTTAATTTTGTTGTCTATGTTCTGGTTTACGTTGGTTGTAATTGTCTCCGTAATAATTGCAGTTTGTTTTTGCAACTCTGCTTTCATCAATATAAACAATTTTGCCATTTCATCCGACATAATATTATCTGTGCTCATGGTTTTGCAATAACTAAACGCTTCTTCCTTTGATATTTACGCGTTTCCGAACGATATTTATCAATGATGGTGGCAATACTGACAGTGACAGCTCACGGTCAATGTAGACAGTTGGTAGTACTGCAAATATGACAATATTGTAACCTCAAAATTGTTGATCCTGCTGATTTTCTTGTTGTTTTACTCCACTGGCTCTGCACTGATCGCGTAGAAATATTGTTGCACAATGGATGTTGGTTGTCTAAGAACAGTTCTGCGTGCTTCGTTCTCGAGTGACTCCACTTAAACTTCGCTGGATGAATTAAATTTGCTAGCTGTTCTACACCACGTCAATTACGTTAAGCTGCCGGAACCGGAAAAAAAAACCGGAGCCAATAATAACACCATGTAAAAACGTGAAAAATACAGCATCCAATACAAATTATCGCCCTAATCAGATGTAAAGTGGCATGATTTCTAATAATAACACTAACTGCAATGTCATTCTAATTAAAACATGCTTGCTCATTAGTTGACTCTATACATCCCTTCCTAGCCGATTTTGGCCACGGCGGTCAATATCAACGGAGACCAGTCACGCACGCAGAAGATATTATAGTGCACAAGTGTGTGCGCAATACACAGGTGCACTCTCTATTCTTTCACTCTCATAGTCCGGTGAGACGGCAATTCGACATGACTGGAGAAAGATCAGACGCAGGGTCAAAGTCTCTACCTGCTTTTCGAAGCAAGGGGGTATCCGCACGCCACCAACTTCCTGAGTCTGACCTGCGCCTGAGTAATTTTTAAGATGCAAAAACTTAGTCACAATTTATTTGGCCTGACCCGGGATTTGAACCCAAGACCACAACGCACAAATCGTATTCCTAATGCGTAGGCAATACCACTATACCACCAAGGCAGTATTACGATGGATGGTCGTGTGACACTATAAATAGACAATTGTGGCATATCCAGATCAATTTTCGCTTACAATGAAATTATCACGTATCAATTATTATAATTAACCTTTAAACATCCAGTAAAGTTCCACTGACAAGACTGCCTCGGTGGCGTAGTTGTATTACAGTACGACTGCAAAGCTGAGGTCTCGGGTTCGATCCCCGGGTCGGGCAAAGTGATATTGAGTTTTTCTATTCAGTATCAGCTCGGAGTCTGGAATTTGTGCCCGATATGGCGATAGGCTCGCCCTCTATCACATCATGGGACGGAATAACGGCGAAAAGTGGGTGCACTAGTTGCGCCTCTGCCTACCCCTTCGGGGATAACAGGCGTGAGAATGTGTATGTGTGTGTGTGTAAAAGTTCTACCACAGCCGTTAATTTTAAAGTACTTATAACTAAAATCATCGTCAGCCACATTAAGTACACTGCCGAAGTCCCCTAAAGAAGACTGACCGATCAAAGGCGGGCTTCATCCAGCAAAATAAAGCAAGCTAAATCACAGTGGGTGGGAACATAGTTCGTAGAACTGACGACAAATGGAGCAAGAAAGTCCACAAATAGAGATCACATTTCTGTAACTAAACATCTAAATTATTCTAAAAACAAGATGCTTTAATTTATTATTATGAGATAGAGTGTTTTTATGGTGAATAAAACTTGCTCGAGCTCGACATGCGCTCTAAGCCGCCAGTAACAAACCCGGTGTTTTACGACTCCTGTATTGCATATCTGACTCAGGTTTACAAACATTACATGAAAATGAGACGCGCGAACTTCTACATAAAAATACAAATTTAATAGAATCCTTTAATGTTTATCTTGTACTTCCACCTGCTGATATCTCAATTATATTTTGGGTCAGTGTAAAGCCTCAGTTCGACGGAGCGCTTACTAATAGCAACAATGGAGTGCAATTATAACTAACAATGGCAATAGCGAGGCAGTTGTAACAATGGCTATTGCCATTGAGGTGAGGCAGTTGTCGCACATGTTAACGGGCGATAATTACCTGGCCTAAACAATAGTTATTCATTCTAGTCTTTTGATATTTTAGAGTTATTAAACAAGGCGCCTGCGCATGAAAAAATAAATATAAAATTACATTCAATAGAATAGTTGACTACGTTTTTTAAACATACTATTAATCATAAACGTATGTTATCCAAAATCTAACGGAAATTAATTATCAAAATTCACGCAATAATAAATAAGTCACAAAGATTTGAAATTTAGGCGAACGGGTAGCTGTCTAATAATAATAATAGCAAACTGTGACGTCATCAACTGTTACCGGCCATAACGCTGCGTGCGTGAGGAAGAGATACCGTGATACCCCCACCACGCCCCACCTATGCTCACAATATTTCAGATATGAATAACTTCTTTATTTTTTAACCAAATTAAATGCTGATTCCATAGAAGAATTTCATTTTGTATTCTGTTACATAGAAAATGGAATATATGAAACTACTCTATTAAGTGAATTCAGGATATAGTCTACTAGTGGGCCAATTTTTATTCAAACACCGTACTTATTATGCTTTTAAGAAACATCCGAATATCTCCACAAACTCAAATAAGATATGGACTATTTTTACTTTTTAATATACCATATCACTACATATTATAAAACAAAGTCGCTTCCCGCTGTCTGTCCCTATGTCCCTATGTATGCTTAGATCTTTAAACTACGCCACGGATTTTGATGCGGTTTTTTTTAATAGATGGAGTGATTCAACGGGAAGGTTTTTATATACTTTGAGCCCGGAAAAACTCATTAACGTGGGTGAAGCCGCGGGCAAAAGGCTAGTTAATAATATAGTAAGGAAGCATAACATAACAAGTTTGAGTGCAGAACCTAATCTGCTACTTGTGCTTCTATTTTATAAAGTGTGGCGCGTGACCGCCATGCAGACGATACTCAATTTCCATTGATAGTAAGACTCTGATAGCGAGGGATTGAAAGTTGAAACGGAAGGCGGAATATCATATCTAAATACATTATCGGTTATGGGATACGATGTTGGTTTAATATTAGCTTTATGAACATAATATTACACTGGGTTATCGTAATTTCATATTTTTAACATTATTAATGCTGCACGTGAGGGTGTTTGTTTGTAAGAAGGAAATGCAAAGAAAATGGAAACTGTTGAACTGATTCTCATGAAGTTTTGCAAGATCGGCTATATCCTGAATTCATCATCATCATCAACCATATTTTATTTATTATAAGGAAAGCTTACAGACTAATATCTTATAAATAGGATATCGTAATTAACTATTAATTAACCAATAACAAGCTTTCACAAATATTAAAATAAAAGGTATTTACTTTACTTCACACAAAGAAAAATAAAATGTTTTAAATGAACATAACGTGTAGAGGCGATTTGAAAAATTTTGTTCAGCTACTTATGTGGAATGTACAATACTTTATTATTAAGATACAACCAATGTTTAAACATATAGTACTGTCCCCACACTATTTATTTATTTAAATAGGCACAGTTACAGAACACAAATCAATAGAGCATGCATCAACACTACAGTAAACAATAAGAATTAAATGTAAATTTGTGTCCTTACTACAACTACGCACAGCATTCGTTAGGAGAAAAGTATGCAAATAGACAAGGACAGTGTGTGATTACAATAATTGCATTAATTAAATTAGAAAGTTAAACGAATATAATATTGTAGTGACGAGATTAGAAAATTAATTGTCATTATTTTAACTTATATACAATCAATTACATCAAGAACCCTAGCACTGATACACATATATAAGAGGACAACACAACTTATACTTTGATACAGGAATATTAGTTACAGAGTAGGTATTATTAATTTGATATTTTATTTTTAAACATTTATTTATATATTATTATTATTATTATTATTTTTGTCTGTTTTTACATGTTGCTAGATACGTGTGATATGTCACTATGACCAGCCCCCTTATTCTCTATGACACGCGTTATTTTCACCGTTCGTAACAAGCGCGTAACGTAACTCGTCGCGTTTATTACTATGGAAATTGGCATACAGAATACCATTTTACGCACATTACACGAAGTGAACGTGACGCGGCCGCGTTACGAGTTAACAATGTCATAGAGAATCATGCCTCAGTACTGTGTCCGACGTCACCTAGTAAACAATTTCTGAACATTTTTATTCCGCGAAGTGGACCCACAACCACTTGTTTGACATGTTGTCGGCCGGCTAGCACACGATTGCAAATTCCAACTGAAGATAAAATTAATTAAAAAATTAACCCAAGCAATTAATAACTCGAAGATTTAATAGCTCATGCGTCATAAAACTCGAGTTCCAGTTGTCCCGGCCATTCCGGTTTTACCGGTTACGCCGGGTGTACCGGTTGCGCCGGATTTTTTCCCGGATTACAGCCGGAACACCGGCTGTATTAAAACATCACCGCAGATATAACGGGACGATTATCGCAAAAGCTTTTTAACTATACACAGTTTGTGCAAGTTATAAGCGATAGCCGTTATTAACGATTTTTTTTTCTCATCGGCGCATTAGGGACGGCTGCGGGCTTCCTCTGACTCAAGTGTCTAAGTTGTCGTCCGCAACCGCCCCTGCGCGGTGATGCTTAGGTAATGCAGCCCGACAACTCTTGTGGGGGGGGGGGGGGGGGGGCACACATACTATCTCGCGGCGGACAGTACCCGTGCCGACCGACCCGACCCCCCTAGTCCCTATTAGTCGCCTCCTACGACAGGCAGGGGATACCGTGGTGGAATTCTTCAAACGCCCCCAAACCACAGGGCGGGGTCTGTCCTCTGCCTACCCCTGTGAGGATAAAAGGAGTGAGTGAGTATGAGTGTGTGCATTTAGCTACATCTGTCCTCTGCTTTTTTTTTTCTTTCCCTCTTCGGTGCATTAGGGACGGCTGCGGGCTTCCTTAGCACACATACTATCTCGCGGCGGACAGTACCCGTGCCGACCGACCCGACCCCCCTAGTCCCTATTAGTCGCCTCCTACGACAGGCAGGGGATACCGTGGTGGAATTTTTCAAACGCCGCCAAACCACAGGGCGGGCTATTAACGATTTGTTACTTTTTAATTAATTGAAATTTACTATCATGAGTGAATTGCATATATTTTTTGTACCTGACTAGATAGCGACTGCACATACTATTTTATAGTGGACGATAGCCTAGTTGATAATGGAACGGTCTGCCGAGACAATGTCCGGAGGTTCAAACCCAAGGCACACACCTCTGACTTTTCAAAGTTACGTGTGTATTGTTTATCAATTATCGTTCGCTTTAACGGTGAAGGAAAACATCGTGAGGAAACCTGCATACCTAAGAAGTTCTTTATAAGAATTTCGAAGGTATGAGGAGTCTGCCAACCCGCACTAGGCCAGCGTGGTGGACCAAGGCCTAAACCCTCTCAGTAGTAGAGGAGGCCCGTGCCCAGCAGTGGGACAGTATTTAATACGGGGCTGGTATTAGTATGGTATTATACTATTTTCCAGCCAAATCAAGTACATAAGTTAGAATAGCGCCCTTATCCCCTTATTACATGCGGCCACAAATATCTAAAGGTGGATGCTGGCCTCCAGATAAGGCTATATGGGGTAATTTTACTAAAAAAATCATCATAGTGACGACGATTCGACGAATCAAATTACTAAGGTCAGCCGAATACAAATACGTACAACAGCGACGTACCATGAGACAAAAAAACCGTTCACGTCACTGTAAGGATCACTGCCATTAACAGTAGCAACACCATCCGAAGTTTGAATGTTTTAAGCACTATGTGGTATTGCACTAATTACTCTGAGAGATTACAAACAAATAAACTGTTTATTTTCGTGAAAACTGTACACAACAATAACAAAGTAAATGTGAATTAATTAATTGATTAATTAACAGAAATTTTACCATAAAGAAGTCTATATAAATTAGAAGCTGATTCAAGAAGGCTTTAACAGAAATCCCAAGAGTTAGTCAATATTCATGATTTTCTTATTATGAGAATCAAACAAACTACTTTCTAGGTCAACACTCATCTCGTTGATCGACTAAAAGTAAAACATTAAAATTAATGGAATCTATCAAAAAGCCGTTAAAGTTTTATATCCGGTGCTTAATGCAGGAATTCGCTACTTCCGTTTAATCCAGCCGAGTCGGCAGTTTGGCAGATCATCTTCCTGTACGTGTCGGATACACTAGTTTATTAGATGGGTAGTTAGACATTAATATCAATGGATGAAAAGCAATTTGATTTAAGCGACATTATTTTGTGATTATGATCTATGCATGTAGTAGGAATCGGTGTGTTTTTCTACATCTTTTGAACTTATATGTATATATTTTTTAATCTATTTAACCTAAGACATTTAGGGCGATATTAATAAATCAGTCTCAAGTTTGAGTTACATCTCAAGTATACATAATGTATGAATAGTTCAATACATTATGTATACTTGAGATGTAACTCAAACTTGAGATTTGATTATTAATACCGCCCTTAGACTTACAATAATCAAATTATAATTTAAATTATATGCTCGCGACACTGCATGCTATTTTTTTCGAATGAAAGTCCGAGTCACTTATCCGAGATAATAGTAGGCTATAATACTCAACAAGGTCTACCTGTTAGTAAAATTACTGCCTCGGTGGCGTAGTTGTATTGCGTATGCGTTACGAGTATGTTTGCGCGCTGAGGTCCTGGGTTCGAATCCCGGGTCGAGCCAAAAAATATTGTGACTGGGTTTTTCCATCTTTAAAATTACTCAGTCACAGCTCGGAGTCAGGAAGTTGGCGGTGTGATACCCCCGTGCCTCGGAAAGCACGTAAAGCCGTTGGTCCTGCGCCTGATCTCTCTCCGGTCATGTCGAATTGCCGTCTCACCGGACTATGAGAGTGAAAGAATAGTGAGTGCACCTGTGTTTTGCGCACACACTTGTGCACTATAATATCTCCTGCGTACCTGGCTGATCTCCGTTGAGATTGGCCGCCGTGGCCGAATCTGGCTAGGAGGATTTCATTTCATTCAAAATTCCATCTAAATCAGTGCAGCGATTTATGTTTTATGCGTTAAAAGACATTCAATTACTCTCACAAACTCTCATAGTGATAATTATAATATCTAGAATATCGTTGTGTACACAGTACATTACATTAAATTGGGAGTAGGTTGAGACATCATAGGGCCATCTCGTAGTTTCAAGATTACTGCTAAACCCGACAGCATTACCTAGTACTATAAAAAAAGCCTGATATGTTATTTTCTACTACGACTGGTTTTTAATACCTGACTGGTGGTAGGACTTTCATATGTAAGAGTCCGTCTGGGTGGGTACCACCGCAATGTCTATTTCTGCCGCCAAGCAGCAATGTGCATGCATTATTGTGTTTCGGTTTGACGGACATTGTAACCAGTGTAACTACAGGATATAATGAGACTTAACATCTTATGTCTCAGGATCACGAGTGCAGTGGAATACCATACAGTACTTTGTAACTCAAGGTCCTGGATGTTGTTTCTACTGTTTATGGGAGGTATCGCTTACCATCAGGCGAACGGCATGCTCGTCTCGTCATTCAATGCCATAAAAAAATATGCCACAATTATTTGCACCTGTATCAATTTAAGTTACAATTAATCAGTACCCAATCTGAAACAGCGAGATTATCCTGTGATCCGATCTTGCCCAACTCAGTGTGAGTTTGGCTGCTTCCCTATAAAGCCAGACGGTTGCCATAAACTTGTAAACAAATAAAACCGTCCATTCCCTACACTTGCGCCACAAAAATATAATATTTAAAGCCTGAGAGAATTGTTGTGAGATTATTCATTCGAACGCGTTAATGTCTCGCGTAATGGTCGCGAAGTTTGCTCTGGCTCGGCTAAATTAAGAGTAACTGGGATGAATGTCCAGTGATGGGACGGAGGCAGGGGATGGATGTCCAGTGATGGGACGGAGGCAGGGGATGGATGTCCAGTGATGGGACGGAGGCAGGGGATGGATTCTGGTTGCTGTAGTCTGCGATTTTGATCGAGTGAACGATATTTAATTTTCTTTTAGAAATATCTTGTTTTTGTAATGTCCCAAATTACCTTGATAACATTTCATTCAACCAGTTTTTCTCTTTGATGAATTTAGGAATAACGTATTAATTTCTTAATTATCTGTGTTTTAACATCGACGGAAATCACAAAGAAAACCTGCATAGCAATTCTTCAAATGAATTGTATTAGACTATCATGGCAACAAAAGACCTACTTTCTCATGGCAAGAGAGGAAGCTCGCCAGTATTACAACAATATAGTAACCATACCAATTTTCGTTACTTATTTATCAACCAATAAAAACACTCAAAAAGCGACCTTAATAACTGTCCCTAACAAGCCTCCAAGCCCGTTCCCTGAATGTCCTCTCATCAACACTTAACAGTGATTAAGTGAGCAATGAAAGAGCGGTTTTAATGGCGCCAAGCTGCCCATCGACGAGATTTAGGCCACTAATATTATTTTATTCCAACGATTTAGCGACCACCTGTCTCGAATTAAAAAGGCTTTTAAAAGATTGCTTCTAATCTGTGGGTGAAAACGTCTAAACTTGTGACACTTGATGTAATTAGTTTGTTTTGAAATGAAATAATGCGTCATTCGTATTTTCCACGTCGCATCGGTAATTACATACCTTTTATGTGAAATCTGTAAAAAATACGATAATAGGGAATAAATAAACTATATTATCAATAAATTGGAAACTGTACTGTGTCAATTTATTTATTACAAATTGATTATGACAACGATTAATATTTTGGGTCCTGTCGACTTATTCAGAAAACATATTTGAAATAGCAAATGCTCTTGCGTTTTACCGTTAGTCATTTAGTCAAAAGTCCTGAAGCACCTCTTCACAACTCATTTTATTTACAGTCAGAATTCTTCTTGCCTTTTCAATGATGTTTCGTGATGAATGATTTGCAGGTGATAGGATATTTGTATTCATCCAAAACCAGCGTTCACAAAAAGTAATACGCGCCATAGTGGCTTAAGCTACGTAAATGTGTCTTGTTCCGAGATCAGCTTAGGTATATCCAGTTCCAACCTGGCCTTCATAATTTTGTTGACTGGTGAGGAGTAATCACCTAGCGTAGCGTTCGACACTATCCGAACCTTGCTCAGCTTTTTACAAGGTGAAGTGGCATCAATTTGCTATCCTAGTATAAACCATACTTAAACTATTAAATGCAAAATATAGAACCTTGTACAATATGTTTAAATACAAGAATATAATTTTTTAATAATCTATGGTAGATTATTAAAAAATTATATTCTTGCCATCATTCTACTCGGTTTCTTACCATATAATTAAATTCATCAAATATACACGTAACAATCCAAGATTATTCTGAAACACAATCAACCCAACTCATACCTTTGATTAAAAAGGCCAATCTCCCACTACCACTGTCTGCGAACTGTCTAACGACACAATAACCGAGCGGATATTAAGATTTTCGCATTAAATTCAACTGCTAACATTCGCGTGGTAGAGTACATTGAAGATTTTGTGTAGATCGGAGATGAGATAGGGCGTGTGCGAACGGCAATGGAAGACGCAGTTAGAGATAAGGCGGTTACGTTTGTTTGAAAACATAGGGTAAGAGATTGCGCGATTGCACGCGTGTTTTTTTTTTCATAATTAAATAATGGAAGGAGCTGGCTGCCTGCTGTTTTTTATCGGGCACGGCAAATAGACCCCACTGTACCTGATCATAAGGGTGGTATCATGATCACTGTACCTGAGTAGGGTGTAGAGAGAGTGTCGACCAACGAGAGATCATTATCCCTAGTTGATATAATTATTCCCTTGATGATAAATGCTATGATTATCTATGAGCAGTGCCAACATCACCAAAAATATGAAATATAAATAAAAAATAAGGAATTTATTTAGACTAATCCGTGAGTGAAAACTAGTTATATGTATGTGCAGAATTACAGCCTATAGGCAAAATATAATTAATCCGTCACAACAATAGAAAAACGGCAAACTAAACTAATATAAATGCAGCTGAATACATAATTAATTAATGGTTGAAATCTTGAAAGTACTCTGTTTCATTGAATGACAGTAGGTATTGTTAAAACCCGAAACGAAAGTTTATACCCTATTTAACACAATATACTATAAAAATAATATTTTTCTACAATTGTATGATGACACAATGAATTCAGTCAACACCATGAAGAAAAGAAGAAGAGCGGAGGTGCCGCAAGGCGATTAGGTCATGTCACCATCAACTAAGGTCATGACGTCACAGTAGGCGGGGCCTAAAACTGTAGTCCCGAGTGAGTCGTCAGTGCGTTCGGATCGGATTCATCTGACGTTTAAATAGGTATAATTTTTTTTTAACCATGAAGTGCGCTGTTGCTGGGTGTAGAAATTGCTCAGGATCACAAATCAAACAAGATGGCATAACATTTCATTTGTAAGTCGTTTAAATTTATGATTATTTGCATTTTAAAACACATTTTGTTGTTTTATTACAAAGTGACATCTGTCGTCAAAAAGTTTGGTTCTTTAGATTTCTCACTGATATCATGATTTTAACGTTATAAACGCATGTCATACGAATTTTCGGCAGAAATTAGTAAATTTAACTTATTCTGCCTGCTAATATATTAATTATTTCAAAGATTTATTACTTAGTTACATAAAATGTGAAAAAATATATTAAAACATGTAGTGACATCTGTGGGTAAGTATTCAGAAATAACGGATAGCGAAAAACATGTGCGTCATGCGAGCGACACCCAACATCGAATATAATTCGACGCTTGAAAGGCAATAATATCTAAGCGACAAATATACCGAAAATGAGTTATATACATATTTGGAATCGCCAAATTTTTTTGCGTCGATTGATCCGGGTTTCGTAGCTCTAGGACAACTTTTTTGGCGGTTAGATATTAGATGATTCCGGTAAATTTCACAACTTTTTTCTCGTTTACCGACAAGAAATTCACGACTTTTCGGATTTATAGTAGTTGGTACACTTAAGGAAATTAATTTTGAACTTATCGTGTCTCACTTGAAATCGTGATATTACTGTTTTGCATTAATATATGTTTACTTGAAATAAAAAAAAATGCTCACTATTTAATGAGTTGTTTATTACCTACACAACAAAATTATAGCATTGGCGTAGATATATATTTGCCTGCACCCATACTCACCATATTGATGTGCTTAGATATTTTCAGCTTAATAAAATATTTTGTTAATAGTACATATATACAACTTTACATAAAACAAAATAAAAAGAGATTAATCGGTTAGATAGTTTTACCTGAATAATATAAGTTCTATTTTTTATGCTTAGATATTTTTACTTGTCAACCTTTAACTTCAATGATGTCGCATAGTTAATTTTACCGGGTATGTTCAGGTGGTTATACTTATTGTTAGGAGATATTCACCTGTTCGTAATAAAGAAAATACACCCGCTTGCGAATCACCTAGTGTTTTGAAAGTGTCGTTGGCTATTCTCATCTAGCCATGTACTTTTCTTATATTCCATGGCCTCTTTTACATCGTCCCACATTCTTTCTCGTGTTTGCAAAGTACTATAAAATCCTTTGTGGAAGACGTATGTCAAAATCGTAGAATGTGGTGCTCCATAGTCTCTGACTACCCGTATGGGATAAGGGCGTTAGGTTGTATGTGTGTGCTTTCAGCAAAAATAAAATTTGAGTGAAAATTACGAGATATGATAATATTATTGTTTTCTAGTTCTGCTTGAGGCGAGAACCTCCCTCCAACGAAATTAGTTAACTATTAACAAATTCTATATCAATATGCTATATTTTGGATGTAAGTATGTTTATCTAACAATAAAATTTGATTTTCATTAAAGTTTGCTGTTTATTAAATAGTTTAATGTTGGTGCGAATAACAATATTTACAATATTGTGCACGTATTTATGTTTTTCTACTTTCGTGCGATCCAATAATTTAGCTATAGATATTTTTAATTGATTTTATTAATATGTTTAGTTATCCTCATACGATTCTTACCAACTGCGCATTTTTAAATATTTGATATTTCTTTAAATTTACTTGTTACGGTATCCATAAAATTATCCATTTAGATGATTTTACCTGTTTGTAAATTAAGGTAATTTTTAACTAATCGATAGTAACTTTTTAGTTTATAATCGTCAAGGCTGTTGATTTAGGTCAAAAAATGACAAAAATTAAGAAGTTCCTAAAACAGTTACAATTATTTTTGTGCAGCAAATAGTTTAGTTATGATTTTTTTTGTCAAAATCAAAACTTTAAAACGCTCTACTGAAAAAATTAGCTAAATGTCGCTTAGATATGATTGCCTTTCAAGCGTCGATATTATTTTTATTAATTTCGTTGTATTTGTAAGTTTTTTTCGTGTTATTGATTTATTTGTTATCATTTTAGATTCCCCATTTTTTTTTTGTTTTTGCGGAGAAAGTAACTTATTACTACCGATGCTGTAAATACAGAAAATAGAAATGCATGAATACGTGTTATGAATAGACGCAACAACTGGACACCAACAAAATATTCGAAAATATAAAATAATGCTTGAAATATAGTAAAAACAACAATTTCGCTTTTCTTTAGAAAATATTCCTACCTGTCAAACATTTGATGTTCGTCCCGTCGTTTAGAAATCAATTAAATTTACAAGTTAAAATATTACTAAAAGTGGAGTTTTATTCTTCTTGTTTTGGTTTTGAATGTCAAACGTTTAATATTCGTCCCATCGTTTAGAAATAAATTAAATTTAAAAGAATACTTTAGTTTTTTTATTTGTGTTTGACATTTGACGTTGACAACTAACAATTTCTGATCGCAACTATAATACGGACTTTGGCGGGAACCTGGGCGTAAAGGTTGCGTTGTTTCGGTTGAATTTGATTTTTATGTGCATGATGCGGTTTGTTCAGTGGCCAATAAGGAATACATTCTATTTTATCATAATACTAGGTGTTTCTTGCGGCTTCATCCGCGTGTAAAGCCTTTCCGCTAAAAAAAAGTCCCTACGAAGAGATTAAAAATATGCATTATTTCCATGGGGGTAAATTACCGGGATAACAAGTAGACTATGTGTTAATCTAAGACATGATCTACTAGCGTGCCATTTCATCTAAATCCGTTTTGTTGTTTCTGTGTTTACTTCTAACACACATGTAAATATCCAAATATTTTTATGAACTTTCGCATTTATAATATCATCACAGGATACTGAAGTAGATATTAGTAAGATTATCGTAATTATTAATTTTAATCAATAAAGATTTTTTATCAACAACTTTAACAACTTATTTTATTTTGTTTATTCCCTAATTTTCCTGTACGTATGATAAAATAATTATAGACATATATAATTATTTTATCATATATGTGTCACCTATGTAATGTACCTATATGCTGAAAAAACGGCTAAGCGCCAGTAGAATAATAAATAATGTGGTCCGCCATACTAACGCACATAGAATCGTCTGGAACAAACACTTTTGCTTGTTACGCCATAGGGGTGAAAAGACGAACTAAATTATTGACAAGTTAGCTCTGTTACGCTGTAATAATGCCATTCACCGCTAGATGGATTTTGATTGGGGGGAGGAGCTATCGTTATATTTCATCCCCCGACCCCCCGCATTTAGCGACGCTACGTTCTAAAGAGATTTTGGCTTGACACACCTCCGCTCTTCTTCTTTTCTTCGTGGTCAACACCAACCGACTTATAAACAAAACACTTCTCAATAAACGGCTGAGCCTCTTAATTGCAATAAATGTTATTCTAATAAAAATTATACAGTCTAACCTCACATAGATGGTACCAATATTATAGATTATGTACGGTTAAAGTCAGCTTTAACTTACCATTAAGCGATCAACTAAACGCAGCAGGCCTGTCCGAAGTAGTGTCCCCAACATCCCCTAGCAATAAATCGGGAGGCGCACGTCACGCTTGCGTAATGGATCGTAACATCTGCCCGGAATGATTGCAAATTTTTATTTACTGAACGAGTCGGCGCGATGGAATACTAATGAACATCATTAAGGTGTGATGGGGGAGAGCGGGGAGAGGGTAGAATCACAAAAAACCTTTCGGGAGATTGCCTGACGTCACTACCGCGGTGACTTTCGTTTCCTACGGCCTCGATAGCAGAACATTGAGGTATTTCTTAACAAATTTTTAGGGGCGGTGCTATTTTATATTTTATAGTAGGTCAATGAGTACTTAGTCACCTAACAGCTATACACAAACAGACACTCATACTTTTTATCCCCGAAGGGGTAGGCAGAAATAACGAGTGCACACGTGCACCACTTTTCGTCGTGTCTATTCCATCCCATGATGTCATTTTAGCTTGTCAATCACCGTACCAGGCACACGTTCCGGACTCCATGCTGATTCTGAGTAGACAAAACCTAATATCACTACTCGACTTGGGAATCGTACCCTTGACCTCAGCACGACAGTCATGCCATAATACAACTACGCCACCGCCGAAGTCTAAAAATCTTTAAACTATAATGATGATTAAATCGGAACACAGTTTCACACACCACTTAGCACCAGAAAAAGACAAAGCAAGGTCACCCAGGTGAGTAACTCTACAATAACTACCAGTATAACGAAGCTAGATGAGATCACGTCTTTTGTAGAAGCAGGCGTTTATCGACGTAATGCACCTGTTTTTCATTATTAGGCGAGAGGAAACGCTGTTAATACTTATCGCTGTCTTTAACTGTTTTGCTGAATTTTATTTTTTGATCATAATATTATGTTCTTCTACAGACATATACATATACACTCACGCCTTTTTTCCCCGAAGGGGTAAGCTGAGGAGTAACTAGTGCACCCACATTTCGCCATTATTCCGTCCCATGATGTGAGCCTATCGCCATATCGGGCACAAATTTCAGACTCCGAGCTGATATTGAATTAAATATTCAATATCACTCTGCCCGCCCCGGGGATCAAACCCGAGACCTCAGCATTGCAATTGTACCATAATACATCTACGCCACCGACGCAGTCACAATATTTGAAAAACCAAAATGCATTTTTATTACGCAGGCAATCGTATAATAATCAAGATACAACACAAAGGGCCACTCCCACCAGCTCCAAAGCCCATCGCATTTGATTCACAAAATAGCTCCAGTCAAGTGGTTATTGACGAAAAATACGCACAAATGTTTTATTCATACGGCAGGAGCGCCGACCACCTCAATAAAAAAAAAAACAAAATCAGCTGATAGTGATCGGGCCAACCCGGCTACAGTTTACCAAAGAGTAGTATAGATGGGACAGAATACTTGAAATTATTTTTTAAATGCAGTAGTACCCCCTCCTTCATATGGTGGTCGCTTATATGGATACGAAGGACCGCTATGAAGATTCCAATTCGGGGAATACTTTGAGTGGGGGTATTGGTTTTGACCGAGATTAGATCCCTAAAGAAAGACGATGTTAGAAGTCAGGTTGCAGAAAAACTAAGCCTGATTATTTCTGCGATAGCATCAAAGAGAATGTTGTATGAATTTTATATACCATACCAGCCCTGTATTATATACTGCCCACGGCTGAACACGGGCATCCTCTACAACTGAGAGGATGAAGGCCATAGTCCACCACGTTGGCCTAGTGCGGGTTGGCAGACTTCACATACCTTCGAAATTCGTGAGTTTCTCAGGTACGCAGGTTTTCTCACGGTGTTTTCCTTCAACGCTAAGTCGAGCGATAATTCACAAAGAATGCATACCTAACTTTTTAGAAATGTCAGAGGTGCGTGCCCTTGGATTTAGAAGCTGACATTCGTCTCGGCATTCCGTTCCACTCCCAACTAGGCTATCGCCGCTCATTTTATATATCAGATGTGAAAGATCCAATAGTGAAATAATCTACTCCGATATCACTCATTACGACATAACATATGACAGGGTCACGCTGCAGACTATTTTCATTGCAACGAAAAATTATCTTTGCAGTACCAAACAGCAGTAACTTAACATTTTAATAAGATGCCGAGCTCATTATCGCAAGTATAAAACGTTTACTATGGCTCTAAGGGCTCTATGTACATATACCATACGAGTCGAATTAATCTAATGGATTGGTGAATGATAATTATCTTTCGTCAGAAAACCATCCACCTGGACACCATTTCACTCACCATTAGGTACAGAATCACTTTCACATGCAATGCAAATACAATGCAATCAGCCCTGTATTATATACTGCCCACTGCTGAGCACGGACCTCCTTTACTACTGAGAAGGTTTAGGCCTTAAGTCTACCACGCTGGCCTTTGTATACTGTTACTTTCACGTGACAGTAATTTTACTGGTGGTAGGACTCTCATATGTGAGAGTCCATCTGGGTGGGTACCACTGCAATTTTTATTTCTGCCGCCAAGCAGCAATGTGCATGCACTATTGTGTTTCGGTTTGAAGGGCATTGTAGCACATACTTTGTAACTCAAGGTGCTGGATGGTGTTTCTACTGTTTATGGGTGGTCGTATCGCTTACCATCAGGCGAAAGGCTTGCTCGTCTCATCATTCAATGCAATAAAAAGAAATGTTTTTCTTCACAGAGTAGTCGCCTCTACAAGTCTCTTTGTTCTAAGGCGGCGTAGTAGTAAGAAGACGGATCGGACCCACCGATAGATACTGAATTAACAAATAGATGTAAATGTGATTATGTAACTGCTCACGACATATACGAGCGTCTTTAAAAACGTCTGAATGGGCGGGTAAATTATATCGTCAAGTCATAGCCGGTCACGGAAATTATTTGGCGCAACACGTTATTATGCACTTTGGAAATTTTGTAATTTCATTTGTATTTTAGATGCTATGATGCCTATAGCGTTGTTTGCGTATAAATTAAATTAGATGAAAATATATTAATGTAAGCACATGAAGATCTAACAAGGTTGAGATCTAGACATAAAAACATCAAACACAAAATAATATGAATAACATCAAGTAGTAGAGATCTGTGCTCAGCAGTGAGCAATACATAATACAAGCAGGTCGTAGTAGTAGCAGTACTACAGTATGAAATTACATCCCTTCGAAGTTTAAATCAATATTTTCCAAATACAATAAAAATAGGCAGTAAAACTCCCGCCCGTCTACTCCCACCCAATCAGAGCGCAGTATCGAGTCGGCATAAATCAAACGGCCAACCCGCCGCCCGCACTCATCCATCAACGCCGCCATTATATCGACATCATAAATACGCACGTCACTATTGTCGAGAGCCGTATCGATAAATAATGCGCTCATCATGTTTACATCACTATGTGAATTGTTTTTGTGTTTGGTTTTTTGTTCGAACGTGAGAATTTGGTGATGTTGAAATGTCAAGGTCAAATGGTTTAGGATTGTAATGAAGGTAAAATTGAAAAAAATCTCGATATTTTACTAGCGTTCGTTCGATACTCTGGCTCTATGCTATACCAGCCCAGTAAGTATTACCTATACTACCCACTGCTGAGCACGGGCCTCCTCTACTATCGAGAGTGTTTAAGGCTTCACTGCCTGCTGGTACCTTCAAAATTCTTTTTGGAGAACTCTCAGGTATAGTAAGCCTATACCGGGTGGAAGAGAAACGCTCTCTATACCGGAACGGTAAGAGAGAAGAACCATAACATTAACGAAAAACTATATTCATTTGCAAAGCTAAGCGATAATACTTACGATTTTAGTATTTCCGTAACTCATGCGCGCGTAATGTAAAGCGTACTAAGAACTGGGCGGCCGCCGCGCTGCGCCGGGACCGGCCCGCGGTCGTTAACCCGTCAGCTGATGTACGTGTTTCATTACGATTTTTTTGAAATATTGACCTTTTTTACTATGTTTTTCAGAATAATAGTTTGATTTATTTATCCATACGTGAAGCTGTACAGAAATTTGAGAAAATCCTACTAAAATTGTAACAATGCGATCGCGATTTTTTTAGTGCCATCACGTCAGGAATCACCAATACTATCACCTGTATTCGTTTCCGAGAGCGTTTCCCTTCCACCCGGTATAGGTTCTCACGATGTTTTGCTTCACCGTAAAGCGCACGATAATTGATAAACAATACACACGTTACTTCGAAAAGTCAGACGTGTGGCTTGCATTTTGAACCTGCGGACATCCGTGTCGGTAGATATTCCATTCCCAACTAAGCTATCGTACGCTATGAATGTACCTAACTTAATAATTATGCCAATCAGGGACCTTATAATATTATATAAACTTCTCTAAGTCAGTTATTTTTTATATTAAATTTACTGGTGCAAACATTTATATAGTCCTAAAACTTATCCTATCTTACTAACATTATAAATGCGAAAGTTTGTGGAAATGTTTGGAGGTTTGTATGTTTGGATATTTGTTAGAAGTAAACGCAGAAACAACTAAATGGATTTGGATGAAATTTGGTACACGGGTAGATCATGTCCTGGATTAACACATAGGCTTTTTATCCCAGTCCTTCATCCCATGGGAACAAATTACCCGATTGATATTTTTATTCTGATCCTTTATGTAGATGGCGCTGACATCGTACTGTTTTTGGGACTATTGTATCGGGCGAAACCGCGAGCAACACTTATTATTTAAATAACAAATAATCCGGATTCACTCATTTGACCTCAATAATCAAATTACAGACCAGTTTTGCCTCTAATTGACCAATAAACTCAATAAAACATGACACATAACGACAGGTCGAATGTGAGGCGTTTCTCCCTTATCTCCGGCATTACGGGAAAAATCACTTTCCCCAAAGAAGATAATTCAGGGGACTAAGCTCAATTTATTTTATTGTGCGTGGTTCAGGACGGACGTCTAGACAGCGCCTATAAATGCGCTATCATTTAGGAACATATTTGAGGAGGGGCTTTGGGTGGGAATTACATGCGTGCGTTTGTTTTTTTGATTTTAAAGAAAATGTTAGTTTTTCGTATGGGTGCTGAGCCTTAAAATCTAACCTGGTTAAAACTTCATGGATATTATAGGGGAAAAAAAGGAAATTGGATCCATAAAAAAAGAAGACCTTTCATTAGGAACTAACTTTGTTAAAAACGTTCAAATTAAGAGTAGTTTTAAAGCAAAATGAAATTACGTTAAAAAATCGGAGGATTTTAAAATTATACGATGTATTGCAAAGGCCTAATGTCTGGGAGTACTACCCATATGTATATATAGAGTATCTTGGTTATAATTTTAAGCCCGTTTTTGCACATGTCCTGAATTATGTGCGAGGTTAGATGGTAAGTTTAGTGCCTATAACAATAGCAACACCATCTCTTTAGGCACCACGAATGTTGTCAACTATTGCTCATGGATATTGAATTGCATAGCATTGTGTGTGATTGTACTATGCTTGTGGTCCTGAGGCAAGGTTTTAAGTCTCCTAATGAAAGAAAGAAAGAAAAACATTTATTGGCAACAATTGGGTGGTGACAATATAACAATGTGGTGACAGTGTATTAATAGAGAAAAAAAAACAAGCAAACAAAAAAGAACCGGATATAATTTAAAAACAACAAATTCAAAATTTAAGATAAAAGCACAGATCCACCACGTGTGGACGATATATGTCCCACCATAACAATGCCAAAAGGTTCTATATCAGCATAATACCATACAGTTAATTGTTTGGTGCTGATTTTCATCTAGAACCTGGCCCAGAGGAACGTCATCCAATGACCATAGACCACCCATATATTTTCTGGAATTTCAGCTCACAGACCTTGCTAGTTAACTATCGACTACCTTCAAGCTAGAAATCATTTATCGAGCGTCATGTATCCCTGCCCTAAAGAATAAAGCCTAATTGAGTTGTTTTATGTGAGTGTAACGCCGTGCTGGCACCTCCGCCATTGTGTTTGCACAATCACTCCCCCAATCCTCCTCCAACTGTTTCAGTGTAACTATTGTAGTAACATTTTCTTTATATAAAAGAGTTTGATCAAATGTATTTCGAAATGTGGAAATGTAATAATACCTGTGTAATATACCCTCTGGAATTTGGGTGGATATGGGGATAAGCTCGCCCTCTATCACAACATGGAACGGAATGTCGGCGAAAAGTGGGTGCACTAGTTGCGCCTCTGCCTACCCCTTCGGGGATAACAGGCGTGAGTGTATAATATGTATATGTATGTATGTATGTATTATAATAATGTAATGTGACGCAAGTAATAAAATATTAAAAATATGTATAGAACAGTATCAAATAACAATGAAAATTAAGTTAAAAACATTAACAATTGTTCAAGACCTGAGCTGCACCTGTTTTACTGACCGAGAAACAATTATATGACCTGGATATCATTACTTTCAATTTTATAACATCTAGAAAGAGGACGTATATTTATAATTTAGTTCCAATCTCATCATCATAAGATATCTTTTAATACTAACTGTAACTTTACTTCTTCTGGAATTCATATTATAGGCACAAAAATATAAGGTAGTTACCAAGATATAGCTTTATAAAAAATGGTTCCTCGCCTACTAGTGGAATTAAAAACAATTATTTTATAAGCCGTGAAATATTCAGTCGGCCGCTACTCCGTGTGAGTGCATGTTTACCCTGAGAGGACGCGGGGGAAGCTGTGTTGAGAGTGATGTAGTAGTACAACTGTGTTGCCAAATGGCTGGTGGTCCAAGTCGCCGATAGTTCGAAGTAGCCTAAAGTCACATAAACTTATGACATACTAGCTTTTGCCCGCGGCTCCGCCCGCGTTAAAAAGTTTTTCCGGGATTAAAGTCCCGCTTTATGTTTTCCCGGGATAAAAAATAGGCTATGTGTTAATCCAGAACATGATCTACCCGTATGCCAAATTTCATCGAAATCCGTTCAGTAGTTTTTGCGTGAAAGAGGAACAAACATCCATACATCCATACATCCAAACATCCAAACATCCATACATTCTTACAAACTTTCGCCTTTATAATATTAGTAGGAAGTGTGAAGCAAAAAAAGTTACCCAATTTTCGAGTTATCGGATTTAAAACGTGATCACCGTACTACAAACATTTTTAACCTAAAAACTTAAAATTACCTACTGTTAATTCATAAAAAAATAAGAGATTTAGCGTATAAATAGTCACGGGTCAGCATTTGAAATAGCCTAAATTAGTCACTATTCAAAAATTTTCTTCTCCCCAACACCCCCTGATATAGCCTAAACGGCGAAAATTCTCCTAATTTGACAACACTGTAGTACAACTACGCACCATTACTTCATCTCAAGGGGAACTCAGTAGGCCTGTCGATAAGAGTTCTTTATTCATAATATTATGCTGATAAACTTCATACACCTAACTGAATACGTAATTCTTCTACGGAAGCAAGTACGCAATTGGAAGTTGGAATAATATATTTCTCCTCCTGTCCCTGCATTTTATTCTTTCTCTCTCTTTGGTTCTATACGTGGGCAAATTTTAATTATATAATTTGAATCATTGCGGCTATTAACGATATCTTTGAATCTATTCTAACCAGTGGCGTGCCTAGTGTTTTGGATGAGGGCAAGCCCAAGCAGACCTAAAAAAAATCGCATTTCCGATTCATATAAAATGAGCACCTATAAAGAAAATTAATATCTAAAAATAAAATAAAAAACCACAATCCGTACCGGGATTCGAACCAGGGCCTCGAAAGCTATATTCATACCGCGCATACAATACAACTATGCCATGGAAGCGATTAGTTACTTTGTAAAAATTAGATACGAATTCAAAAAGGTTTTGGGCCATTGCAACTTCTGAAAAGTTTTTGTCCTACAGATAAACTAAGTACTTATTATACCTGTATCGTCTAATGCAAGAAGAAGTAAAAATACTACAATAATAATTAAATAATTTTACCAGATTGTACCAACCTATTCCAAACACTTGTTTCGTTCGAAAAAAATATGCAAGACTAACAATACAACATGATACATAGTCGTATTTTACGTATTAGAGCTTCCAATAAGACAATTAATTATTAGTTTTGTATACTCATCTAAATACCTTTTATGTTTCTTCAAATACATTTCGCGCCTTTCGCAAACTCGTTGAAAGTTGTTGTTTTCCATCATAACCTAACAAATTTACCTTATTCTTGCCGATCAAACCTTTCACACACTACAAACTATTACGTGGAATAGTTTCACTCATATTTTAATATCTCAAAATCCACGTAATAAACACAAATACTTCAAAATGTATCATTCACACTCATTTATCTAAATCACAACAAATAACTGGTGCTGCCAGGTCCGCGTCAAAATTATACCGTGAAATTAATGCTGAAAATGTGACGAAAACTTATTGATAAATAAAATTATAGTGTATCACCTTAAAAATTATAAAATCCTTACATAGTCATGATAAATAAAAAAATACGCATTGACATTAGGAATATAATGCAGAATAAAAGAAACCATATTTGAGGTAACTCTTTCAATTGGCGCGTGTCTCACGCTGCCTCGGACACCAAAAGGTGGGCACGGTACGGTGTTACGGGGGCTTCTGAGCCCCCGCAACAACAGGAAAAGGACCGCAACAGCGGTACGCGCAGGGGCGGTTGCGGACGACAACTTAGATGTGAGTCGGAGGAAGCCCGCAGCCGTCCCTAATGCGCCGAAGATGGCCATTTAAAAAAAAAAAAAAAACCCGAGGCATTAAGCCTGGATTAATTTCCAGTACTGATTGCTATAGAAACTTACTATAGCTATACATTTGTGGTAGCAGTTGGTGCGTATTCTACCCATAAGTGTGAATGAGGCAGAAATATAGCGGCACAAAGCCAGGTAAAACCCAACGAGAGAGAGAGTGATGAGTATATTTTGTTCGCACTTAGCTGTTTTGTATTAATAATATTAAATGCGTGTACGGCGCGGGTGTGGTGGTGTGTGTGTGGGTATATTGGTGTGTTCATAGGTGCGCTCGAGGCGAACTGGTTCAGCGAACCGTAGCGCGGGAATTTTAAGATTGTAAAGAAAATTATTTCGAAGAGTTTTGACCGTAAAATATTGGTTATTTTCCCACATTTGGTTTTAAGTACTTAGGTAAATTATTTTAGGGCAAGCCGGGCTTGTCGGCTTCTATGGAAGGAACGCCACTGATTCTAACCAACTGCTCAATATCACAATTTATTTAATGACATCAATATCAACTAGTATCTTGTGTTGTAATAAACCTTTCTCGTATATTGGTGTATTGACAAACAGGATAAGTTCTCTACGCTAAGCTATAACCACATGACTTTTGTATCGCTATACTCACTGTTGCTGTGTGTATGGGCTGATCCACTAATGTAATTGGCCAATCTGCGGCGCCCGCTGTATAGTCGTCATAAATAATGCGTCAAACTACAGACCCCTCGCGTTTATACACAAACATATGCTTCTTTGTCTTGCCCGGCACTATTCTCTTTAGTGCACTTGTACCGAATGTTGAGTGCATGTGTACTTAATAGGGGGTTGAGTGCAGTTCTATTTTTAATATTATATATTCTATTTTTGAATATTGCGAAAACACTCTATCCTTGCCCTTCTCTAGGACTATGTGTGTTTAAGAGTTGATAGATATTACATCTAATCTGGTTTGATACCAGATTAAAAAGAAAGAAACTTCTATTCATGTAAGTATACGAGACTATCCCGGCCTTACACCCGCCACTATAACTCCTGTAAGCCAGGATCGGTAGTGGCACGCATTTTATGAGACCAAGCGTTGAAGCTCGGCGAGCCTCTGAGAGCACTAATTAGTCTTAACCAGCAACGAAGTTAATCAAATAGAATAATAGGGTGGAGTTAGAAATATATTTTCCACTTCCCTCCATAGCAAAGCGGGAGATAAAATAATGAACCAAAATGGTAATTATAACCTTAATTATTGCTCTGAGACTTTTACAACTGGGAAAGCCAGTTTTTTTTATAGCATTAAATGACGAGACGAGCAGACCGTTTGCCTGATGTTAAGCAATACGACCACCCATAAACAGTAGCAACACCATCCAGCACCTTGAGTTACAAAGTACTGTGTGGCATTACACTGCGTTCGTCATCCTGAGACATGAGATGCTAAGTCTCATTTGTCCAGTAGTTACACTGGCTACAATGCCCTTCAAACCGAAACACAACAGTGCATGCACACTGCTGCTTGGCGGTAGAATATAGACATTGCGGTGGTACCCACCCAGACGGACTCTTACATAGGAGAGACCTACCACCAGTAAAAGATGTAAAGCACCACGGATAAAATTTTAAAGAGTCCTATCATTTGAACAAACAGGAAGAAGCAGGCAGAACAAGCAAAACAAGAAACAAGCAGGGACGCGCTGGATGCGGGCCACTTTTGGCAGGTCCGTCTGGAAATCTTTGGGGGAGGCCTATGTTCAACAGTGGACGTCGTGTGGCTGATGATGATGATGATCATTTGAGCTGTTAGATTTGATTCCAACAGTAGGTATGTCTAAAACGTCGGAAAGCACGGAAATTCTGCCTAGTTTCCACAAGGACCATGTAGTATGCAACTCCAGGTGTTATATGCATGTTATCTAAGATAGTGTTGCGCTCATTTTGCCAAAGACTACACTCCCACATGTGATGCGCAGATTGTTCGTAGTTGCGGTCAGTAGGCAAATTGACAAGCAGGTGAATCAACTAACCTAAAGGAGAATAATTTGCACTTATAATTCCCATGGCCTGTAAGTATTGCGAAACATAATGATTAATTTCGAGCCAAGATTTTGTAAGACGATCTCGAACCGAAAGAAAAAATTATTACAAATGCCGCCCTTTCGTACACATATCCCACCTACACTGCCATTCCGCTAAAAGATCATTAATAATTTCGGAGTTCGGCTTAAATAATCTGTTAATTTTCAAAAGTTCGCGCGATGTCAAAAATCTTTTGTTCATTGTTATTTGTACTCTAGTGGAGTAATACATCGCGGCGCGACGCTGAACCTCCAGATCGACTGGATGTGCACCCGCGAGGACAGGTAAAGCTTCCATGCTAACTTTTCTATACGCCTTACACAAGAATATCAACGCCAAGCGCTGGCTCTGAAGCAATTTTCTTTGTACGGCGCCAATAGTAGCTCTATCAGCCCATACAGGTGATCTATTCATGTAAGTATGTAACATTTGAATAAATCTGACTACCCAATTGTATCATGTTCACGCTTCCTTAAACTGAAATAACATACGCTCATTCTTATATCTCCGAGGTAGGCAGTGGTTCAAATATTTCACAGTTCACCGGGTGCTCTTTCACTTCGCAGAACAACTTCGACGATATATGGTAACTTAGTTAGACGCTCACATAAGGTTGAGGGAATTACATTAATACACACACCCACTCACGCCTTTTATCGCCGATGGCGTTGGCAAAGGCGCATCTAGTGCACCCACTTTTCGTCGTTATTCCGGCCCATGATGTGATGGGGGCAAGCCTATCGCTACATCGCACATAAATTCCAGTCTCCGAGCTGATACTGAATAGAAAAACTCAACATCACTTTGCCCGACCAGGGGATCGAACGCGAGACTTTAGCATTGCAGTCGTACCATAATACAACTACGCCACCAAGGCAGTCACGATCCACGATGTTTAACTAAGTAACTGATCATCAGTAGCAAAAGCACCTAAAACGTTCGGTACTGGTTTTATAGAGTATAAATAGAGTGCCGACTGAGGAAAATTTACACCCCCCCCCCCCCCCCCCCCAGTAGACACAATTATGGCGGCCTGTTGCAACCGGATATACACAGGCTGATCCCAGAACGCGACTCACGTGACCCACTATGTTGGGTTTTACGTCTTGTGTTGGGCGAATACTTTTATCCTATCACTAGCTAACTTTTTTATTGCATCGAATGACGAGACGAGCATGCCGTTCGCCTGATGGTAAGCAATACGACCACCCATAAACAGTAGCAACACCATCCAGCACCTTGAGTTACAAAATACTGTGTGGCATTCTACTGCGCTCGTCATCCTGAGACATAAGATGTTAAATCTCATTATGTCCTGTAGTTGCACTGGCTACAATGCCTTTCAAACCGAAACACAACAGTGCATGCACACTGCTGCTTGGCGGTAGAAATAGACATTGCGGTGGTACCCATCCAGACGGGCCGTTACATATGAGAGTCCTACCACCAGAAAATTCGCTTTTAGGATCACTATCCTACAAAATTGATTGATAATTTAAGCGATTTCACTTTTAACTAACGCGATGGCGTTGTTGTATTACAGTACGACTGCAATGCTGAGATCTTGGGTTGGATCCCGGGTCGGATGAAGGGATTTTGGGTTTTTCTATTCAGTATCAGCCCGGAGTCTGGAATTTGTGCTCGATATGGTGATAGGCTCGCACAGCGAAAAGTAGGTGCAATAGTTGTGCCTTTGCCTACCCCTTTGGGGATAAAAGGCGTAAGTTTGTGTGTGTGATTTCACTTTTCTTTACCAGTTTGCCACAAATCATCTACCTTTTATATCGAGTTATTAGTGACACCTTCCTGCAAAACTTTTCACTTTCACATCAAATATAAATGAACGATCTTTCCATCCGCCATTTGATAACGTAAATATCAAAGACGTTGGCGCGTTTATTCCAACCTATTTGACGCGTGGGGGAAACAGGCGGGCGACATTTTTGTACTGATTTAAATTACTCAAGTAAAAGAAAAACATACGTTTGCTTCCAGGGAAGGTTTTTCTTCATCTTCTGACGTTCATGCTTTTATTGTTGAAGGGGTAGATATGAATGTAAGTGATATTGACTTGTATAGTACATGGCAAGGTAGTAGCGGCATAGTATGGTTTGGCACCCGAGGCGGTTCTCTATCTAGCTTGGTTTGCACCCCCTTGAGCTCTACGCTTGGGTACCACACACCCCAGACATCTCCGGGTAAAAACGGCCCTGACACAAAATTATACTCGTAGTAAGCAGCAGATAGTTTTTTTTACAGTGTTTTGTCAATTTTCTTTGACCATACAAGTGAGTTAAAGTTATCACCCCCTAGTGCTTGGCACCCGGAGTTGACCGTCTCTCCACCCCACCCTTACGCCGGTGGCGTGGCAGTCATATAACTCTTGTATTTTTCTGCAGCATAAATGGATTGATAAACAATACACACATAACTTTGAAAAGTCAGAGGTGTGTGCCTTGGGTTTTGAACGTTTAACGGTGAAGGATAACATCGTGAGGAAACCTACATGCCTGAGAACTCTCCATAAGAATTTCGAGAATATGTGAAGTCTGCCAATCAGGACTAGGCCAGCGAGGTAGACTAAGGCCTAAAACTCTCTCAGTAGAAGAGGCCCGTGCTCAGCAGTGGGCAGTATATAATAAAGGGCTGGTATTATTATTATAAATGGATTAGCTCGACATGGTAGTACCGTTGCCTCACAGAAAATTGACGCGAAGTGACAGCTTCTTGTTTCATATGGTATGGTGGTGAGATTGCTGTAGGACTGAATACAAAATATTCTTCCTAATCCGTATAATTTTCCTCGAAACTGGCAGCGCTTCCATAGTTATTGAGTTTATTTAATTTCGCACTTTATACAAATTACTAAAAGATTTTAACAGTCAACCCAGGTACAAAGACATACATAGTAAATGCATGAAAATGAGTTTAAGATAGATAGGAGACAGTATAGTATAATTTCATCGACCATTACGTGCGCTACCAATTTTTGAGCGAGAATTTCGCGAGTTAAGGAAATTTCGATTTTAATTTATCTTAGTATGTGTGCACTTATAGGTATTTAGTGTGTGTATATAGCCCCTTTATTCTCTGTGACAAGCGTTATTTTTATCGCTCGTAATAAGCGCGTAAAGTAACTCTTTGCGTTTATTACTATGGGAATTGGCATATAGGGCACTATTTAAGAGCCTATGTGAAAAACATATGGAATCGTGATGGGCGTGACTTAGCGTATTTCAAATGCGAGGCGCCGCACGGCCCCGCTGAGATAGATCGCGCGCCTCGGCCCTCGTCGCATCGCGTCGTTACCACAGGTCGTTGCACTCAAGCCCGCGAAAAGATCGTCATTGCAAATGCATGTCTGTGTTGTAAATATTATAGTTATTATAATTTCTAATAAATTTATAACTTATAAAACATAGAATTTATTTTAATTCGTTTATAGAACCATTATTATGTCACTATTATCTACCTAATTACTTGAACATTATGTAAAATGACATTGTAAGTTATCTAAACTCATCGAAAGTATTATTCACTTATAGTTGACTTTTGTTGACAAGATAAAATTTGGTGTAGTGGTAGGTTCGAGTCTTACCCCTACGTAGGTCTGTATATAGGTAAAAAGCAAAGCAGTATGAAACTTCTATAATATGTTTTAAATTATATTTTGCTTTGCTTTGATTTATTCTTGTGGACTTTCCTAACTTTGGTGGACATAAAATAAATAATAATACAATAAATGCAGTCACTATTTTTCGGCCCGACTCGGGATTCGAACCCGGGACCTCAGCACAATAGGCGTATCGTGTGTGCAACTACGCCTTGGAGGCAGTCAAACATAGCATCACACCTTTTCTCCTCACATTTCGTTAGCTATTTTAGGTCTTATCAAATAGGAGACGAGCTTATTGCCACATGCCGGGCCCAATTCAACAGACCGAGTTAATACTGGATAGAAAAAAATAGTATTTGCCCGACGCGGGATTCGAACCCGAGACCTCAGCGTGGAGGCCGTACCGGGCACGTAATACAACTACGAGTTGCGACATCAAGGAAGTTTCGACAAGTCATTCACGATGAAACTTCTTCCCTGGAATGTCAGGTCTATTTTACGAAAATGATGCTTCACTCTAGTGCCACCATACAATTTAAAAATCGAATTTTGTAGGTAAAGGATGTTCGAAATTTATGCAATGCAATAAAATTACATAGCTTGATATGAAGATTGATTACATTATTATGGTTGAATAGTCACTATATAGGATATAAATGTTACAAATGTTGAAAGCGGCCGCTACCTATCTAGATAATTTTTATAATTTTTAATTTGAACTGTATGTAATGTGGGGTAAGAAAAATATAGCAAGGTCATTCTTACTACGCGGGTACTTATGCTTATAGAAAATTTAAAATGTTAATTACTTACAATTTTTTAAATATTTTTGATTTTTTGTACAGAAGAATAGACTGATGTTTACTGCAACAGCTACTTCTTCAATTCTAAGGCATTTGTTTTTGTTTTGCAATATAACAAAGCTCCGATATCCTTATTGAACTGAATGAAAAATAATGATGGCCATATTTTAAAAGGAGACGGGAAAAACTTCATAGAACTTTGGGCTTAGTGTTACAGAGATAATTTATGCATTATTTTATAGTTATATTAGAACTATTTCCAAATGAGAAAGAAAAATCTGTCTGTCCAATGGGAGTAAAGAGAGAACCGCTGTAGAGTAGAGCTTCTAAATCATTTTTCGGTGAATAACTTTTTTTTACCTGATGACATAAGATGTTCACAGTACCTAACCATTGCCCATTGGATTGCCCTATTGAATAGTGAACAGAGCTAGCTTAGACAATAACCAGAATTGAATATATCACATGGAATCGACGAGGACTGATATAAATATATAATGGCTCATTTACACTCTCGCGCGAGTGGTACGCCGAACACAATACGAGCCACGAGGCGAGGTGTGAAGCTAGAGTGTTAGTGAGTCAATAATGTATTTCAATTTGACATTACGTCGGGAGCGCTGAACAAAATTGCCAGTAAAATTAAATAATATCGACCAATATTAAATATCCCAAAAAGTTAAAATGCCTTTTTAGTTTAATTTCTGAAATACCTATAGTTTTTAATTCTTATTCTTTTTCAGCCTTTAAAAGGCTACTATTGCACATAGGTCTCCCCCAAAGAATTATTAATACTATTATGTCAATATTATTCTTGTTATACATGCTTGGTATTCATTCTTTGAGTATGTAACCAACGCTCTAAGTTGGTGCCAGCGCCGTGTGTAATATTACACGAACCACTTGGTGCCACTTTTCACCTTTCTATAACTCAAAACCTATTTAAAGTAAACACATAAAACTGTGTGAGTTTAATTATATCTATAAGGACATCTAGAAGCCCAAATTTCATGAAGCTAGCTCAAACGGTTATAAAGATATGAAGGTCAAAATCGTAAATTTTTGTACTGACTGATAGACTTATAGTATCTAAACCTAACCTACTTCCAGATGACCTAGAAGGATGAAATTTGGAATCCAGCTCGGTAATTATGTGTAAGCGTAAGAAAAAATCTAAAAATAAAAAAAGTTAAAAAATACAGGGGTCCACATAAAAAAAAATATTTTTAATGGTAGCGTTGGAACAGTTACAAGCAAATATTTGAAACAATCCCAGTATATGTTTTATTATATTTGCTTTATAACAGAAATATAAAGATAAAGTTAAGCCAAAACATTTGTGGTGTCCCCATAAAAAAAACACTTGTAATACGCGCTAAACAGCCGGCCAACGGTGTGTCGTCGGCGGCGCGCGGCACCACACAACTCAATACCTACCTAGTTTTCTTTACAAAAAGTAAGGATATCCCACCAAAAACATAAATGTAAAAGATCTCACATTTGTAAATACCAGCAACTATTATAGGTATTCAATAAAGCAAACAAATAGAATTTAATACTTGTTCATAATGTTATTTTGTTCCTATAAATACATATTTAGATTTTGCATAAAACTTGGCACACATTTAGATCTCCATTCTTTTTGCGGCGAAGCCCACAGCTAAGCATAATTTTGGTATTGAACTTGGCTATCCTTTTTTACATTTATGTTTTTGGTGGGATATTTTTAAATGGAAGACATAAAAATAGAAGAATATTGATACATGCTTCAAAAGTGTAAGTCAAGCCCAATTTCGGCCGTCTCCTTTATACCTATTAGAGTTTGTGGCCAGTCATGTCCAGCGGATTTTTATTTTAAAGCCAATAGCCTTTAAAGCCTCTGGTGGATCCTGACAGCAAGAACACCAATACAATAAACAGCCAAATAAGGCACCTGCTTCGGAAGCTACTTAGACAAAGGAGGCACAAAATAATTGTCGAGACCATAGAGAAACACAAAGGGCCGAAAGTATTTAGGAAGCAGCTCAAAAGAGGAAGTCAGCAGATTCATGGGCTAAAAACGGAGGAAGGCGTCATAACAACAGACCGATTGAAAATAATGGAAGTTGTTGAAAGATTCTACTCCAAGTTGTACAAGTCTCAACAACAACACATAAGCCACATAGATCATAGGGCACCACTTGTGAAGCACCTTACTGAGGATCTGCCGGAGATTAGCCTATATGAAATCAAGCGTGCACTTAAGTTCATGAAACCTGGTAAGTCACCTGGTGAAGACCGTATCACCTATGAAAGTCTGCAGCGTGGAGGTAGGCCTGTGCTGAAGCAACTGCAACTTTTATTTAATAAAGTATTGTTCGAGGGGGTCACACCAAGCACCTGGAGGAATGCCATTGTCGTTCTATTACATAAGAAGGGCGACACCAGTGAGCTTTCAAATTACAGACCCATCTCATTACTAAGCCACATATACAAATTATTCACCAAGGTGATTACCCTTAGATTAGCCAACAAATTAGATTCAGCCCAACCGATAGAACAGGCAGGGTTTAGATCCGGCTTCTCGACTATCGATCACATACATACCGTACGGCAAGTGATAGAAAAGTGTACTGAATACAATAAGCCCCTAGTAGTAGCCTTTATAGACTACGAAAAGGCGTTTGATACGGTGGAACATTGGGCTGTAGTACACTCTCTACAAAGATGCCAAGTGGATTCTAGATACATCGAGGCCATTAAAGCTATCTACAATAAGGCTACTCTACAAATTAAGTTGCACGAGCTGACAAACCCGATACCCGTAAAAAGAGGAGTGAGACAGGGAGACACAATTTCGCCAAAATTATTCACCTCATGTTTAGAGGATATATTTAAGCTTCTCGACTGGTCAAAAAGAGGCATCAACATCAATGGGCAGTACCTCTCTCACCTCCGATTCGCGGATGACATCGTACTCTTTGCCGAGAACTTGGATGACCTAAAAGCCATGACCGAAGAGCTCTACGACGTGTCAGTAATGGTGGGTCTAAAAATGAACACCACTAAGACAAAGATTATGTGCAAAAACACCGATGCCAACCACATTACTGTACACGGTCACGTTTTAGAAGCAGTAAAGGAGTATGTCTACCTTGGACAAATCGTGAGCCTGGAAAAGAACGGCCAGGAGAAAGAAATCCAACGCCGTATTCGGTTAGGATGGGGTGCGTTCGGTAGGCTATCCGACGTGTTCGAGGAAGACATACCTATGAACCTAAAGCGTAGAGCTTTCGACCAATGTGTCCTTCCAGTGCTGGTTTATGGGGCCGAGACTTGGACGCTCACAAAACAACTTGTCCACAAACTGCAAGTCACCCAGAGAGCCATGGAGCGAACAATGTTACGTATTTCTCTCCGAGACAAAGTCCGTAACACGGAAATTCGGAGACGAACCGGACTTACCGACATTGGCAAAATTGTAGCTCGACGGAAGTGGAAGTGGGCGGGCCACATAAGCCGCAGAAATGATGGCAGATGGTGTAGGGCCGTGCTGGAATGGAGACCGAGAACTGGTTATAGAAACCGGGGCAGACCTTTGATGAGGTGGACCGACGACCTGGTCCACGTGGCGGGAAGAAGTTGGATGAGGTCTGCCCAAAACAGAACAACTTGGCGTGCATTAGAAGAGGCCTACACTCAGCATTGGGTGGACATATAGGCTGAAGAAGAAGAAGAAGAAGCCTTTAAAGAAAAATAAATCTAAATGGCGGCCTTTATTTAAAATTCTAACATTACATCTGCCTTTTGTGCACAAAACAATGCCCAGATATCGATTTTGAGTTCGATTGGCCTTAATACAAAAAACTTCAAAATGGTGGCTACTTTTTTCAATTCTGACATTGGATCATTCTTTTGTTAATAATGTTACACCCAGATATCGATTTTGCGGTCGATTAGCCTTAAAACAAAGAAATTCAAAATGGCGGCCACTTTTTTCAGTTCTGACGGTGGATCGGCCTTTAGTAACTAAAGTGGTACTCAGATACCGATTTTGAGGTCAATTGGCCTTAAAATAAAGAAATTCAAAATGGCGGCCAATTTTTTCAGATCTGTCATTGGATCCGTCTTTTGTACCTACAGGCCTGCCCAGATGTCGATTTTGAGATCGAATGGCCTTAAAACAAAGGAATTCAAAATGGCGGTTATTTTTTTCAATTCTAACATTGGATCCGTCTTTTGTACCTACAGGCTTGCCCAGATATAGATTTTGAGGTCGATAAGCCTTAAAACAAGGAAATTCAAAATGGCGGCCACTTTTTTCAAGTCTAACATTAGATCCGTCTTTTATACCTAAAGGCCTACCCAGATATCGATTTTGAGGTCGAATGGCCTTAAAACAAAGGAATTCAAAATGGCGGTCACTTTTTTTAATTCTAACATTGGATCCGTCTTTTTTATCTACAGGCTTGCCAAGATATCGATTTTGAGTTCGATTGGCCTTAAAACAAAGAAATTCAAAATGGCCGCCGTGTATACCAATTCTAACATTGGCTCTTAACATTTTAGTTATTATTGATTCATAATGTATAAATAAATGAGTACTACAAAAAATCATACTAAAATAATTTTATGGTGTAAAAATTTGAA
Source organism: Lapara coniferarum (assembly GCA_949316025.1). Taxonomy (NCBI): domain Eukaryota; kingdom Metazoa; phylum Arthropoda; class Insecta; order Lepidoptera; family Sphingidae; genus Lapara; species Lapara coniferarum. Next base: position 30,027,761 of record OX438928.1, on the reverse strand, counting down.
CAGCCTTTACGTGCAAAATACGAATTTTTTAAATGTATGAGCGGCACGCAAGCGTCATTTACACAAAATTGGGCCGGCATTCCAGGGCATCCCTAGCTATGGATTACGCAATATAAATAATACATACATATACTCTCACGTCTTTTATCCCCGAAGGGGTAGGCAGAGGCGCAACTAGTGCACTCACTTTCCGTCGTGCGTATTCCGTCCTATGATGTGATAGGGGGCGAGCCTATCACCATTTCGGGCTCAAAATCCAGACTTCGGGCTGAAAAGAAAAAAATCCAATTTCACTCTGCCCGACTCGGGGATCGAACCCGAGACCTCAGCATTGCAGTCATAACGTAATACAACTACACCACTGAGGCAGTATAAATAACAAAAAAAAAAAGCAGTGACTATTGTTTTTCAATCAGGGATTCGAACCCGGCACCTCAGCGTACCGATCACTAAATATAACTAAAGCAGGTCTCCGACTAGAAACAATTTACAAAGGTGAAAGGATGTAATAATTACGCTTGCTGCCTATCTTATAGACCTAATAGAGCCTATAATTTTAGATTGATACACGGACGTGAGCTGGATACACTATAAAACAGAATTTCCAGGGCACCGTCAAATTTGACGCGCGGTAGCGCGGACTAATTCCTACACTAGACGGCCAATTCAAACTTTGAAGGCGTCCGAAAATTTCGAGCGCACGTCCGTCGTCAGTAAAGATTCCGGTCGACTGAAGCCGGCACGGGCCACTCCCATAACAGCGATGGCGTATTTGGACGTCGCGGATGAGAGAAAGTGACGGGAGACGCACGCGTATGCCGAAATGAAATGGCGTAAGCGCCAAAACAATTTTCTTTTAATTGTGATTATACTATTTAATTCATTTTAATTGTGTATTGATAAAAACTTTGAAAAAATTGATGTATTGTATTTAAATAAAGTTACGAATGTACATATTCCACCATTTAGAGATAAAGCGTGTTTAAAGAAAATATCAGAGGTAACTTTGAATTTTTTTTCGATCGAGAAAATTTATAGCAATTGTGTTTTGGCTTTGACATATTATTGAGTTATATGTTCAATTTACACATATCCAAAAATCTAACTTCTGATCTTAGTAGTTTACGAGAAATTTGAATTTAAAAGTCCTTAAAGTTCCTGACATAGGCTCTTAACGCTAATACCATTTCACGCTAATAACATAAAGTAAACGCAACGTGGCCGCGTTACGAGTGTTATGTCATAGAGAAAAAGGGGCAGAACTAAATCACAAGCAGAAAGATGGATTGTCTGCGATTAGGGAAATTAGTGGGACGCGTCATCGTGGATGACATTATCTTACTGATATTATAAATGCGATAGTTTTAAAATCTCATGATGTTTGTGTGTTTGTTAGAAGTAAAGAAAAAACCGCTGAACGGATTTAGATGAAATTTGGAACACGGGTAGACCATACCCTGGATTAGCACATAGGCTAATTATATTCATTGAGTGTCACGCAGTACTTTATAATTAAAAGTTTTGTATGGTGTTGCTACTGTTTATAGGTAGTCGTATAGATTACGATGAGGCGAGAACTATGCTCGTTTCATCACTCAACTGCATTAAAAAATACCTGAATGTTTGCTTCTGTATGCTTTAAAAAAAAGTCATTCAACGCTACCTTACGTCCACTATATGGTTATGCTACTCTAAGTAGTATTCGTCAAGAATCCCCAAATTCAGTAACTCAAAACGGTAATATAATGAGGTTAACAATCAATTACAGCTGTAATTAATATCAAAAATAATTTGTAACACGATGCCCGACCCTTAGCGAGATTTAGCCTCTCTTGGGCCGAGCGGTCGCTATTATCAAATCCTTAAATTTTAATAAAGTACTTATATTTCAGGAAAATAATCGTCATCGTTCTCTTTCTTGGTTAGTGTGGTTTCCGTGGGTTATCGACTGAGAGGTCCTGAGATCAAATACTATGTCGCGTCCTTCCTTCCTTCCTTTTTAGTCTAGTTTATAGACGTAAGGTGCTTATTTAAGTTATCTATAGATGGAGGCTATTGTCAGCGATTGGTTTACAACATAATGTTCCCTACCCGTTGTATAATTAGTCTGTAAGCCTTTCTAAAGCGAAATATTCTGAATTCTTATGTTTACGCGAATGTTAAGCAGTGATTCCGCAAGAGGCGGCAGATGGCAGACGGCAACGGCAGACGCCGCGGTAAGTGACGTCCTGCTGGGCGTCATTTGCAGTTGTGTGCGGAATCGGTCTCATACAATTTAATAGTGCACAGTAGTGCCGTCTGCCGTAGCGGCACATGCTGTTGCCATCTGCCGTCGGCCGCGTTCTGCGAAATCCCAGCTTTAGGTTTAAAGGCTGCAAAGTCGTCAAACGTCGGGAGAAAATGTAATTTAAAACAACCGCCACAGAATCCGAAAAATAGTTTTATTTCAATAGTGGTAGATATTATTTTTTTTTAATTTAAATCAAAGTCGTTTCTGTTTCTAACAAATTATGCTTACTAAATACTAGATTTAATTACTTCTTGCAGCTCGTAAAACGTCTTTTACATGATTTTGATTTAACTTTCGCCATAATGGAAACTCCAGTAAACATAAACTATAAAAACAATAATTATAAGGGCTAATTAACACAAATTAAACTCTCGGAAAGATTCACTCAGAAATAAAACTAAATATTGCAAAGCACCGCTGTAACACAGGTGCTCCCACACAGCCGTCATAAAATGTTATAAACACAAAAAAAAATCACTAACATATTGTAGATTTGCGATAATTTGTTAAAAAAATGGCCCGGCCTCAGTGATATTTTTTTTTACCACGTATAAAAGCCCTTATAAATTTTATCTACTAAAAAATATGTAATTAGATATTATAATCTTGCAATTAGTTTTATTACATTAAACCTTGATGTATTTAAAATAACTTTTTTTTGTATTGTAAATAAATATTAGATCGAGCTAGAATGAAAACCTGGAAGTCAGCGTCACAACACATGTACAAACTCACGCATTTTATTCCCAAAGGGGCAGGCAGACGCGCAATTATTGCATACACTTTTCGCCGTGCGCATTCCGTCCCATGATGTGACGTGTGTGGGGACGAGCCTATACCGAGCACAAAGTCCAGACTCCGGACTGATACTGAATAGAAAAACCCAATAGCGTTTTACCTGTCCCGGGGATCAAACCCAAGACCTCAGTCTTGCAGTAGCACCGTAATACAATTACACCACCGAGGCAGTCCCAGTAATGAGAATGGCTACAAAATCACATCGAAACATAGGAGTACTTCTACCCTATTATACTCGTGTGCGTCGCTAGCATTCAATTCGGAGGGGGATTGTAATACCTGGAGTGTGGAAGCACCATAAAACACGCCAATTAGGAAACATCTCAAAGGTACGTTACAATTCGGAGCACGTTCAGAATAACAATCAGAATGGGCCGATATCTAATTAAATCGTCGAGTGATTAACCTCTTTGTGATACAAATTCCATTGGCAGCTTCATATTTGCAAAGGTTTATTCATTTCGAAATCAGATTCAATAGAATATTGGTTTAGTGCGTGAGATGTAAAATATGGGTTTGATTCCCAGGCAAATAAATAGTTTTTGAAGAAAGAAGGCGTGTAATGCGTTATTGCTGTATGGATGCTGTTCAATGCTAAGTCACCCAATTTGTTTTTTGAATTTTTAGTTGCCCAGTTTATTATGTATATTATGTGCGTGATACTTTAATATGTATTATATATTATTGGCAGCGATAGCTCAGTGACTTTCCTTATAATTTTTCCGTGTTAACCTAAAATGCATCCACAACACAGCTCGAATTTTAAGTCTTCAATGATCGAAAGTCAACTGTCTCTTGCTCTTATACCTCGTCAACCTTTTCATAGAAAGAAGCGTTCCCAGAACCCTTAAATTTTAGCACACAAATTACGTTATCAAGTCGTAATGAATGTCTTTTGAATAGTATCTAAAGTCCGGGGTTTCAGTACAGTCGGCCCTTATTAACATAAGTAGATAGAATTCAACGCGGAGTGTACACGAGAGGTCACTGACCGTCTTTCACTGAGTTTTGCTTTACTCCTTTTTAAATTATAGAGCTTAATGTATATGAAAACGGGTGGCATTATTGTTATAATCTTATCTTGATAAAGTTAGAGCTTTTGTTGCATTGATAGAGTTGGCGTTTGAAGTTTTTTAGTGGGTGATGTGTGTGATTTTAATGGAAAATTTACTTTATTTTTATTTTTTTTTATTTAAGCATAGCTACAGAGTATAACTAAATTATAGAAAAAAGATGCACATAATAGTATTTACAGTGCTAAATTTAGTGCTCCGATAAAAACTACGCACAACATTACAATTAACTACCTTACAACACTAAACATTAACATAAAAATTATAGTATTTGAGCGCTATACAATCACTCTAGCTAAACATTTATTAACACAATTATTAAGGTTAGTGACATGAGATTTAAACTTATTGTTTCAAAGTAATACTCCCCGCTCTTTCATCACTTTATTACATTGAAATTCCAGTTCATATGAAGTGTTTTTACAAAATATTCGTTTCTGAAAAATATATTTTGTCTAAGAAAGTTTTAATATATTGTATCGAAATATTTTTGTAAGGAAGAGTAAAAAAGGGATCTTCCGGGAAAAAATTTCTTCGCTTAGTTTATGCTTAACTTACTTTACTTTCGAGATTTTACTGAACAAAAAATATTTTTAATTTAGATGCCATCTCATTTTCACCAAATTAAATTTATAAAAAGTAACATTAAAAGCCAAAGCTCTTATAAAAAATAAATATGAATGTTGAGCTTAATAAGATTTGTAAATAACAAACGTACAAATTCGTATTTTCATATCGCTCGTGCAAACTTGAACACAGATCAAAATAACACAAACACTGTTGCACTTTCCGCGGATTCGACTACGTGTGTCCACTGCCCTATGATATTTTTAAGTGAAAAGGAAAATAAGTACAGAGTTAATAATACGAATTCTTTGTATTCTTTGTATGCCATTGCATACCCTACAATTAAGATTTAGACCTTAGTCCACCACGCTCTTCTAGTGCGGAGAGATTTTACATACCTTCCAAATTCTTGGGGAGAATGCTTAGGTATTTCATCACGATGTTTTCCTTCACTACAGCGAACTGACTAATAATTGATTAATAAACTGTACACAAATAACCTTGAAAAGTCAGAGTGTGCCTAGGGTTTTGAACCAACGTATTTTTGTTTCGAGAGTGGTTCCATTCCCGATAAGGTTACGCAACTTTTTGCATGTTGGAGTTACGTTATTGTCATTTTATGCCTTATATAGACTATTGGAAGAGGCGAAAGAGGTTTGTCAAGATCGTAGCATGTGGCGCTCAATAGTCTCTGCCTACCCCTATAGGATAAGGGCGTGAGTGTATATGTATGTATTAGACTATTGGCAAATAATTCACTGAATAACTTTTTTTTTTTATAATGGCCCTACTGCCAGTAGCCTGACGCGAGTCGGCTTTTCTAGCCACACCGGTCTTTAGGGTGAACGCAGAAGGCGCTCGCAACCCTTTGAATTAAGTGACCATGCTGAGGGCAACCCACTAACGGGTTACGAACCTCGGCTCAGGACGGCCACTGAGAGAGGATGAGACATCAACGATTAGGGAAAGATTGGTTTTTAGGCCTAATCCTATTAGATTGTGTTGTCATCGGCACGCAGGCCAGAACTGCTAGGGGGGTCAGGGTGGCGACGGGGAACGCGGCGAGGTCCTCGATGGCGAGGGCGGAACTGCGGTCTTGTGGAGGGTTGGAGTTAAGAACTCGTTCTTATGGCGGATGGCCAGAGTGATTTCGTCCTCTGGATCAGTTAATACAGAACGCGGCCGTCTCCATTTGGCGCAGTCGAATGGAAACTGAATAACTTGGCCAATAAATAAATATGACTACGAATTATGAGTAACGAACGCTATTCGTGACTATCGTCTATACTCGGCAGGTATATTTTAAAAAAGGTGCGAAATTTAAACAAAAATCCAACATGCAAAGTGTCATGGACACCCGCATTTCTCTCAAGACATCCAGTTTGGTATTCGCACAGCGTCTCGCCACTGGAGGAAGCGACACATCCGCACCACCCCGATACCCCGACTATCAAAGTACTTTCTTCTTATTCATAAGAACTGATTAAACTGAAAGTAGTTCTAGAGATTTATAGTTAAAAAATCCATAACATCCTTCGAATATGTTAAAAATAAAAAAACATAATCCAGTAGGTCTATCAATCACCAAAAAAAAACTGATCTTGAACACTTTACCCTTTTACTAGGTGCAATAGTTTTAAATCGACTTTTTTGCTTCATTTGCGAATGACGGCTAGGAATTTTGCGTATTGCTTTATTATTATGCTTGCAACTTATAAATAATTTATAATAGACAAGTCTTTATTACATAACTGTCGTAAATTACAGCACATTATAGTCACCAGTTTAAAATTGAAAGATCCACCATTGTATTTATTCTACGTAATGTTATAAACAATTAGAGCTTGTGAACAGTAACTGTAGAATAGGATGAGTTGCGGTTTTACTAGTGATCGGTCTCATTAGAGATGGGCCGCCTGGGTAGTTACCACCGGAATGTCTATTTCTACCGCCAAGCAGCAGTGTGCATGTACTGCTGTCTTCCGATGTGAAGGATATTGTAGCCGGCGTAATTACTAGGCATTATGGGACTTGACATCTTATGTCTCAGAGTGACGAGCGCAGTGGATTGCCACGCAGTACTTTGTGAGCTTATGTGCGGCGTTGCTGCTGTTTATGGGTGGTCGTAACGCTTACCACTAGTGATATTGAGTTTTTCTATTCAGTATCAGCTCGGAGTCTGAAATTTGTGCCCGATATGGCGATAGGCTCGCCCTTATCACATCATGGGACGTAATAACGGCGAAAAGTGGATGCACTAGTTGCGTCTCTGCCTACCCCTTTGGGGACAAAAGGCGTGAGTGTGTATGCATGTAACGCTTACCATCAGGTGACGGCATGCTCGTCTCGTCATGTAAAGACAATAAAAACATGGTTATATAACATTAGGTCTAGTATTTTGAGACTGCCTCGGTGGCGTAGTTGTATAACAATACGACTGCAAAGCTGAGGTCTCGGGTTCGATCGCCGGGTCGGGCAAAGTGATATTGAGTTTTTCTATTCGGTATCAGTCCGGAGTCTGGAATTTGTGCCCGATATGGCGATAGGCTCGCCCCCTATCACATCATGGGACGGAATGTCGGCGAAAAGTGGGTGCACTAGCTGCGCCTCTGCCTACCCCTTCGGGGATAACAGGCGTGACTGTATGTGTAGGTCTAGTATTTTCTTAATACAGGCAAATTTCCTTATAACCTGATATTTACTACGTCTATAAAAAAATAACCACAATAGTAAATAAATAAAGAAAATGAAAATAAACACGTAAAAATCTACTTTGGCTGTCAAATGAAAATTAAAGTGGGCCACGTAAAAGTAAGACTGCTTTGACTTTTTAAGTAACCATAAAAAACTGAAGGAAATATTTGCATCACCTAGCAATTTGTGTAGCTAAAATTTGTCATGAAGCTAATTAAAAAGTTCCTTAGGCATGTATTATTCAGAGGCCAACTTGCTCCCCTAATGAATTTATTTAAAAGAAGGCTGTTGGCATGTCAAGTAGCATTTCAGGCTACCGGCTTGCCAGATGTTTCTAGATTAATTAGGCTCTGTTCTTATTCAAGTTCACGAGGAGCCGCTTGCCTGACAACTGTCCAGCACTTTGAATACAAAGTATTAAATTACATGACAGATAGACTCATTACATGTAATGTAAAAGTGTTCACATACACACACACACACATGTTCACATACACACACACACACACACACACACACACACACACACACACAAACACACACACACACACACACACACACACACACACACTCACGCCTAATATCCCCGAAGGGGTAGGTAGAGGTGCAAATAATGCACCCACTTTTCGCCGTGCGTATTCCATCCCTTGATGTGATAGGGGGCGAGCCCATCGCCATATCGGGCACAAATTCCAAAGTCCGGGCTGATACTGATTCGAAACACCTGATATCGCTTTGCCCAACCCGGGAATCGAACCCGAGACTCAGCATTGCAGTCGTAGCGCAATACAACTACGCCACCGAGGCAATTAGTCAGGCAGTGTTCGCTAATTTCAAATTAAGAAGATGTCCGCTTTTTGTATGGATGCTGGGTCTTAAAAATCTAACTGTAGTCCGTCCAACCATTTATTTAACTTTTGACATATGCACGCCTATGAAATTTTAAAATTCTTGACAAGGAATCGAAACAAAATAATTGAATACTTTATGGATGTCAGCTTTTGTTTTCCATGGTGAAGGGACTTGCTATTCAGCTCTGATATTAATTATCAATCGATATTCGTTAAGCCCACTGATTGTGTCACAAAAATAGTTCAAAACTTTTACATTGAAAAATAAAATGTTGCAGTGTAAATTAAACAAAAAACTTTTTATATTTGCGTAGGTATATAATAACCGATAAAATAAACTATTCAAGTTAAATTTTAGCATAGTGATATTGGATATAGAATATATACCTACAGAATAAATTTATAAACGAAAATATACACATTTAAACGCTTAGGCATGTTTATAAAACAATACAAAATGTTGAGTAAAAACAACATTTCAATGGGGTTAGCGATCAAAACTTCTGCATAAATTAAATCGATTGCTACAAGAAATCGAATCGGTAAAGCATTAGTACATCCCCAATTGATTAGAAACCGAAGTGTCAAAATTTAAATAAACGGTTGGACGGACTATAGGCAAAATTTATGGATATTTAAAAGGAAAAAATATCGTTAAAAACAGAGACCACTCCATTTATAACTTTTTTTAAAAACGTTAATTTTAAGTGTAGTTTTTAAGTTAAACAAAATTGAATAAATCTCAAAGTCAGAGGATTTTAAGAACATACGATTTATTGCAAAGCCCTAGTTTTTGGGAGTGTTATCTAACATATCATAAAGTATATTGGTTAGAACTTTAAGCCCGTATTTGGACATGCCCTTTTTTTATAGTATTGAATGACGAGACGAGCATGCCGTTCGCCTGATGGTAAGCGATACGACCACCCATAAACAGTAGCAACACCATCCAGCACCTTGAGTTACAAAGTACCGTGCGGCATTCCACTGCGCTTGTCATCCTGAGACATAAGGTGTTAAGTCTCATTATGTCCTGTAATTACACTGGCTTCAATGTCCTTTAAACCGAAACACAAAAGTGAATGCACACTGCTGCTTGGCAGTAGAAATAGACATTGCGGTGGTACCCACCCAGACGGATTCTTACATATGAGAGACCTACCACCAGTAAAAGTAGATAGTAACCATTCCATTACCATTTATTTGGGAGCATAGTTCACAGTGTGATCTCTGTATTTGGTCGCCTTATACATTTATATAACAAATAGCGTTTATGAGGAAGCAGTGAAATCAACCCGAGGCTCTTTATATTGGCGGCACAAGGTTAAATTTCAAAACATGATAACTTGACATTGCTAGCTCATTACCGTGATTATTATGCACTAAAACCTCATTACTGATGAATGCCTATAGAATATAGATAGTTAATAATCCATCAATGCTTTGTCTGTACCCAATCAAACATCCCTTTTTGTCAAATCCATTTGTCGGTTGATAACAATTATGTAAGTTATGCCACCTTATGCTTTTGTTTACCCCTTGTAACATAAAGTACAGTAAGCAAATGTAATTTCTGGTGGTATAATAAAAATCAGCAATCATCTCCTTAGAGGTCGATTCCAAGATTCCTCTATCAATGACTCGGTGGCGTAGTTATATTACGGTACGACTGCAATGCTGAGGTTTTGGGCTCGATCCCCGGGTTGGGCAAAGTGATATTGTATTTTTCTATTCAGTATCGGCCCAGAGTCTAAAATTTGTCCCCGATATGGCGATAGGCTAGCCTCCATCACATCATGGGACGGAATAAGCACGGACAAATTTGGGTGCACTAGTTGCGCCTCTGTCTACCCCTTCGGGGATATAAGGCGTGAGTGTGTGTGTATACTATATATGTACGTAACGATTAATGATCACTCAGCTAAATGTATAAATAAAAGTCACCATAGTAATCATATGCTTTAAAAACAGTCCCCTAACAGCGGATTACCCGTTTCCACAGGAGAGTCGACATCAAACGGTGGAAACACGACAATCCTATTTACGTTGAACCGAATAAAAAGCCAAACAGAAGTTAAACAACTCGTTACGGCGCGGGCAGGTAAGTGAATTTAAAAAATTTCGTCTGTCACCGCGGGCCATGCAAATGGACTAGCAGGTGAGGTAACGCGATGAGAGGCTCAAGGGTTTACTTTGGCAGGGGTTTTGAAGCCTTCCAGTTTAGAATTAGTAATGTAAATTAAACGACACAATTTCGGTCAGTGAGTTGGTTTCGTTAAAGCTTTAAGACAATATAGCGTCTTAAAGATGACATGTTAAATTTAGATTTTCAAATAAAGAAATGTGATATATTGCTCCTTTTCGCCACTAGCTTTTGCCCATGGATCTACCCGCGTGAAAATCTTTTCCGGGATAAAACTCCCGCTTTATATTTTCCCGGGATAGAACGTAGCCGATAGTACTCAGGAGTAATGTAGCTTTCTATTAAAATTTTCTAAATCGGTTCCGTACTTCCAAAGATTACATCCTACAAACAAACTCATAAACTTTTTCTCTATGTACAGATTATTCACAAAATTGCCGTTATTTACTTATAAATATTTTTATGGTGCTAATTCTGTTAGTTTCAGTTTTGTCATATTAGAGGAGAAGGACTGCAACAGCGGTACGCGCAGGGGCGGTTGCGAACGACAACTTAGACGTGAGTCGGAGGAAGCCCGCAGCCGTCCCTAATGAGCCGAAGATGGCCATTCAAAAAAAACATATTAGAGAACACTCCAAAGTATGGCCAGGCGTCACCATCGAAAATACTTCGTGGAAAACATTATCATTATCATATTCATGGCATAAGATCATATCTCATTATGGGTTCAAGACGTGTGACTCACGTTTCATCATCATTATCAACGACATTAAGGCCACCGCAGCACATAGGCGCCCTCTAAAGTATTCCAGACAGACCTGTCAAAAAGCCACATTTATTAAAATGCAAAAAATTATTGTTTCATAGTCCCTCCATATAATCTACCTTGAAAAAGAACCTTCCAAATTACAAATTCAATCCAATCTTACGAATCGAAACCAGCAAAATTCCCCCACAAAACGGTCTTTATGACAGCGCATTCAAACACTGACCGAAAACAAGTTATAAATTCGACATGTAAGTGAAAAGCGGATTTAGACGGCGTCGACTTTACGACGTCATGAGACGTCCCGCCCTCGGAGAAATATCTGTTATGGATGTGATTCTCTAAACGTCTAACTGTTCTGTTTACCTGTTTTTCTTCTTCTGAAGTGGTACTTCAAACTTATCTCCCCTCTGGAGGGTTCCACAATCAAATGTCAACGGAACTTAGTAACTGTACGAATTTGGACTTTGAAAGGATGTATTTTTTATTGTAATAGATTAAACTGGCGGCATTATTTCTAAATATGTGTACATACAATCAGTCTCTTTTATCCTGGAAGGGGTAGGCAGAAATGCAACTAGTGTACAAATTTTTCGCCATGATCATGAGAGCACAAATTTTAGACTAAGGTCTTAAAATTTACTGAGATATATATTAGTTTGCCTTACCCGGGATTCAAACTCTAGAGTTTAGAGCGATAGTCTTAGTATAATTATAGAGTACCTATATTTGTGTAAAATACATGTATAATTATAGAAAACAGTATCTTGCGAATGAGATAAATACGGAAATACGTGATGATGTTTATGATGTAATATTTGTTACAAAAAATGTATTTGCAATAAATCAGATGAAAGGCATAAAGATAAACCATATCCTTAGATACTTCTTATGCCTCAAACATTTTTCACACAAGCGAAGTCGCGGACAAAACACAGTCAAGCAACATAAATATGCAAAACAGTAAGGAATCAAATATTCTTGTAACATTTTATCGCAAGATGAGGGTAGACGGTAATTTCTCAAACACTCGTATATTATTTAAAACCCAAGTCAAAACTCGACGATTCAACAGTTTTATTGCCTCAAATTTAAATGCTTCTAAAATATAGCTGCAGTATACTGCGGCAAGAAGATTTAAAAAACTGGCTTAGCACACGACTTTATTCAATTTAGAAGTAACTGAGAAACATACTCTAAAGACTTTTAACTCGTTAGAACTAGCTCTTCTATACGAGGGTCCGTCAGATACAAAAGTCTTGTTTACTTCTGCAGCCTTTTGAGTATGTCTTACGGCTAGAAGAAAATTGTAGATAGGATCGCGAACTGATGGTAGATGGCGCAAAAAGTTCTCGAGTGGAGACCACGCACTAATAAGCACAGCGTTGAATAGACTGCCTCGGTGGCGTAGTTGTGTTACAGTACGACTGCAAAGCTGAGGTCTCGGGTTCGATCCCCGGGTCGGGCTAAGTGATATTGAGTTTTTCTATTCAGTATCAGCTCGGAGTCTGGAATTTGTGCCCGATATGGCGATAGGCTCGCCCCATATCACATCATGGGACGGAATAATGGCGAAAAGTGGGTGCTCTAGTTGCATCTCTGCCTACCCCTTCGGGGATAACAGGCGTGAGTGTATGTATGTATGTGGATAGACTGATCGTAGAATATTATCATGTATCCGCCTGGATAGCTACCACCGTATATTAAGTGTTGAAACCCGCTATAGTGGTGTAAGTAAGTATGTCGGTTTGTACGATTATCTTTTATATATCCGGTTCAAACAGGCCAGTATAAGGCCTTTCTTTCTTCCTATCTTCGCTTAACATCAGGTGCAGTGGTAATTTTAATGCAGGTTAATTTTCCGTGCCCGAATAAAAAAGACAGCTTGATAAAGGTCGCTGAAACGCGCTGGATGCAAATCTTTAGGGGAGACCTATGTTCAGCAGCAGGTTTCATGTGGCTAATGATGATGATAGTTACTATACATTAGATGCGGTAGCCTTAAGGGGTGGGGAATGTGGTAAATCCGGGTCCGGGTGGTAGAGTAGTGCGGTTGCAAGAGCACAAAGAAGAAACATAACCCTCCTTCGGCAAAATTCAATATTTCACCTCTACCCATAATTTCCTCTTATACTTATATCTCTAACAACTGATTGTATAATTTCGATATATTTCCGTTATCGCGATCGATGGATAACATGTAACGCGCGGATATTTATCGGGCGTTATGGAAATAACTGGGGGGAGCAGGGCATAACATTCAGTCAGCTTTGGGGAGAGTGACCATGGCTTAGAGATATCGTGGATAGTCCTACAAATTCTTTATTATATCACTAAAGGTGAGACATTGATTAGTGGTTACAATATTTACAAACAAGAATACCACCACCAAGTTGGAGCTTGATCGTAAATATAGACAAAGATATGATTGTAAAGAATACTTTCGAAGACTGGGAATTGTGTAATACAAAGCTGCCGTCTGGCATCGGTTTCTTATAAGAAAATGTACCTTTTGACGTTGTACCTTGGAACATAGGTGTTTACTGAACAGTACCTCTTTTACCAAAAAATCTCCAAAAAAAACTAAGTTGTTATGGTATGTAAATTATGCAAGCTATTTTAAGACTCAGTCAGTTATTTGAGAATAAGAATATATACATGAACTATGATAATAATCCTTAAGAATAGAGTTTATTGTAATATCCCACAAAATTCAAACGTGTGCACACCACGCCGCCGTCCATATCGTATTACGTAAATTGAACGGAAACTTGGAACTACATCACTGTGTTTTTCCTCCACATTCGGAGACAAATCGGCTATGTATCTATATAGATTTGCTAACTCTAACACGCGGGTACGTTCCATACAATTCTACACAAGAAATGAACGTAACAGTTTAACAACATACATTATACAACTATTTTTAGCCATCTAGTAATAGTTTTCAGCCTTTGACCAGCCTAGCGTTATTTTACAAGTTTATTTCTGATACTGTGAAGTTTGGAAAGGCCTAACACTGATGTTATTTTTTGGTGCTTCTGATTTGAAATAATTAAAATTGCTAATATCATACAAAAAAAGTAACAGGTGAATTTTTTAAAGCAACCTTTCTTTTACTAAAAATAGGTAGCTCATATATACGCTGAGCATTATGAGACTTAACATCTTAAGACAAACAATGACAAGTGCAGTGTTCTGCAAAATTCTGTATAGTGTTGCTACTGTTTAACCGATCGTGTCGCTAACCACCAGGCGAGCGGTAAACTCGTCTCGTCATTCAGTTGCAAACAAACAGATTTTAGTAAGGACACAATAGAAATAGATAGAGTAATTTCTGAATAGATTTATATGAAACTTGTAACACAGAAAAACTTGTAGGTGCGCATTTAAATCTATTATTTATAAATAAAAAAAATTACAATTACATCTTCTGTATATACAATTCTGGATTTATAACTGCGATAATCTACGTCCTCAGTTAACGACTTGATCATAAACATATTATTTTTCTACTAACTTCTATACAATTAAAAGCATTTCGAATACGAATGCGATTAAAAAAAATTACGATTTAAATTTCGAAGGTATGTAAAGTCTACCAACCCGCACTAGGCCAGCGTGGTGGACTAAGGCCTAAACCCTCTCAGTAGTAGAGGAGGCCCGTGCCCAGCAGTGGGACAGTATTTAATACATGGCTGGTATTATTATATTCATAAACTTTTATACGTACTCAGTATCAATACTGAGAAACCAATATAAGAACTATTTGTAAGTGATCCAGGTGTAATTGGACGCACCTGGCTCGTTCCAAAACTCACACGAACAATAAAAGGATTTCTAGGAAATATTGTTATGAAGGCAACTATAATTTACCCATTTTCCATTACAGAACGGAGTTCAAAGGGAAGGTAAAATTAATACATTAATGCTTATAAATTTTCCATTTGTGTCGTTCAACACTTGAAGAAAATCATCAAAGATTTTATACGCCATTTTGGAAAATAAGCGCGTCATTTAAAACTGTTTAGCTTATTATAACAAGAATAATAACTTCAGAGTTACACAAAAACTGTTTTTTAACCCACGAGGCAAAAAAGGGGTGTTATGAGCTTGGTATTTGTGACTCAGGAAACAAAAGCTATTTATAATCAAATTCGCGATACTTAATTAATTATTCTGTCACATACATACATACATATACACTCACGCCTGTTATCCCCGAAGGGGTAGGCAGAGGCGCAACTAGTGCACCCACTTTTCGCCGTTATTCCGTCCCATGATGTGATAGGGGGCGAGCCTATCGCCATATCGGGCACAAATTCCAGACTCCGGGCTGATACTGAATAGAAAAAAAAACTGTCACACAATTATTTAATTATTGAAAATTGAGTCTAGGTCTCATAAATTTCATCAGATTTGCGATTTACCACAAAATTTTGAAAGTAGTTTTCGACATACAAACAGAAGGTCATATTTTCTAAATGTAGACCGTATGTCTGCGTGTAAACATTTGTCTTTTTATGATATTTTCCTATTATAATGATATAATATATAAAAATATTATAAATCAACAATATTGCGAACACTTATAGAGGGTATGCAGAATAAATATCATAATTATTTACTGGAGTATCAAAATAACAGTGTAAATAAAATAACCATAATAAATTCCTCGTTATAATACTGACAAGATCAACATAAAGAGGCCTTTGAAATAGTACAACGCTCTTTTTATTTACCGACTCTAACTGAGAGAGGTTATTTATTCATTGATATTTTTTTATATTTGATCAACGATAATTTTTTACTCCGCGATTCCATTCAAATGATTTTTTTTGCGTTGAAATTCCTATGGCTTCGGAATGGTCCCATCAATTAGTTTTTATTCCAAACCACAGTTATCCAGTCGCGTTATAAGGTGACCCCATTTGCAAAAGACCGGCTTTAAGGGGCCCCAAGATTTTATAATCGCACTCTTAATAAAACAATGGCCTAATCCAAAATCGTTGACTTGTGGAGATCGTCACAAAAACTAATTGTATACACTTTTTTTTAAGTTGGGCAGGGCACGAACATAAATTCAAACGATTTTGACCCTATTCCAATGTTGAAAAGACCTATTTTTTTCTTAGTCGATGCAGCTTGTCCTTTAGGGACCATAATTTGCTAAAACTCATCTAGCCAAAATTTTGGATTAGGTCATTACTTTTGTTGTGTCTCGGGCACTAACACACTGATTTATTAGCGCTGTGTCTCAACGCAGCGTGTACGCATATACTTATAGCTACGCACGTATACATATATAACAACTTTCTTAAGAGTGTGTAATATTTAATTTTAATTTTGAGACCTAAAATGAGGTTGCCGGATAAAATACAAAGTTTCATGTTAGGAGCTGTAGTTACGCCATTCGAAACATCTATAGAAATAACACGTGCTTCTGGCGTGACGCAAGATACAAGTTTTGTATGGTATCTAGAACTACGAAGATGATAGTCCACGAATGGAAACAATTCATATTCGTGGATCACAAACATACATTTTGTAGGAATCGAACCCGCAGTGTTTCGTTTCACAACATAAAATTAATCTACATTTTTGGGTTTATTGTTTCTTTGTAATTCTATGTAGTCCGCTATTAAATCTACTGATATTATTCGGAACACAAGTACCTTACATGTTTTAACTGTTAATCAAAGTGAATTTATAACTAAAAGGATTGAGCTAAACTCAGACATATTTTTCATTCATTTAAATAGACAGCTCGGAACCTACTATTTGATAACTTTAGACGCGAAACCTTAAACGTTCGATGGTAACCATATCTCGCTCCTTTAATAACGATCTCAGACGAGGTGTCTTTTGTACGTCATGTTTAATCCCACCTCCAGAGGCACGCGGCTGACAAGGGTCTGACTCTTGTAAAAAACCAATAAACGTCCCTCAACGTGACCTCTATTTGTTAGTTCGTCAGAATACCATATACTACAACGCTAGATATACGATTTTTTCAAACCGGGGCAGAGACTTGATAAAGGCGCCCCCCTCTCTCCAGTGTTTGAGATTTTACTTAAAACACTCACAAATGCATAATGCACTGACTCCAAATATACGCATACACTAAGCGAATATAAATCTAAATATTTTTTTGCTTTGTAGTGGTTTTGAAGTCGGGTTATTTTTTGCTAAAAAGTTTTTACCCACCCTTGCGGTAGATGTTTTTTCCAAATTTGCATGGTACCAATTATGAGATATACCCTATCCAATAAAAAAATAATATTAAAATTGGGCTACTCTGTAAAAAGTTATGTGTGGCCATATAAAAAAAAATACACGTCGACTTGAGAACCTTCCTCCGAATATAATTTAACAGTTAAAACCACGACCATATAATGTACAATACCCCTAAAAATACGGTAACTTATAATCTAATACTATGTAATGTTCGAGAGTGCAGAACAATGATATGCAATATTTTGAATACGAACTAAATGTTTTTGCTATTGTTTGTGGTTCTTACAAGTCGACCGTGAGCCAACGAAGCTTCTGTGCAAGCATGCTAGGCGCTTTGTGGAGCAAGCTTTTCAAATCGCTTTCTAACTTTTGCACATTACATATAAAGTCTCATTCCTAACCCATTTTCATCAGTATCCCGTAAAGCGAGGAACAATTTCTAAACGAAAATATGAATTTAAAAAACATAAAACAAAGCCAAAATAGTTTATTCATGCTACAAAACCTACGATACTCGAATAATATAACATGATCACACCTCCTCCCTCGCTAATCGGATTCAAACCTACAACCTTCTAGTTGTCTCTATCTGAGAGGCTACTGCGAAAAACGAAATCCGAAACGAAGAAACGACGAACTTCGGATTTAACCTTACTACCAAATTACTTCGGATCCGTCACCGTTACTTTTGGATCCAATTATTATTTTATTATTTTTATTGATTATTTTTTTTTTTTTTTATTATGATCCGAACGAAGAAACGACGTATTTTATGTCAAATTGGTTTTCAAAGTAGGACCAACGAAAGTAAAAATGTCATTAGTGTCAAAATCCGAACATCGGATCCGCCTTCGAATCCGTCGTCGGATCCGTAACACTTCGTAGTAAGAAAACGTGCGATCCGTCACCCGAAACTACGGATTTCGTTTTTCGCAGTAGCCTCTCTGGTGGCTTTTTAAATCTAATATCAAATGAACTGATAGTAGAGAACGTAAAAAATATTAAAATAAAACTAATATGAAGTCGCATAATCATACGCTGGCATTAATGTCGAATATGTCGCGATCGTATTTATAAAATAGGGTATTTCTAAAAAGATCTGGATCTATAGATAACTTCAAAACCTACTTCATATTTCAAGGCAGCGTAAAATAAAATTATTGATAATGTATATAGATAGGGTGGAGCCGCCACGAATAGCCAAGGTAAGGCAAGCGACGCTGCATCTAACTTGGGGACGTTGCCTGGGGGGTGGGAGAGTATGTGTGCAGACTCGGCCTGGCAGCTTGTGCGTTCTTCTACGTACAAGCTGAGCGCTGCCCCCAGTTGGCTCCTGCCGCAATGATCAACCAAGGTCAAAGTGGTGGGACCCTCAGTGCAGGGTGGCGCTGGGCGGAGATCGGCTAACTGAAACGTGCAAATCTGGAAGGAAGCCTCAATGCCTCCTAGGACCTAGCGGAGCCACAGCCGATACTCCCTATGGTGTGTGGCCCTTGGGCATGATGCCGGTGAAGCGGGCCGACCCAAGGTGAAAATGGCGGTGCCACCCAAACTAGGATTAAGGGTGAAATAGTTCCAATGAAGGCGAACTGATCACCCGTCTGCGCGACTGCGTACGTCCCCACAAAACATACATACCTGTATATAGATATTATTATATCTGTTAGAATTGTATACCCTCTACTGTAGTAGTAAACAATACTTTCGAAATATTACATGAACATCTTTTTTATTCATTATTAGATATTGCTCGGAGCTTCGTCGGTGTCAAAAACTTCTCTCGTTATAAATTCTCTAAATCTCGCTAAGACGACAACGCCATCTATTAAAAAAATCAGGTTTCAATTTTACATTATTTTACATGTGAGCAAATAGCCGAGATACAAACTAACCTATGCTTTAATCCAAGACATGGTCTACCCTTGTGTCAAATTTCATCCAAATCCGTTCAGCTGTTTATGCGTTTACTTTTAACAGACATACAAACATCCAAACATATTCGCAAATTTTTATATCCTACAAATATTATAAAGACGAAAGTTTGTAAGAATGTATGGAATCCATACTATGGATGTTTGGATGTAAGGATGTTTGTTCCTCTTTCACGTAAAAACTACTGAACGGATTTCGATTAAATTTGGCACACGGGTAGATCATGTCCTGGATTAACACATAGGCTACTTTTTATCCCGGGAAAATATAAAGCGGGACTTTTATCCCGAAAAAACGTTTTAAAGCGGGCGGAGCCGCGGGCAAAAGCTAGTTTATTATATAAGAAACGATAATAGTGGTAATTCAGTGGTTAAAGTCCGACCGTCGAATTTAATATACCTACTTGTAACACAAATACACATGAATTTTATTTTCCTTCACTTCTCTATATGAACCTTAATTATGCCTAATCTCACACTCCTCCGAGCGCAATGTATTTATTTTTTTATAAAAACAGATACAGTTTTTTTCCTTTCAAATATCACGAATTACTTTAACAAATAACAAAGCTAGACATTTACCTTAACAGCTGAACTGGCACATTCCCGGCCCACATTAATAGGATATACAAAGCCCCTTGATACACTCGTTCGTTACGGAGCAATCATTCCCTTTTGACTCCATTTAAACCCACCTACCGTTTATCCGATTTATTCTTACTTTTACACTCTTTCATCTATCTGCTTTTCATGAAATGTGATTCTATAAAGAGCTTTTTGCAAATAGAAAAAGCTTTTTATACTAGATCTGGTAGACGGGTTTTGGTTATAGATTTATGTTATTTGAAGAACCATTTTATTAATATTCGTATTATTATAAACGCTAATGTTTGTGAGAATGTTTGGATGTTTGTTCATAGTACACGCAACGAGCCGCTGAAAGGATTTTTATATTTGGCAAACGGATGGACCAAGTTCTGGATAAAAATATATGCTACTTTTTATCCCGATGATTTAGAAATATTTTGAAGGAATGTTTTATTTTTATTTAGCAAACGGTATGTTCGATTAAACGAATCAGAATTCAAACACACGAGATCAAAAGTCACAGGTCACAGATCACAGTATATAGAACTAGGTACAGGTCTGAGGTACGAATCTCGGATAACAGATTTTACATAGCGGGTGTTTCATATAGCACATGGTATTTTCATTATATTTCAGAAATCAGAGATACGAGACATCCATACATGAAAATTTCCAGACTATGTTTTACTTTTTTCGTTAATTTGCCCGAATATTATACGGTACATAAAATCTTAACATTTTTAAAATCGTACAATCTTCGATTTTTTCCTTATACCACCTTAAGAAACATAAGTTTATATTGTTTTCCATATGGTAAGTATAGAGTAGTTGAGAGAGATCATCAAATCCTGCTCGGTTGGGCAGCGTTCGGGTAACTAAGCAAAGTCTTCTCGTCCAAAATACCTGAGTGCCTGAAAACAGTCTTCGATAAATGTGTATTACCAGAGATGACGTACGGCTCTCAGACGTGGCCTCTGACTACGAACCGCCTGAGAACGTTCACCGTCATTCAGCGAGCTATCGAGAAGGCTAAGCTCGGTGTTTCTATGTTATCAAATCAGAAACAACAAGATCAATAGAAGAACGGAAGTCACTTGCATAGCCCAGTGGATTCAAATTCAAATTGTTTATTTATGATATCGGGTAGGTATATACATTGGTCTTACATAATGTTGTTGCAGTTCGCCGAAATCTGCTACAGGAGCATATAAATATTTATAAAATAGATCCTTAGATCTAGAATAAAATTAAGTGACAAAATTAACAACTCATAAAATTATTAATACAATATTTTAAACAAATAATATAAACTCTACTTTATTCTAAATAAACTAAACTAAAACAACTGTAACCTCGTATTAAATCAGTCTTAGTACTTGATGGGAAATTATATAATATCAGTAGCTATATTTGTATCTTGTAAATAGTTTTGTATATTATAATAACATTTTTCTGTAAGTAGGTTGTGTAGTCTTTTTTTGAATGATGGAATGTTAAGATTTCTTATGTTTTCAGGTAACTTATTAAATATTTTGATGGCCATGCAATAAATACTTTTATATTTTAATGCTGTTCTTGAGACTTCAATACTTAAAAGGTTGTCCCCCCTTAATTTACGGATACGGTTTTGGGAGTTAATGATAAATAAGTGGGGGTTAGTTCTTACAAATATAGCGATTTCATATATATACAAGGATGATAACGTTAAAAGTTTAAGTGATTTAAAGTAGGGGGCACAACTATCTTTAGGTTTAATGCCGCATATAGCGCGAATACATCTTTTTTGGGCTACAAAAACTGATTGATGTTCACTAGAGTTACCCCAGAATATTATACCGAATCGTAGATTTGCGACAACATAGCCATGATATGCAATCAAAACCGCCTTTTTGTTTACTATTTTTGATAGTTGACACAGTGCATAAGAGTACCTATGCAATTTCTTACACAACATTCCTGTGTGACTTTTCCATGTCAATCTACTATCTATGTGCATTCCTAGAAACTTAGTATGATTGGTGTCACTTATTGTATTATTGTTATATCTGACCTTGATATTAAGAGTATTGTTGGCTTTTTGAGAGAAATGCATAACTTTAGTTTTTTCTAAATTAACTTTTAGTTCATTACTTTTAAGCCATTGAATAGTTTGTTCTAGAGCGGTATTTATTTCTGTTTCATATGTGTTAACGTTACTACATTTTATTGTGATTGTGCTATCATCTGCAAAGAGGCTAATAGGATAAGTGACATTTAATGGTAAATCGTTAATATATATCAAAAATAATAGAGGCCCGAGGATGCTTCCTTGTGGCACACCACATAGTACTTTTCGTGTACAGGAGGCATATGATGTTTCCAATTTGGTATTAGTACAAATATTTGTTACTTCAGTATGCTGAGTTCTATTGCATAAATATGATGACATAAGTTGTAATGCGTTGCCTCGTATGCCATAAGTTTCCAGTTTATGGAGAAGAATTTGATGGTTAACTAAATCGAAAGCTTGCGTCATGTCCATGAATATCGAGCATACATGTGTTCTTTTGTCTACGCTGTCAACTATAATTTTAAAAAAATCAAATATGGCCATATTAATGTTTTTATTTTTCCTGAATCCTTTTTGCTCTTCACTTAAAATATTAAATTTCTCAAAAAAACTATAAAATGAATTGTAAATAACCTTTTCAAAAATTTTTGAAAATACCGGTATAAGAGCAATCGGCCTATAGTTTTTTAATATTTGTTTATCTTCTTTTTTGTGCAAAGGTTTAATTATTGTATGTTTTAATTTATCTGGAAAGACGCCGTGAGATATACAAAGGTTAATGATGTAACTAATGTGTGGAGCTATTATTAGAGAAACATTTTTAATTATTTTTGTTGTTACACTGTCCGCACCAGTACTAATTTTATTTTTTAAATTATTGATAATTTTAATTATATCGTGTGGAACTACAGGTGATATGAATATTGAAGAGTTATTTCTTTTTATTTTGTTACTATTATTATATGTTTTCATATTGTTCTGAGAGTAAGTTTGATCGATGAAGAAATCATTAAAAGCTGTAGCAATTTTGATAGGATTTGTAATGATCTCCTTTTCATTAATGATCTTTGATATAAATTGTTTAGGTATATTATATTTATTCCTATTTATAATTTCCCATGTTGTTTTAGATTTGTTTTTTGAAGATAATATTACATGATTGTTTTGAACCAACTGAGTAAGCTTAATTATTTTTTTGAGTCTATGTGTATAGTTCATAAGAAGATGTTTATTATTTTCACTTTTATTACGCCTGTTCTCCCATAAAATATCTCTTTTTCGCTTAGCACATTTTTATATTCCTGAAGTTAACCATTTTGGATTTTTTATTAAACTAACTGTTTTTGTTACATACGGAAAGCAGAGATCGTAAAATAATAGGAAGAGGTCAATAAATTCATTGTAAGCGTTATTAGGGTCTTCAGTTTTGTACATGTCAGAAAAGGAGAGGCTAGAGATGCATGTTTTAAATTTATTTATGTTTTCCTCACTGTAGTCACGTCTCTGAATTCGCCAATAGTTATGTTTAAAAGTTTATTTGACTGGATATGTTAATAGTTGTGCAGTGTGATCAGATAAACCAAGATCTAAAATATCACATGTACTGTTTTTAGTTTTACTGTGAGCAAAATTATCTATGCATGTTTGGCTTATTAATCTTGTGGGACTGTTAAGTTGTAATTTTAAGTTAAAATCTAATAAAAAAAAATCAAAATCTTTGGATACCTTATTTTCTTTTAAAACATTTATATTAAAATCGCCACATATAATTATATTTTTCTTAGTTAAATTTACTATATTCGTTAGAATGTAATTTAATTTTTCATAGAAAATATCGAACATAACTGAGTTATTATGAGGGATTCGATAAACACAGAGAATCACTAATTTATGCGCAATTAGTTCAATAGCACAGCACTCAATTATTCCTTTTATGATAATATCAATTTCTTTTTGTTTTGAAGACAATTTATCAAGATGTAAACGTAACATATCGGACTTTGTTATTAAACCTGCTATATTTTGATGAAGTATTTTTATGGCATTATATTCGAAATAACTGTTGTTTTTGTTTATCATTGTTATCTAATACAACATTATCTTGGGATGTTTCAAGTTCAGGGACATGATTATAGCTGAGAATTCTGTAATAGTTGAGGTCTTGTATTAATAATTCGATATTTTTAAAAATGTTAATCATTGATTTCCAAGCCAAAGTAATAGTAGGCAGGGCACATAGTTCGCAGAACTGACGGCAGATAGGGCAAAAAAAGGTCTCGAGTGGAGACCACGTTCCGACAAGTGCACTTTAGTCAGACGACTTGGCTATTTTGACAGGTCCGTGTGGCAAATATTTGAGGGAGGCCTATAACCAGTAATAGACTTTATGTGGGGCAGATGAATAATGAATCGTATAATAATACTATGACCCTGAATAGGATGACTTATACTATGCGGTTTTATTGCCTCACTCTAGACTGCCACTTATGATAACGAGCCAAAACAGAATAATCAGTCGGTTTCAAACCATATTGAAAACATACCCAATAGCATCCAGTTTTTCATCCTTCTAGCCCGTATATGCGGGTACTAACTGAGTCCCACCCGCCGTTAGTCCGAGAATGCTGCGCTTCCTTGTGAGCAGTGTGTATCATACTGTACGCGCCACAAATCTGTGAATACGTAATTGGCAATGTTGAGTCTCGCAACGTGTCAATATTAACTTTTGTGACACACGACTTAAAAGAACTAGAGGTAATTTAATTTGAACATTTTTAGTATATTTTAGAGATGTTAATATTCAGTTGCGAGTTTTAATTCAAATATTAGTTTTTATAAAATAATATTTTGATTTAGGGAAAGGGGGGTGATATAATTGAGTACTACTACTAGCTATTAGATGCCAACCTCCTCTAAAAGATTCGGTCCCAGAGAAAACGTCTTAGGAAATTCCATACAAAATGTTAACCAACCAGAAATCCTACTTCCTACTAATATTATAAAGGCAAAAGTTTGTAAGAATGTATGGATGTGTGGATGTTTGTTCCTCTTTCACGCAAAAACTACTGAACGGATTTCTATGAAATTTGGCACAAGGGTAGATCATGTCCTGGATTAACACATAGGCCTGGATTAATACATTTTATCCCGGGAAAACATAAAGCGGGACTTTTATCCCGGAACAACTTTATAACGCGGGTGGAGCCGCGGGCAAAAGCTAGTCGAATATAACTTCCAAGGCCCACACGGAGCTACATACCCACAATCTTCAAATACCCATTGGAAAATAATTCTAAAAGACTCAATTTATTAAAGAATGTTGCGGGAATTATGCTACTAACAATATCAACCGACAACAGGGAAAATCCGCCCGGGAACGGGGAGCGGTCCCGGGTTTATGCCGCATCCACTACAATACATCGTCTTATAGGCGAGGGATGTATCCGGAAGTGGTTTTTATACATTTACTCTTGCTTGGAAAAATAAAATTAAGTAGAAAATTACATTTTGTATCTTTTTTTAATAAGCTAATTTCGTTATGAGTTAAGCCCCATTTAGATGGATCAATTATTGCTAGCGATAATTGTACTTAATATTTGCAAATATCAGATTATTGCGTCAATGTTACAACGCTTACTCGAGCACTTTCTCCGCTACTACGACTGTCAGATGACTTTTTTTCGAACGTGGAGGAAACGTACAATCTTTTGTCATATGCGTTAAAATAGGTCAGGCAGATATTGCCCATAAATACACGCAAGAATTGCCTTGCTATTGCGTATGTCCAGATGGGGTAACATTATGACTTTCAAGAATCGCACGCGGAAAGAAAATAACTCCATCTAAATTAAGCTTTACTGGCTCATAACAATTATTAGTGTGAGAGACCCGCCAAATTACACTGCTAATTAATGTATATAACTAAAATAACTAGCTGGGTATCACAAAATACATATTTCAATATCGAACGTTGTAATAATAGTGGGGATGAAGTCGGAGTTTTGTGAACACAACTGCTCTTGCATTTCATATAGTGATGGTGGTTTTCAATAGAAGAAAAAAACTCAGTAGAATTTAGGGTAATGTAGCTTTCTCTTAGTGAACTGTTATACCCCTTGGATGTTTCCAGCCTTGACAACACTGACACGACCATCTGTCGAGTCAGCATTATAACTTCTAATATAAGCCAGAACACTGGCCGAACGAGTCAGTCTCTATCCATCCTAAGTACTAGTTCGTCGTCACGCTGCCGTTTTTCCGTCAGAAACAAAACTGTCTTTTTTTTAAAAAGCCTTTTTCCCTGTCCCTCGTAACATTTTGGTGGCAGCGGTGGGATTTCTATCGTGAAATCCCGGGAAACGTCTCCGAGAGTCACAAATTCAAGTGTTTCCTTGTGCAGTGGAAGTTACTATCGTGACAAAACTCCGAATTCAGTGATCACAAATTTAAGGCGTTCCGCGTGTGCAAGTTATTGTGGTGACGGAAAACTGTGCCAGAGCCGTTATAGTCATCAAACTGTTTTGCGTCAAGTATAAATTTATTAAACACAAACGCTATTTCTATAATTAAATACGCCACGCTGTGCTGTGCTGTGCTGTGCTGTGTCGCGCTCTGCTGTGCTGACGACCATTCACTGCATCTATTATACACGGAGGCTGCTGTATCATCATAGTATACTCGCCGCATCCTGAAAACTTAAGTTCCTGTCGTAATCATACCTGTGTCATTCCTGCTCTGCATCCTCGCTGTACTCACCGCGACCGGAAGTGGTTCCTGCAATGCCGATAATACACGTCGTCTACATTATACTGTATATGTAAGTCTTTGGTCACTGCTATTATCTCATACTATTTTTGTCTGATATTATTATTATGCCTAAAGTGCCCAAAATTGAATTAAGTAACGAACAACAAGCATCTCAGGCCACTGAATTGAATCTGACTCCAGACAAAGTCGAGCTCCCTCCGAGCCCGACACCTACTACCTCTAGGATAACTCGGCAAACCGTACACAATACCATGGCGACCGAAATTGAACTCAACACCTTAATCAAATTTGTTAAGCCGTATGACGGAAATAGAGAGACATTAAGTTCATTCATAAACAATTGCAATAATGCCTATGAATTTGCTTCCGAAAGCCAAAAGCCTACTTTATTTAAATACATTCTAAGCCAGCTGCAGGGCAAAGCGGAAGTAGCTTGTTCATTTAGGGAATTCACCTCATGGGAGCAACTAAAAGATTTCTTAAAATCACAATTTGGCGAAAAGAAACATTATTCAGCATTACTCTCCGACCTTCAAGAATGTAAGCAAAATAGCTCAGAATCTGTGAGCCAGTTCGCGCTAAAAGTAGAATCATGCCTCTCCAAACTGCTGACAGAAATTAATATATCAATTCCCACAAAAAAGAAAGGTGAATTAACGGGCCGCGTTGCTGCAATGCAAGACTTGGCGACGCACACTTTTATAGTTGGCCTGAATCCTAGACTGTCAACTATAGTTAGGTGTCGAGACCCCGAGACCTTGAACGAGGCCATAAACTTTGCCGTATCAGAAGAGAAAATTCTCCAAACTAGTCTCAGACGCTATCCTCCCATCCAGGCATCCAACACACAAAATCGACAAGAACGTCCAAATCCAGTGCGCCAACAGTCTAATAATTTTAAATACGAACAGAGATCGCGATTTCCTAATAACAATTCTCAGAACTCAATAACGTGTAGATACTGCAAAAATATAGGTCACAGTATCGAGAACTGCCGCAAGAGACAATACAATAACCAGCGGTTCTCAAACATAAGTTCAAGTCAACCAGGTCCATCGTTCAAACCAAGCCCTATGCATTTTATACAATCTTCGGACAATAGACCTATTTATCATGATGCCTCCCACGAATCCTCTGATGATGTCGACGACTCAAAAAACTAAATAACGCCTCGTCCAGGTGTCGTACGGGGCGCCGAAACGCGAAGACTGACACCAAATCTGTCATGCCCACTAAATCCTTAAAATCCACTGAGTCCGCTGCATCCACTGAATCCACTGAGTCCACTGTATCCACTGAATCTATTAATACCACTGAATCCATCAAACTCACTGAATCCACTGAGTCCGCTGCATCCACTGAATCCACTAACACCACTGAATCCATCAAATCCACTGAATCCACTGAGTCCGCTGTATCCATGAAATCCACTGAATCCACTGAGTCCACCGTATCCACTGAACCTACTAAAACCACTGAATCCATTAAACCCACTGAATCCATTAATCCTATTAAATTCACTAAAGCCACTGTATCCATTGACCCTCAAAAAATTTATGAGGTTTCCTGCAATCATAACAAGCTTATGTTGCCTCACATTCTAGTCCAATCATCCGTCTCCGACATACCCCTCTCTCTACTAGTTGACTCCGGTGCTTCTGTTAGCCTCATCAAAGTAGATTGCATTCGTAATAAAGTCACCCTGACAAAAGAATCGATTATGATAAAAGGTATTGATCCTGTAGAGGAAACTACAGAAACTTCTGGACATTTTTTATTAAAATTCACTCCTCTCTCTTCCTCATCCAAACCTATACAACACAGGTTTCATGTCATTAACAACATTAGTCTGCCCTATGATGGCATTATTGGTAATGACCTTCTCAGATCCTTCGGCTGCTCAGTTGATTATAGCACGGACTCTCTCTACTTTAAAAATCAAAAGATTAAATTACATTTCTGTGAGCCTACTTATCTAATACCACCCCGAACCGAAACTGTAATCGAATGCTCTGTTTCCAACCCTAATATCAAGACAGGCCTCATCCTAGATCAGAGCCCTTCTGAATGTCTATTGATAGCAAATTGTCTTGTTAAAGTAAAAAATAATAACAGGATCAATTTGACTGTGGCCAACATCTCCGAGTCTCCTATTCGCCTGAATTCAAACCTTAACCTAACTCTAACTCCAATCGATGCATCATACCTTGCTACCTCAAATTTATCCAATCCCAATCTCAAAATTAATCATATGCAAAGGACCAGAGAAGTCCTCAATCAACTCCGCATATCGCATCTTAACGATGAAGAAACTCAATCCCTATTCCAAATTTGCTCAGACTACTCTGACATATTTTACCTTCAGGGTGAAAAACTCACCTTTACAGAAGCTATCAAACACGAGATCAAAACTATGTCCGATAATCCAGTAAATACTAAGTCTTATCGATTCCCTGAAATACACAAAGCCGAAGTCAAGAAACAAATCGGGCAAATGCTAGATCAAGGAATAGTTGAACCTTCTACATCCCCCTGGTCATCTCCTATCTGGATCGTCCCCAAGAAACGCGACGCTTCTGGGCAACAAAAATGGCGCATTGTCATAGACTACAGAAAACTCAATGACATTACGGTGGGAGACATTTATCCAATACCACAAATTTCAGAAATCCTCGACCAGCTAGGGAACAGCAAATATTTTTCTACACTTGACCTCGCTTCCGGATTCCACCAAATAGAAATTAACAAAGAAGACGCTCCTAAAACCGCTTTTTCTATCCCCGAAGGACACTTTCAGTTTACACGCATGCCATTCGGTCTAAAAAACGCACCTGCCACATTTCAAAGACTAATGAATACGGCCCTGTCCGGCTTACAAGGTGTCCGCTGTTTTGTTTATCTAGACGATATAGTTATCTATTCCCATGACCTACAATCCCACATTGTTAACCTTACCTCAGTATTCCAACGTCTTCGAAAATACAACCTCAAACTGCAACCCGATAAATGCGAATTCCTCCGACGTGAGGTTGCATACCTCGGACATATCATCTCCGAAGATGGAGTCAAGCCTAATCCCGATAAAGTAAAAGCCGTGACCCAATTCCCGATTCCGAAATCTCCAAAGGATATAAAATCTTTTCTCGGTCTGGTATCTTATTACAGACGATTTATTCCAGATTTCTCTAAAATAGCTAAACCTCTTACGTCCCTGCTAAAAAAGGACACGGCCTTTGAGTGGCAAAATCAACAACAACTAGCTTTCGAATGCCTTAAGCAAAAACTTACGACCGCTCCCGTATTATGTTATCCCGATTTTACCAAACCCTTCCTCTTAACCACGGATGGGTCAAACCATGCCGTTGGTGCCGTTCTATCCCAGGGTCCCATTGGACGGGACAGACCCATCGCTTACGCTTCAAGAACTCTCAACAAAAGTGAATGTAATTACTCGACGACAGAAAAAGAATTGCTTGCCATAATATTTGGCTGTAAATCCTTCCGCCCATATTTGTATGGCCGGAAATTCCAAATTATAACCGATCACCGACCACTGAAGTGGCTATTTAATCACAAAGACCCGTCTAGCAAAATGCAAAGATGGCGACTTAAACTTGAAGAGTATGATTATGAGATCGTTTACAGAAAAGGAAAACTCAATTCTGCTGCCGATGCTCTTTCCAGATTCCCGGTCAATCCAATCTACAACGATAACACACCCACTACCTATATTGATCCTGTTATTCCAACTGATAATCCTATCACCGATAAAAATCTCGATCAAGATCTAATGGACCTACTATTATCACCTCCATCATTCAGCTTAGATGAGCTTAATTCTAATTTAAATCCTAACGAAATCAATATTGATAGCAATGTTGAAAATCCTAGTGTAGATGAACTCACGGAAATTCCCAATGCAGATTTAATACAAATTCCAACACCAGAGTTTCAACAGATTCCCCTTGAAGACATTAATCCTACCACTCCTCAAGTTGAAAACCTCGAGATACCTAACACTCAGCCCACGGCTGACAGGGAATTACCTTCTCCCGAATCCCAACCGTTATCATATAATGAAGATGACTACTCTAAATTCTTAAAAGAATTCGCAGCCAAAAAGGATAACTATGATACTACCCTCATTGAGCATAATGAAAGTCTCATTAAGTCACATTGTAAAACTATCATAGTACCTTCTTCGATTGATTTAGACGAATCTAATCCTTATATACAGGAAATTCTAGGGAACTTTGAAAATCCTGAAATATTAATAAATTCCGAACGAAGTCTGTATTCATTCTCCAAATTTTCTCATAATAATAAAGACTATTATTTTATATTCTTCAAAGTTCATCACTTTGATGAAAGCTCTTACAAAGAAATTTATAACACTCTAAAAACTGTACGAACCGAACTTGCATCAAACCTATCTACAAAGGAAATTGCCATTTCCGATTTTAGAAATCCATTCGAGAAACACTCCTACGTCAAAATATACAATATACTAACCCATCTCTTCCATAATACTAACATAGTCGTTAACATTTATCATAATAATATTATATATCCTACTCCATTAGAAATAAAGAAAATACTTAAAGAAAACCATGATCTCCCTATTTCTGGGCACCTAGGTTCAAATAGAATGCTCAAAAGAATCCAAGAAAAATATTATTGGAAAGGCATGCGATCTGAAATTGAAGATTACGTTAAACATTGCTCCTCTTGCCAGCTGAACAAAGCCCTAAGAAAAACGAATCGCGCACCAATGCAGATTACCACGACATCCACAAGACCCTTCCAGCGTGTAGCGCTTGATGTCGTTGGCCCACTTCCAGAATCTGGTAACGCCAAACTCAAATATATTCTTACCCTGCAAGATGACCTCACTAAATTCTCAGTCGCTTACCCTATGCGCAGTGTTACTGCGGAAGAAAGCACAGATTGTCTCATTCACTTCATAAGCCTTTTCGGTATCCCAAAATCAATCCTAACCGATCAAGGCACTAATTTCACTTCAGATCTTTTCAAACAGACATGTAATTTTTTAAAAATCAAACAGCTTTGGTCCACACCATACCACCCACAAACTCAAGGTGCACTGGAACGAAGTCACTCCACTCTGAAAGAGTACTTAAAATCTTTTGTAGATCCCAGTCACACCAATTGGCCCAGATACGTATACACTGCTATATTGACATATAACACCACTGTCCATTCAACCACTAACTTCACACCATACGAACTTGTATTTGGTCACAAACCATTCATCCCTGACTCGATTTTTGATTCAGCTCCCGACACCACATATCCAGAGTACTTAAGAATGCTTCAACACCGTTTCCAGCATTCACGAAATAAAGCCATTCAAAATATCACCGCATCCAAAGAAAGATCAAAAAATCACTATGATCAACGAACTAGGCCCATTTCGTATAAAACAGGCGATTACGTATTTTTGAAAAATCATGTCCGACAAGGAAAGTCCCTATCTTCACCTTGGAAAGGCCCATATCGCATCGTCCGCATACATGGTAACAACACGCTGTCTCTCCTTATTAACCGTAGACACGTCAAGCATCATTACGACGAAGTAAAACCGGCTCACATGGTTTCTCTTCTTAGGCCACCGTATACCTGAAAAAAAAAAACGATTTAGAATTATTAAAAAAGTATATTAAATAAGAATTAAAACTTAAGCTAAACCCTAGTTAAGAAGCTTTATTTTCATATAATACGTTATGTGTTTACTTACCTTAGTTTGTGACCTTTTCTATACTTAACTTAGCTGTGTTCCATTTCAGCGTCACAGTGCAAGCGCATCAGTATGTTCATCCTATTACCACAGGATCAGGTATTTTCTTCGACTATGAAGGAAAACTGAAAATTCAAAACGGTCACTTAGACATATTAATACCACAAGACATTTCTCATTTTTCTATTCATGTAGAGAATATCGGCTCTGTAATTCAAACGGTAAAACAATTCTGCTCACTTGATAGTATTATGAATCAGGACGACTGCTTTAGCACTATAGAACCTTTGTCAATTCGATATCATGATATTATAGATTCTTACAACTCTCTAGAACATCTTATCTCCGACAAACAACGTAGGTCAGCTTGGGTAGGAGCCGGGGGTTCCGTGTTAAAAACAATTTTTGGCACTTTAGACGAAAACGATGCAATAAAATATAATAATGCTATTTCCATGTTACAAGATGATCAGAAAAAGATAGCCTCATTGGTAAAAGAAAACATCTTAATAACTACTTCAACGTTGTCCTCTTATAATAAAACAATACAAAAACTAAAAACCAACGAAGCTATCTTAAACGATGCGATTGACAAACTTTCGGTATTAATAAAGAATATCTCGTTAGAAAATTCCAGCATCCAAATTAATTCAAACTTAAATTTCATTCTCAACAGTTTGGAAGCCACTGTCTTATCACTTTCATTCCAGTTAGAGGACTTATGCACCGCTATCATGTTCAGTAGTAAAAACATCCTGAGCCCAGCTGTCTTATCGCCCGCGCAATTATACCGAGAACTTGTTAATCATTATAGTAATATACCTAATAATTTAGATTTACCGTTAAGTTTAGAATTAAATGAAATTCATAATTTGTTAAATGTAATCGATATGAAATGCTTCTATTCTTTAAATAAGATTGTTTTTATTGTACAAATTCCGCTTGTATTTCCTAAAGAATATAATTTATATCATAGTCTACCTCTACCAGTCCCGCATAACAAACCCGAATTATTCGGATTACTCATACCCAATACAAAATATATTGCAGTGACCAATGACAAAACACAGTATTGTACAATGAAATCGCTGGACGACTGCCGTGTTTACAGTGATACCTATTATCTATGTGATATTACGAATATATACTCTGTCAGTGCCAACCCAAGTTGTGAAACCGAAATGATGACAAAATCTGTTAACCATTTGCCTTCTCAGTGTCATCCCAAATTTATTTCCGGCTCCGTAGACATATGGCAACCTTTAAAATTCAATAAATGGTTATATGTACAATCTCAACCTAGTAATTTAATAATAGATTGCATTAATAAGGAGCCTTATGAAGTCACTATATCAGGCGCAGGCATACTTGCAATACCCAAAATGTGTACCGGGTATTGCAAAAGCGCAGTTCTCACTCCAAAAACCTCTGTATATAATTTTAGCTTACCGATAAGACAATCCAATTATAGTCTGATTAACGATTCTTGTTGTATTTTAAGTAAGATTCATAAAATATTGCCTGATGTGTCCCCAGCTCACCTTAAAAATATAGACTTAGATAATTTAAACTCCAACCCTGAAATTCAATCTCGTTTATCAGCGTTAAGTGATATTATAGAAAAACCACATATCATTGAGTACGGGACACATTACTCAATAATTACCATATGTATATCTATTCTGATAAGCTGTTATATTATGTACAAAATAACAATATATTGTTGTAAGAAAAACGGTAGCGTATCCCATTTAACCTTCCTTCCCAAATCTCAGACAAATCCTTCCGCATCCCCTGAGGAAGAGATTTCGCTCGAAATCATTGGAGATCAAACTCCTACTATACCTCCTCCGAGACTCAGAATGTCTTGAAAACCCTCTGTAAACTTCGGAGTTGCAACCCCGAAGTTCACTCTTCTCCGGGGGGCTGTTATACCCCTTGGATGTTTCCAGCCTTGACAACACTGACACGACCATCTGTCGAGTCAGCATTATAACTTCTAATATAAGCCAGAACACTGGCCGAACGAGTCAGTCTCTATCCATCCTAAGTACTAGTTCGTCGTCACGCTGCCGTTTTTCCGTCAGAAACAAAACTGTCTTTTTTTTAAAAAGCCTTTTTCCCTGTCCCTCGTAACAGAACGAATGAGGTAAGTACTTTTCTTTAGGAATTTGAAAAAGAAATGTGGTAATAATATTTCATAAAAAGAAGGAACATAATCCGCTCTACAATGAATAAGATATGAGCGATGAAATTAGATGGTAGATGCACGAACTTAGATATGACGTCACGGCCTGGTCATGTGGATGTAAAAATATTAGTACAGATTTCGCAAGTTAGCAGGGCAAAGCAATAACTGAATTCTATTAGAAGTTTCCTATCTATTCGCCACTTGGGACGAGCTTGACAAACAAATAATCATACCGATAGAGTCCAATTGATCATAATTATGAGACTAAAAGCCTGTGTCACGTCTTCTGAGTTAATTTCACTTAGTGCGTAAGCCGAACGAATAAAAAAGTCTTATGCTCACAAATAAATGATAATTCAAACTCAAACTCAACATTTTCTTTATTCAAATAGTCTTTCACAAAATCTTATGAATCCTCATGAACTGACCACCGCTTCGGAACGTGTTTACGCTGTGCAGAAGAAGCGGCGCAAGAAACTCCCTCAGACATACGATTAGTCAAAATGATAAAATAATTAAATGAATACTATGTATATTAGGTGTATCCTACGATAACTGCCGAATAAAATTTATTTAAAGTTTGTAAAGCAGACCCTCTGTTGAAGCAAATTAATAAAAAAAACTGATTAGAGTAATATTATAGCAGCTGTAATTACTTATTTTTAAAAAGGTGGAAATACCTAATTTAACGTATACATATTTTTTAAGTGCTTAAACTAATTAATCTACGATATTATTACGATTTAAAGACCAAATATTAATGGACTTATATAATAAGTCCATTCCGTAGATCACATCATCCGAAGTATGTAGAAACTCTCTCGAACGAGAAATTAATATTTGGTTTTTAAATCATGATGACAGTAACTTAAAATTCATTAATAAGTTTAGTTGTTTAGTCAAACAACTGTCAACTAACTTACTGTTTATTTGATTATAACAATTTATCCTATATTATGATTTTTATACATGTTAATGGCCATGTAGTGCCTGGATAATGTTTTTATATTTTTATGAAAACTTGAAAAAGAAACAGTCGAAGGCGGGATTTGAACCCACGAACTGCAGCGTACCGTGCCGGTGCTCTGCCAATTGAGCTACTTTGACCCCACCCTCGGCTGTCCAATTTGAAGTTCCCTATTTGGATCTCTTAAAGGAGATGACCAGTGACATCTATTAGCAATTATTATAATTAAAGTTTCCATAAAAATATGAAAACATTAACAATTTTTTTCAAGTAATTATCACTTTCTTAATATGAAATCATAAAGGCGTCAATTTTCTTACCGGTGCAATAATTTGAAACGTCTGCGCAGCATCCTTTACTTCATACCGTATGCACACCACAAAATCTCCATAAAAAATCCCCAAAAAATATATCGAGAAAACTGTTAGAAATCGCGTACGCACCCGAAAATAAAGAAAAAACCGCGTTTATTAACACAGCGGATAACGTAACATCACTAGCACAGGACCTTACGTCGAAAATATCGAATTAATACAATCCCCTTTTGATATTAAAGAAAAACTGGCAAATGTTCACCATCAACCATCCAAAGGAAAATAACACTTAAGGTTAAAGAAGTAGAGTCGGTAGAGATGGCAAAATATTATCTGAAAGCTAGTGTGCAGCGCAGATATAAATCTATCCCTGATTTGAATAACAAAGGCGGCGCTGGCACGCTCCCTGATTTCCTACAGACTCCGCACAAACAGTTACTTACAATGTTGTTCCTAAATCGACGATTGTTATATTACAATAGATTTTTGATGGAATTGTTATTTTATGTGGTTATTTTTATGTACGGCAAACGAAGAATTGAGTGGCTTGGTAAGTGACACAGCCAAATAAAATCTACAGTAATAAGTTATTAAAGATGTAGTTCAAAGGAAACGCATAAGTGTAAATTAACGGAGAGAGGTCTTTATACGAAAATTTTGTTTTAAATATTTGTAAAAATTGTTGAGAATATTATACACACACACTCAAGCCTTTTATCTCCAAAGGGGCTGGTAGAGGCGCAAGTAGTGCATGCACTTTTCGTTGTGCGTATTTTGCCCTATGATGTAGATAATAGGAGTCAATTCTATCTCCATATCGGGCATAAATTCCAGACTTTGTGCAGATACTGAGTAGAAATACCCAGAATCACTTTACCCGACCTAGAGATTGAATCCTAGATGCAGTCGTATCAACACAACTATACCACCCAGGCACTCAATGATAATATTATACTCATTTTAAATTCAATTTTTGTTATCTTTGAACGACAACCTTGTTAGTACAAGTGTCTGACCCGCTCAGTGCTGGTAAACTGTTGCATTACCCGACTTTGAATTGCAACACTCTACATGCATGTCATTTTTCGTAATAAAAATTTCACTGTACCCTTTTTTTGGATAATAATTAATTAATATAGAATATAAATTATTAATATATAATAATTATATATTATTAATAATATAATTAAGAATTAATATAATAATTAATTCAGAATTTTGTTTGTATATCAGATCTCATTGAAAATCATGCCGCATTTTATAGCATTGCAAAATGTTTCTAGTGTTCTTAATAGTAACTGGTGTGAAGTAAAGTATCGGTATAATTATGCCGACCTAATACTTAATACCCAAAAATAATTACGAAGGTATGTGAAGTCTACCAATCCGCACTACTTCTTTCACTGGTGGTAGGACTCTTATATGTAAGAGTCCGTCTGGGTGGGTACCACCGCAATGTCTATTTCTACCGCCAAGCAGCAGTGTGTATGCACTGTTGTGTTTCAGTTTGAAGGGCATTGTAGCCAGCGTAACTACAGGACATAATGAGACTTAACATCTTATGTCTCAGAATGACGAGCGCAGTGGAATGCCACATGGTACTTTTATAACTCAAGGTGCTGGATGGTGTAGCTACTATTTATCGGTGGTCGTATCACTTACCATCAGGCGAACGGCATGCTCGTATCGTCATTCAATGCCACAAAAAAAAACTAAGCCAGGGTGGTGAAATGAGGCCTATACCCTCTCAGTTGTAAAGGAGGCCTGTGTTCAACAGTGGGCAGTATAATATGATACAGAGCTGGTATGATATGGTAATAGATATACAAAGGAATTTTTTTAGTTTGTCATATGTATCCACTATCTGTTTAAGTATGATTTTTTTGTGGAAACTTAATTGGATTAAGTGTTAGTTATGAATGTTTGTGTAATTTGTATATTATTCTGTTTGTTTCCTTAATAAATAAAAATAAATAAATAAATAAAGGATGATCCCAGAACACGACATTCATCTGGGCCACTATGGCAGTTTATACACATTGGGTAGTCAATGTCGGGCGCATAAGAATTTATTTACTACCAGAAAACTCGCAAATAGAATCCTTAAATACTTCACATTAAAGCTAGGAGGGTAGGATAAATATTAAACCAAAACACGTTACTTCAGTAACATTGGTAGTATCGCATCATCGTGCCGCAAACCCCTGCTCCCCTTAGGGAACCGTCCGCACGAATCAAATTTCATGTTGCTCTATCTCAGAAACTAAATGCATACAAATGTGTGGAAAATACATTTGGAAGTCTATAATACGCTTAAATAGAATTCTATTGTAATTTAAAAGCAGCAAAAGAAATGGATAATGTACTTAAAAGCAAAATAATCCTACTAATATTATAAAGGCGAAAGTTTGTAAGAATGTATGGATGTTTGGATGTTTGGATGTATGGATGTTTGTTCCTCTTTCACGCAAAAACTACTGAACGGATTTCGATGCAATTTGGCACACGGGTAGATCATTTCCTGGATTAACACATAGGCTACTTTTCATCCCGGGAAAATGTAAACCGGGACTTTTATCCCGGAAAAACTTTTTAATGCGGGCGGAGCCGCGGGCATAAGCTAGTTATAAATAAGAAATCTGTTCAGGAGATCGTCTTGTAGAAAGGGGCATTTTAAGCTCACCAAATTGCTCAAATCCTCTTCACTGTATTTACTTAAAAAAATCAGTAGTAATCATTAAAGTTATTATCATCATAGTCCTGCCTTCACCCTCCAACAATGTGGAGTCAACAGAACAGAAAATTCTGAACACGTTTGAGAACGGATTTTTTTCACTTTATACCTGTTACGACTCTTACATCAACATTTTTGGTCTAAACAAACCAGACCAAAGCCTTCCATACATAAAATACAATCTCTTTCTTTAAAAACATTTCCATTTTTCCTTATTTCAAAAGAACTTATTAAATTCCCTCTTTATTTCAAAGTTCATATGCATACTACCTACATATAAATGTTTAACTGGACTAACGTCGGAGCGCGACTCTGCCTGAATAATTACATAGCGAATTGTGAAACAGAACCGGTGAAATCTCCGACTCTATGCTTAATTATTCACGTTTGGGGCTATTATACAATTCAACGCTGCAAGAATGCTGAATTTCATTGTGTTAGACTAGTCAGGTATCTGGCTTCTGGTGAAGATGTGTTTTAACTTGATTGAAGGTTGTATTGCAAGTGAATTTTAAAGTATTGTATTTTTACAAGAAGTTATTCTAAACTACTTCGGTGGCGTCGTTATCATCGTTACCATTACCGCGTTTACTGATTTAACAAAGAGTTTTTTGGTCTTCCGTGACCTCATACAAATGGCCCAACGGAAGACCAGCACTGGCTGTACTGCCATCATGTTGCTGAGTTGGAGCCTTTTGCAATAAATATTATAGTTTTAAATGTTTTTTTTCTGTTTTTATTTTATACGTGTGTATTTTGTGTTTGTTGCGAATAAATTTAATTTCTTTCTTTGTCTATGAGCTAAGAATGTGACAAAAAATGAAACTCATAATACGATGTTTAATTTTGATATTTGTGATTGATCCAGAGACCAATACGTGAGTCACGTGTGAGTCTCTCAGCCAATCCCAATAACGGAGTCGTGTCGTGTTTTTTTTACCATAAAAAAGCCGAAGCCCACTGAGGTGTTTGAATCTCGTGTCGGCAAAGTGAAATTTGGATTTACTGTTCACTATCAGCCTGGAGACTGGAATTTGTGCATGATATGGCGACAGGCTCGCCCCCTATCATATAATGGGTCAGAAAGCACATGGTGAAAAGTGGGCGCCCTGGTTGTACCTCTGCCTACCCCAACAGAATTAGAGTTGTGATGTGTGTGTAAGATTTTTAA
This sequence comes from Lapara coniferarum, assembly GCA_949316025.1. Classification (NCBI taxonomy): domain Eukaryota; kingdom Metazoa; phylum Arthropoda; class Insecta; order Lepidoptera; family Sphingidae; genus Lapara; species Lapara coniferarum. The sequence continues at coordinate 29,987,871 of OX438928.1, read as the reverse complement.
AATAGGTTTTAACACACTTTTGGTTTTTCTGTAATAGTACGATACCGCTATCTTACAAAAAATTGGCGCGAATTGTCCTGATGACTTTAAATCTAAACCAACCTCTCCCATGAATGAAACCCCGTTCTTTTTTAACAAGCTACAAGATTTTCTTGAAACTTTGGGTGGTTTTATCGGAGGTAGAGACAATTTACCATCATGTGACCCACTTGTTTGTTGATCTATAGTCTAATACATATACATACATACATACACACTCACGCCCTTATCCCATAGGGGTAGGCAGAGACTATTGAGCGCCACATGCTACGATCTTGACAAACCTCTTTCGCCTCTTCCACATTCATACTTCTTTTCATACATTTTCGTCTGTTACGGGTACTCCTGACCTGCCCTTTTCTGAGAAGATCATTTATTTGGTCAGAAAATGTTCTCCTCGGGCGTCCCCTTCCATAGTCTAATAATAAAAACATTTTATAGTTCTACTATTGATGTATTAAAAAACCCTACATCAATGAGTTCTACATATAATAATTAATGGATGCTATATAATAATCCATACAGACAGGACCATTTGGGAATCTTTAGGCTTATGTTTAGCAGTGGAATTCATGTGACTGATATCGATGATATAATACATGTATTTAAAACTAGCTTTTGCCCGCGGCTCCGCTCGCGTGAATTAGTTTTTTCGGGATAAAAGTCCCGCTTCATATTTTCCCGGGATAAAAAGTAGCATATGTGTTAATCCAGGACATGATCTACCCGTGTGCCAAATTTCATCGAAATCCGTTCAGTAGTTTTTGCGTGAAAGAGAAACAAACATCCATAAATCCATACATTCTTACAAACTTTCACCTTTATAATATTAGTAGGATAACAGCAAAAATTGAATTAGAACATATTTTTAAAATTTGTTCTGAAAATTATCAAATTGAAACTCCAACGTCATCAACTAAACTTCCAATAAAGACTACATGCTCGAGCACGGAGCAGTCTACAGGCAAGTATGCTTTGTCTCATCAGGGACGTAGCACAAAGATCTGTAAATAAGTATATCCGTTACTCTATTCGCGTATACTAGATACATATTGCATGTGTCGCGGGTATGGTGGGAAGTCGGTAGTTTTGTAAATTTTCTACCATTAATTTATATATTTTAAGAGCCTTTTTGACGATTTGTGAATAAACGCTAATGTTCCTTTATAATACAGGGCGATCAACTACGAGAGAAGGTTAATAATTAATGGTAAACAAAAGAGTAGGGGAGACCGGGGATAGTTGACCAATTTTCGGCTTTGAGGCTTATATTTTTTTTGTTTTAGTATACAATGTCAAAAAATCCTATAGGTTCGATAGGTAAACTAATAAGCTTTCGAAAGAAATACCAAGAACCTCGCGATTGTTTATAACGTAGTGTACAAAAGCAATTTTGTGGAACAAGAAAATCAAGTCAACCTACCCCATGCCCGGGGTTGGTGGACTATTCACTGGGGGCAAATTGACCTACGATAATGATTGGTGTAAAATACGGTAATAAAATAAAAGAAAATACAACAAATACTTATTTACTATTATCAATGTGCCTTATTGAGACAAAATGTCAGTAACATTTACATATTTTACATAAAAATTGTCGCTTTTTGTACGATATTCATTATTGGGGCGGAAACAAAAATCCTAACACCAGCAGAGGGTTTACTGTTTCGATTAATTATTCTTTTGTAAATCCGCATGGTTTTAAAATAACAAACTTTGATAAATTTGACAAAAAACTTACCTTATTCCATGTGAAGAATATTTCGATTACTACGTAGTACATTTTCTAGGTAATCAACTAGCCCCAATACAAAGATTGTCTACCAGCCCCAAACTACTTTTTTAATTTCAACCACATGTGAGTATCTCAAAACAGTGTCGAAATATAAAAAAAAATACAATAAAATAATCATCAATAACCAAACTCTTACTTTAAATTGCTTGAAAGTAAATGACATCGAGTATAAAGGCTTGAATACAAATAATATTCAGAGGTAAATAATTCCTCATGGGTATTATTTTTCGATAAATCGTTTTTTCTCCCGGATTGAGTGCGCCCGCGATTCCGCGTTTGCAGTGAAGATTCGTAAACAGTTAACGGTTTTTCGTGTATATCAGGACAACGCAAGACTTTAATATAGCTCGAGTTATTGACGGTTATTCATCCTGCCCCTATCGCCAACCATCCCCGGTCTCCCCTACTATACTTATTTATGCATTAACTGGCGGACAATATTTAGTGGAACATTAGGAAATATCCAATGGCTGCCTACCCTCTTGTACAAGTCGTCCCGCCATCTGGCCAGAGGGCGTCCTACGCTACGTTTGCCCAGACGCTGTCTCTGCTCCAGAATAGACTCCACTCCAGATGCCATATATAAGATAAACATGTTCTATACCTACGTCTTTTTATGTAAGAGATAAATCAACCAGGTCACTCATCGGATAGCATCATGCCTACCCATGATCGGTAGCACCACACAGAATACATACATATACATATACACTCACGCCTGTTATCCCCGAAGGGGTAGGCAGAGGCGCAACTAGTGCACCCACTTTTCGCCATTATTCCGTCCCATGATGTGATAGGGGGCGAGCCTATCGCCATATCGGGCACAAAGTCCAGACTCCGGACTGATACTGAATAGAAAAACTCAATATCACTTTGCCCGACCCGGCAAACCGGACAGAACTCCAAAACTTCAAATATAATATGATATGTATCCATAATCACAAAGTGCTTTCAACTCCAAACATGTAACGAATATTACGATATCCAATAAGAACATCAGTTTAAGGTGCATTAAACAAAAGTATGACAGTGATTATAGTCGTGTACTTTGTGCTGTAATGCTAAATTTTGGAATATATTATGATCATTGATTGTTTGGCCTTAAAATATCTCCCTCTCTAATTTCGAAACGCAGCAACAGACTCTCACTCCACATTTTTTTCTCCAATATAGTTTATACCTTCGTATGCCATTCAGAACCTAAAAGATGAGAAACGGTGTAGAGAGTAAGCTTAAAGCAAGCATTAAGCTTAAAAAAAGCATAAAGTTCACTCAGTTATTAATTACACGTACCTACTAAGTCGGTAATTTTGGAAACTGTCCATTAGTCGTACATGTCAGTGACATGACATGCCCAAAGCTAGCAGCATGTGGAATGCCCGCCATGACAAATATGTGACGTAAGTGACGTCGCTTCCGCACGCTTTATGATGCACCTGAATTTAGATATGAGCCGATTTACACTTCACGATTAATCGGACACTTTGTTTAATTTTTCCCCCAAATTGTATTCGGTAGTCGTCAGGTAAACCACAGTTACGAAATTAAGCTAAATCGTTCTGCTGCCCTGGTCACGTAGTTGTATTATTAGCGTAATACGCCTTCTGAGGTTATGAGTTCAAATCCCGGGTCAGGGAAAAGAATATTCGGTTTTTCATCTTAGTATCAGCTCAGAGTCCGGAATTTACATCATGGATATGCAAGGCGAAAAGTGAAAAACTCTGAAAAACTTCTTCAGGGGCAAAAGGCTTGAGTGAGAGTATGTGTGTGTGTGTGTGTGTGTGTGTGTGTGTGTGTGTGTGTGTGTAATAAAAGTGTGGTGTGAGGTAAAGGTAGGTGCAATTTTTAGTACATCGAATAAAGCAGCTAACTCACCAGCATCTATTGGGAAAATATTGATTTGTTTTAACCCGGCTGGATAGCGACCGTATATAAAATTTATGAAAAACCCTGCATACTGTCTGGTTCCAAGAGTAGCCCGGCTATACTATTTAATAAAAAGGCTTATATTTCTCTTAGCCTGCCCGCGCACATACAATAATATTGTCAATATTTTTTTTATATTGAAAAATACCGCAATACGCGCCGCACACACACAATATTATTGACAATATGCGCTGTATTGACAGTATTACTATGTGTGTGCGGGCACCCTTAAGACTGTCAAAGGACACAAAAATGGCAATAAAGGTCATCAAGTTCAATGTAGTCACTAGATTCATAGCTTCGAGTTTTTGTTTTTAATTTGTAATAATATTCAAAAACTAACATTCAAAATATAATTTCATTTTTGAAACAGTAAATTATACCAGTTAAACCAGCTTAACATTGCCAAAACTGTATTAATTATTCATTATTTAATTTACACATAAGTCTAGACGCATTTAGATAAATTCTTAACATGCTAGCAAGGTCAAGTGGGGCTTCAAACTTTAGCATTGGTCAACAAAGTTTAGTTGAGTTATTGAATTTTTAAGGGCTTCGTACCTACACTTGAAACCATCTCAACGCCGTCCATCTCTTTGTCTAGATCATTGTAACACAACAAATAAAGAGGTCTAAAATTTCATATTTAAAAATATATTATATGAGAAAAATACAGACTTGCCTTTTATCCCCGAAGAGCTAAGTAATGCAACCTGGTCGCCCAGTTTAACATATTCCGCTCAAGAACGATTAATGACGTTTTTTTTTTCAAATAATATCAACTCTAGTTCTAATCACGTCTAGCGTAATATGCATTGTATATAGAGAAAATATTGTTTCACTTTGTAGGTATCTAGTGAGTAAGTTGGACGCCCAATATGTCTAACACAGAAGTCCGAATGCAAAAGAGAACTGAGTTAGTTAAGACCATCAAGCAGCGTAAAGTGCCGTACTTGCTGTCCTAAGACATGATAGGTACCAACATAAAACTATCGTAATGGGAAAAATTGCTGGAATCTTAATTCTCCTAGCCAGTTTCGGCCACGGCGGCCAATCTCAACGGAGATCAGCCAGGTACGCAGGAGATATTATAGTGCACAAATTTGTGCGCAATACACAGGTGCACTCGCTATTCCTTCACTCTCATAGTCCGGTGAGACGGCAATCCGACATGACCGGAGAGAGATCAGGCGCAGGACCAACGGCTTTACGTGCTTTCCGAGGCACGGGGGTATCACACCGCCAACTTCCTGACTCCGAGCTGCGACTGAGTAAATTTTAAGATGGAAAAACCCAGTCACAATGTTTTTGGCTCGACCCGGGATTCGAACCCAGGACTTCAGCGTGCTGGAATAAGAAGTGTGAGAAGGAGTAGATAGTCGTGACTTTACCATATACGGGAGTGGATCGGAAAAAAAACTGTTGAAGTGTTCCGACTTGCCACGGACGACGAGAGGTTCAAAGAACTGACTGCCAAGTACTATTCTTCAGTAATGAAGAGGCACCTGAAGAAGAAGTATATTTTATATTTTTATGCAAACATTGAAAAAGAAACAGTCGAAAGTAGGATTGGAACCCACGACCTCTAGCGTACCGTGCCGGTGCTCTGCCAAGAAGAAAGAAGAAGAAGTATTATCGTTGAATGTAAACGCATTTGTGTTAAATACTTCACTGAGTATATGAAATATTATCTGCGACATATCTATGGTATTTTAATATGTCCTAGTTACTATTAATATAATATGTTCTATTCTGACGTAGCGTGGGATAGCAAATTCGATATATTTGCTTCAAATATAAGTATGTATTTGAGATTTCTCAAGCTTTTATAGATCAGAAACCATATTTTAGAGCCAAAGAGAGATAGATACACATGCCTTATACTTGCAGGGGTGTGTAGAGATGTATCTAGGACACTCACGATTCGCTTAAATCAACTATGATAATATAGTAAAATGCTCCTCATATAGGGCACGAATTGAAAATACGGACCAATCGTTTTATATCATACTGGTATTGCCGTGCATAGTGATAAATACTATGCAATACTGTATACTATGCAATACTATTCAATTGGAGATACCTAAATTAGGTCTGAAGTAATACCTAGCGTTAGATGTGGTTGCCTGTAACTAGGTAGCATGATATAAGTGTACTTGTATTTATGTGCTTAGTTTTATGATCCACTGGCGATCCAATAAAATAAAAATTAAATACAGTAGTAGGGACTCGGCCTGGCGTTCGCCCGATGTCTTTCCGGGCGGCTCAACAACGAGTCGTTAGGCACGGCGAACCCAACATAACCATCCAGTCGCCAGGCTGGGCGGTAGTGGTAAAGACTGCACTTTCTCCGCGAAAAAAAGGTGTTGTCTGCGGCTTCATCATCATCATCAGCCACATGACGTCCACTGCTGCACAAAGGCCTCCCCCAAAGATTTCCAGATGGACCTGTCAAAAGCGGCTCGCATCCAGCGCGTTTCTGCGGCCTTTACTAAATCATCACGTGTTAAATCACTGAGTATATGAAATATTATCTGCGACATATATTTCATCGTCCGCGGCTTCACCCGCGTGTAAATCCTTTTCACTACGAAAATCCCTGAGCCACTGTAGCGATCCAAGGCGCCATCTATTAAAAAAAAAACTATTTTAATCACGGGAGCAAATAACCGGCATAAAAGTAACCTGTTAATTCATGACGTCTATTATGTGCTAAATTCTATCCAAATCCGATCAGCAGTTCATATTAGTAAGATAAGATTAGGGTTTATTAACGACTTCGGCTCTCTAAAAGGTTTTTCTTAAAATGAAGGGCAGACAAAAAGGAGCCTGTAAGTATTATGTTAATCCAGTATAATAATATAGAAGCCAAGAGGATTTTGTTCCCAAAAAGGATTTTCTTAAGTTTTATTTCTACTTAAAACTCTTATCATTTCAACATCTACTGACTTTGGATTCACAATTTCTAAGACGTAAAATATTATTATTAACAAATCACCTCTGATTTCCAAGTAATACAACTCAAGAAATGCTTTCAAACAATTTATAATGCAATAGAAATCCTTTGATCAAATACACTATTGCTTGCTACAGGTCAATGCGTTCTTGTTAGGGTCGAAAGGCACCGCGCAGACTCTGACAATTATTCTAATAACATTTCGATTTCACAAAATTACTATGAAATAACGTCGGTGCAGTAGGTGTATTGCGAGCGTAGTACAACCACTGTTCAGAGGTCCCGGGTTCGAATCCTAGTAAGAGCAAATGGGTTTTTCTGTTCAGTATCTGGCCAAAATTTATAGTTTGTCCTTAATATGGCGATAGGCTCACCCCCTATGACATCATGTGGTGGAACATTATATAAAAGTGTGTGCCCTACCACCTCTGCCTACCTCTTCGGGGATAGAAGGCGTGAGTGTGTTTGACTACCTGCTATGAAAGTAATATTTGCTTCAATTAAATATTAAATTTATTTATTTCTGTTGTAGCGTGAATTGAGTACTATAATACTATGAAAAAAGATCTAAATTTCGTAGCAACAAACTTACATCGTCTGCGCGTTGGCTAAAATAGCATGATTGTGATAGTATTTCAATATAGCTTGTTATTTTTTATGACGGGACGAGCTAGATCTCACATGATGATAATCGACACAACTTCCCGCAAACAATATTCTACCCCACAGGATATTCGAATTACGAATTATTGGAAGTTAAAGCTCAAATGACCAGTCGGATATATGTATCTCTTGCACTTTTATGGGTTTCACTTTATCTAGCATCATGTGCAAAAATATGCCAAGCTGTCGATAAAAAAAATTAAAGAGCCTTCTAAATTCAAATTACCCTTCGAGTTCGAATTTTGAAATATAAAATGGCACTTACTCAAACGTTTGTTCAAATGGCAACATAATGCAGTGCCGTCTGTACACACATTTGTCACCATCCGCACATAATGAAGCCGTTTAGTCGCACAGACAACGCCGAGTACAGCCGGCGCGAACTTTTAATGCACAAAACAGTGTTATTATTAGTAGGGTTGGCAAAGCGAGGTAGTGTTGCAATAGCCTAGTTGGGAGTGGAATGGACTGCCGAGACGTATGTCCGCAGGTTCAAGCACACATCTCTGACTTTTTAAAAAAAATATGTATGTATTCTCTGTGAATTATCGCTCGCTTTGACGACGAATAACATCGTGAGGAAACCTTGCATAGCTGAAAAGTTCTCTGAATTTCGAAGGTATGTGAAGTCTGTCAACCGGCACTAGGCCAGCGTGGTGGACTAACGCCTTAACCCTATGAGTTGTAGAGGAGGCCCGTGCTCAGCAGAGGGCAGTATGTAATACAGGGCTGGTATGCTATGGTATGGTAAGGCAACGTGTTTGTTTATTTCAAATTTGTCGTATTTATTTCAACTTTATTGGCTCATACATGGGATCGTCACCTATCACATCATGATCAGATCATACATGGCGAAAAGTGGGGGCAATAATTACCAATATAAACCGCAAACAATCTTTATTTTTATTGTAGTGAAAAAAACCTGTAATAATTTTAAAATTTCATTTCATTCATACATATTTCATTTCTTAACTTATCATTCATATTTTTATTGCATAGAATGACGAGACGAGCATTCCGTTCGTCTGATGGTAAGTGATACGACCATCCATAAACAGTAGCAACACCATCCAGTACCTTGAGTTACAAAGTACTGTGTGGCCTTCCACTGCGCTCGTCATCCTGAGCCATAAGATGTTAAGTCTCACTATGTCCAGTAGTTACACTGGCTACAATGTCCTTCAAACCGAAACACAATAGTGCATGCACACTGCTGTTTAGCGGTAGAAATAGTCATTGCGGTGGTACCCACCCAGACAGACTCTAACATATGAGAGACCAATAAGAAGTATATATAGTAATACCAGTAAATTTCAATAATGTATGCACACGTTATTCAGAAAAACAAATTTCGTTTCCTGAGAGGGAATCAACTCACGACCTTATTACCATGCATCACTTGAATGCTTATTTACCTCATGGACCAAAATTGTCGTATATGGAGAGTGGTTCGCCTTTGAAAAACTAAGCACTACATGTACTATTTAGTTTGTATTTATAATGTTAATCATCATCAGCATACGGAATTCTTGACTGATATTCTAGGAAGCGGTAGCTACTGATCATTCAACGGTAAATCGACTCGTTAAACAAGGTCATCTCCATACTTTTCAGGATTTGGTGTTTAATTAAAAGCTTGGATTATATATAATGAGATTGAAAATTCGCAGTTGTCCTTGTTCACGCTTGACTCGTCAAGCCCCGCGACGGACGCCGTCCATATATATAGGGTTTCCCCATACATCTATTATCTATTCCCCATATATCTATAAGCGGGGTTTGACGGATTAATCAGTACAAAACTCGATATTCCTTTTGGTACAAACTTGAGCATCTCCAACATCGAATGTGTGCGTTACTGCGCTTTTAGCCGTTTTATTTGGCCATGTATAAATGTTTACGCCTCAATTATTCTTCCTTTTAAAATTAAATCTTCAAAGGAAAATTGCAGTGGCAACCCTAACAGCGCACAATAGATGCGGGTTGCAACGGTTGCAGCGAGTCGCTACCACTCTTGAATTGCACGAATATTCCACTCGGAATGTACTGCAAAGCGATTTTGATAGTTCAGCATGTTATTTTAATATTTTCCACATTTGTATTGATTAAAATGCTATGGAAGGGTTTGAGTCAACATTTTGAAAGTGGCACTCTTCAATTCAGCGGCTGACTTCAGGATATTACAGAAAATTATGTTTCTGTATATTTTTATATGAAAAAGTCATTTCTTCCATAATGACATATTCCACCAAATTATTTTGACTGGTAGTAGGTCTTTCTATGCGAGGGACTATCTGGGTACCACTACAATGTCTATTAATACCGCTAAACTTCTGTGTGCATGCACAGTTGTGTTCCGGTTTGAAGGAAATTGTAGCCAGGATAATCACTGGGCATTATGAGACTTAACATCTTATGTCTCAGTGTGACGAGGGCAGTGGAGTTCTACGCAGTACTTTCTAATTCAAAGTCCGTATGGTATCGCTACAGTTTAAGAGGGGTCGTACCGCTTACCATCTGGTGAACAGCATGCTTATCTCGGCATTCAAATGCGATAAAAAAAACACTAATCAGTGTAATATCTCGTTATAACATCCCTGTATTAAAGTCACCCACTGCTGCACAAGGGCGTCTTCTATTATTAAGGGTTTAAGCCTTAGACCTTAGTCCATCAAACTGTACTGGTAAGAGCAGGCAGATTTTACATAACCTTACGGAGAATTCTCATTTAGACACACGAATTATCAAAATTCTATTATAATATTGGACTCAACGTGAAGTCCATTGCAGTTACTTTGGTGTCCGAAAGATATTTTTCAAAACCAAATTTAATTAAGATTGTAAATGTTTACACAGCGCGGCTGAGTCAATGTTTCAAAGATTGTGGTGTCTTAACAGAAAGCAAGGAAGGCGAGAATTTTGTTTAAAATAAAATTAACCTTTTCATCCGAGGATATATAATTTGTGAGTCAGTAATACTGCAAAAATATATTTTTAAGCTATTGCATAGCTTCTATTGCGGGCCTTGAGCGTGGAGACCGAATCCAGAAATTCCGTAACGAAAATAACCTAACACCCCTCACTCCGACCGGTACAGCGGTGATATTTTATTTTCAACTCTATCACAACCATGTAGAGTGTAAAATTCCATAAGTAAATTTAATATCGCAGTTTTGTAAGAATACAATATGTAAGAGGATATGAACTGAATGTTAAACGATAAAAGGTCGAAATTACCGTGTATTTAAAAATTGTTCCAGTCAGTGAAATGTATCGAAATGTCAAACACGGCGGGATGACGTGATTCTAAGTTTGAATTTTCAAAAAGTTTTTATTTTATATCTGTTCAAAGAGGTTATAAATGTTAGAATTGCCTGCTTAGAGTTTCGGCGTTAGGGCACGAGTGAAATTTGGACAAAAGCAAAAAAATAAAATAAAATAATAATTATAATTACATAAGTTGATAAAAAATGCTATGCAATAGCTTTACCGCGGCAGTCTCCGAGTGCCACACGTCTTTTTTTTAGGTGACTTCATAGCATAATATTATGGGACAGTTGATTTTTAGCCAGATAATACGTAGTTAAAAGTCTACAATACCTTTCAAACGGGAAATAATAGTATTTGCACATTGTTACGCAGAAGTTTTGTGACATTCATATAAAAGTATATTTTTTGTCTCCTTTATGAATCATTGTTCCAAAAGTAATAAACTTCTCTTACTGTGTCCTTCTTCTATTCACTGGTCAGATTTCGCACACCTCTTTTATTTACCAAAACATACCAAACAGTATCAGCATTTTACAAAAACTTTAACAATTCAAACCACTCATTCAATTTTAAAAAGAACGTGAAATTGACATCGTAACCGCTCGCCAGGCGGCGGAATTGAATACAAATTAACTGTTAAATGTATAATGCGTTAATCGTTAACTGAAATTAATTTCGAATTCATTTGCATTGCTTTAAATTGATTTTTGAAAGGGCATTAAGTTAAATTTCCCTCGGAGTTCGCTGGCTTTTCCCGTCCTATTTAATATGAGATGTGCCTAATGTTATACTCATGGAAATGAAATATACGTTAGTAACTTTATAAGACTGACTAGACTGCCTCGGTGGCGTAGTTGTATTACAGTACAACTGCAAAGCTGTGGTCTCGGGTTCTATCCCCGGGTCCATTTCCCGGGATCCATTCAGGAGTAAAAGGCATTAGTGTGTGTATGTGTATAATTTCATACTCAAAGATATAACGCACTTATTAACTTACACACACACACACGCCTGTTATCTTCAAAGACGTAGGCAGAGGCGCAACTAGTCCACCCACGTTTCGCCGTTATTCCGTCCCATGATGTGATAGGGGGCGAGCCTATCGCCATGTCGGGCACAAATTCCAAACTCCGGGCTGATACTAAATAGAAAAACTCAATATCACTTAGCCCAACCCGGGGATCGAACCCGAGACCTCAGCATTGTAGTCTACGACTACAACTACACCACCGAGGCAGTTTATTTTAACGCTTTTTCATGCATAATGATGTAAGAATTGAAATCACAATTTCCCTTAGTTTATGCCTATTTTCAAACCACTTTGAAATAAATAAGCCTATACAGCCTTTGTCCCTGTATAATTGCAGTGACAAAGGCACGCTGAACCGCGCCTGAATCGACTTACCGAAGGCTGTGTCATAAAGTACATATCACACTGAACTGGGGAATATTAAATAATTTTCAGGTTGGAGTTGCTTAATAATATTTTTGTATAATTTGATGCCCTTAATTACATTATTATTTTTATATCTGCAATATGTGTGCTCATAAAATAATTAAGGCATATTTTCAATCATCGCATAAAAGTTATCTATTGATTAAACCTATACTAATCTTAGTTACTACTGTTTTTAAAGCGAAAATTTGGATCCTTACTACTCAATTACGCTTTAAAGGCTGATCGAATCTGGATGATATTTGCCACAGAGGTACATTATAGTCTGGAATAGCACATAGACTTTTTATCCCGGCAAAATATATAGCGAGACTTTTGTCCTGGATAAATTTTTTCACGCGGTCAAAGTCGCAATCAAAAGCATCATGTAAACGTATCAAACAATTAATTAATTTAATTAATTCATTCATCTACAATATTATATCAATTAGTGTTTTTCTCATCTTAATAACGTTAATCATAAAAAAAATCTGCCCTTAAATTAACAATCTATACTTAAACAGTTAGTTATATAGTTAGTACATTTGTATCTCTGGGAGACTACTAAAGAATCCTCTCCGTATAAAAGGCGAGTGGTGTGAAATGTTTAAACCATACACGCAAACAATTTGCTAATTGTGTATTGATAAAATTTTGCATACGTGTTATGATAATGATTTCTGATTATTTTATTTTTGTGTTTTTGTGTGATGTGCACAGATAAAACAATCTCGATTATAAAGGTCACATTTGTAGGGATGCATTAGCACTTTTGTAAATGTATTTAAGTGATGCGCACGGTTCAGCAGTGCCACTCTGTACGCAACAATAGCTAAGTGCAGACGTGACATTAAACAGTTGTTCAATCGTAATTCACTTTCATTTATTATTGGACCCCACACCTAAACATTTATACCGGGATGGGAATTTTACGCGAACGGAACTGGAAGCAAAAACTAAAACGTCATATTACATTTACATATTTCGTACGAGTAGTCTGCCTAAGTTATATTGCGTACAGCTAGCTGAGATCTCGGGTTCGAATCCTGAACTGGACAAAACCGGAAATTTGTACCCAATATGGCAAGTAGTACACCCCTAGTATCATGAGATGGAATCCATACGGCGACATAAAATGTAATTAAACTAAGACCTTGATGACTCATATCCTTATATCAACCAACTAGTACTCACAACAGCTCTCAGTAACACAAAATCAAAGACACCTAATAAAGCCATATTATTACCGCTCAGAACTGGGGACAAATTTTGAGTCGGGTAACCGATCTGATACCGAGAAGAGCGTTTGTAGAGCTTCACTAATCTCGTACAATCCATAGTGAATGCATTAACTGGCCTTTGTTATACAGTACCATAGAATAATAACGTCTATTCTAAGCACAGTACTATAATACTGTGTGCATTTGAATTGTTACTCAGAAATTTGCTATTCTATAAAGGTATATTTCTGTTTACACCACGGTTTTGTATAAGGTAGGTTTTGACTGGGTGATTGTGATATGGTAGGGGAATCTATTGCCACTACTTAATTAATCTGGGAATCAAACATATTTTTTTACAAAATAATATATTCCAAAGTCTTAATTATTTATGCTTCCTTTCTAATACAACTCTGAGCATCAAACCTCACAGTACACGACGAACATAATCACTTATCCTCTACACCGATGGTTATATAAACTAATAGATTAACTCTCGTTCCGCGGAGTAAAAAGTAACACGTAATCCCTGGATACGGTTAAGCCCAGAAAGTCCGTCGACAAATGAAAAAACTTCCACGAACGCGTTGAGGCGATCGATGGACTACCTTAACAACACAACTTTCAATAAGTATTTTTATATAATATACAAGGAAACTGTATCTAAAAGAGGCTCTAGTCTGCGGAGTATGTAGGGGTCTGTGCAGGTACTGTTGGTAAAAAATTATAAAAAAATAAGCCTATACTCTTAATAATACCAGTCCTATTTATTTATTTATTTATTTATTAAATGGCACACCAACAGTTAATAGACTAAAACTTTTTACATTAAATCATCTTCTTACAATACAATAGACTAGTCTACTCACCAATTATAGGTGTGAAACAGCATTCGTAAATAATTAATTAAACATTATAGTGATAGACACTAACACAGTAATGTGCTGCGTCATGCGCACCGGCGAACCGACGACGCGAGCCGAACTCGAGCCGAGGGGACCCGAGGCGTAGACATCGGTTATTCGCCGTCGGGCGGCGATTGGCCAGCGGAGCGGTAAGCGGCAACTCGCGGTTAATACAAACATGCGCGCTACATCCTCCTCCTGCAAGTCACGACTTCGCCCCCGAAAGTGGCTTGCACTATAGGTACTTAAGAGCGCGCCTTTCTGGCCGCTTTAGGTGGACGACCTCGCTGACGGCGAGGCAGAACTGGCTCAATAGTCTCTGTCCTATTATTAATTAATCCGGTCAAGTCCGAGACATGGTAACGTCCTATGGGCTGGCCTTGACGGTCTGCCAATTCATAGGTGGTGGGACCAATGACCCTTTTTACTGTGTACGGTCCGTCTCTCTGGGGCATAAACTTACGTGTTAAACCTTTGGGAGCGTTACTAAGGGCATGTGTCGTAAGCAACACTTCGTCACCCACCTGGAAAGCAGGGGACGGTCGTCGAGATGAGTCAGCATACTCCTTCCTGCGATCCTGTTCTTTTTCAACACGATCTCGAACATCACGCATGGAGTCAACAAACTTAGACAAATAAGGAGTTACCTGTGGCACGTAAGTATCCTTATCTAAAATGGCACGCAAGTCGTGCTGTGCATCGAACGGCGTACGTAGCTCACGACCATACATCATGTACGACGGCGTGAGACCCGTGGTTGAGCAGGTAGCAGTATTGAGGGCAAACCGTACCTGGGGTAAGAATTGAGGCCAATTACGATGCTCGTTTTTGACCAGTATGGCCAGCTGGACCTTGAGGTCCCGATTCTTCCTCTCGGCCGGGTTGGCCTCGGGGTGGTAGAGTGGTATTAAGCTCTGCTTAATATCGAAGAGGAACATGCACTGCTGCATCACAGCAGAAATAAATTGCACTCCGTTGTCGGAAATGATACGCCTAGGGAA
This sequence comes from Lapara coniferarum, assembly GCA_949316025.1. Taxonomy (NCBI): domain Eukaryota; kingdom Metazoa; phylum Arthropoda; class Insecta; order Lepidoptera; family Sphingidae; genus Lapara; species Lapara coniferarum. Next base: position 29,972,661 of record OX438928.1, on the reverse strand, counting down.
ACCATAGCGAAGAAAATACTCTTCGATGAGTATTTTGGCACATACCTCAGCCGTAGCGTCTTTGACGGCGAACACCTCCACCCATCGAGTGGCAGTATCCTCCACGAGGAATACCCACTTTTCACCGGATTCGGCTTCTGGAAGGGGGCCGAATAAATCGAAGGCCAGTACTTCACCCCTTTGTTGTAAAACTGGGGTCCGTAGAAGACCCGTGGGTTTCTGATTCGAAAATTTGTACCTTTGGCAATCGATACAATTTTTAAGGTAGTTGGTAACATACTTACGCATACCGATAAAATAGTACCGCTGTCTGATGCGATCGATTGTACGATCTACGCCTTGATGGCCAGCAGTAGGAGCGTTGTGGAATTCATCCATAACATCCTTGAGCATGGATGCCGGGACTACCAGCTGCGGCTCCTCGGACTCAGAGTCGGGAGCATAACGATACAGAACACCCTGATCTAAAAGGTAACCACGCTCTGTCCAGCGGGTTGCGAAAGTGAGGTCAGTGGGGTTTTCGATGTCTTTGATGATCTTACCTACCTCAGGATCGTCCAGCTGCGCAGATCGAAGATCAGCTGCACTCTTGTGAGGTAAGTCGATGATAATAGAACACATCCCACATGTGTCCTGTGTAGCCTCATTGCAGATGGGGCGGCTGAGCGCATCGGCGACGACGTTGGCCTTACCTGGTGTATACTCATACTGTATATCGAAGGCTTGTAGCTTGAGAGCCCAGCGCATCAATCTGCCACTGGGAGACTTTAAGGTCAATAACCACTTGAGTGGTTGGTGGTCACTCCGTAGAATTACGGGATGACCCTCAATGTATGGACGATATTTTTCTACTGCCCACACAACGGCGAGGGCTTCTCGCTCTGTAGTAGAGTACTTACGTTCTGCAGACGTCAGCAGACGGCTAGAGTACTCGATGGGGTGCACGTCATTACCTTCACCTTGAAGCAGGACGGCACCTAGTGCATAATTGCTTGCATCCGTATGAATAATAAAAGGTTTACTGTAATCTGCCTGCACGAGAACGGGTGCTGTGATGAGCCTCTTCTTCAACTCATCAAATGCTCGCCGCTGGTCTTCAGTCCATACCCATTGCTCATTCTTCTTAGTAAGCTTGGTGAGCGGTTGAGCAATTTCAGAAAACCCAGGCACGAACTTCCGAAACCACGAGCAGGTTTGGAGGAAGCTCTTCAAGTGCTTGAGGTTGGTAGGCTCATTCATCTGTTGAATAGCTTGTACCTTGGACTCGTCAGGCATAATCCCTTTAGGAGTGATAAGATGACCTAAATACTTAACTTGGTTACAGGCGAAGTTGCACTTGTCCCTGTTGGCACGCAACCCAAAAATGCGCAGACGATTAAATACGCCCTCCAGGTCTTCCAGGTGCTTCTGGAAATTACCGTCAGACAGGATTAACAGGTCATCTAAATAAACTAAAAGAGTTGTATTCTTTAAAGCACTCCCAGACCGAAAACGATCCATTAACCTCTGGAAAGTGGCGGGAGCGTTCTTAAGGCCAAATGGCATGCGGATAAAACGGTACGTACCGAAAGGGGACACGAATGCTGTTTTATCCCTGTCAGCAGGTGAGACACCTACTTGCCAATATCCTGAACGGAGGTCAATGGTACTCATATACCCTTCCCTCTTGGTGGCGTGAAGCAGGTCCTCGATGACCGGCAAAGGGTAAGTATCACTTTTAGTGACAGCATTGAGTCGACGATAGTCAACGCAGAACCTATACGTACCATCTTTCTTAGGGACGAGGAGTGCAGGTGCCGCCCAGGCGGACTCACACTCCTCAATAATACCATCAGTCAACATCTTGTTGATCTCTGCCTCCATTGCGGCCCGTTTAGCGGGCGTGAGGCGATACGGAGGAACTGCGATAGGCGCATGACCTCCCGTATCAATATGATGCTCAGCGAAGCGAGTCGCCTCTCCTCCTGGACGGAAGATATCCTCATAGTGCTGAAGTAAGTCAGCGAGCTGCTGGCGCTGGTCACAGGTAAGCGACAATCCTTCGTCATCCCTTAGCGAGATTGATAAAACAGATACAGGATTGCGCGGTAAAATTGACTCCTCCTCGTACTCAAGCGCGTAAGCCCGCGTGCACCCAGAGAAGTGCCAAGATGAAGCAGAGAAATCAATAACCATACCTGCAGCGTTGAGGAAGTCGATACCCAGAAGAGTATCATTGTTGTCCGCGTCCGGAAAAACCACGAAGTCCACACGAACACTCTTGTCCACAGAGATGACGACATCGACGCTCGCCACCAGCACTTCGCGTAAATGGACAACACCGTCAGCAAGCTTCACATTAACCTGTTTAGAACCAAAGGTAAGCCCCTTTTCCTTAAATATTTTATAAAGCGTATAACCCGCCACAGAGCACTTAGCAGCGGTATCAATCAAAGCCAAACCCCGTAACCCAAGAACTTTAATACTAAGCATAGGCCTACGCTGTGTTGAATGAACGGTCGTCGTCCGAAATATGTCAGACGCAGAGAGAGGGACCGCAGGTATAACACCACCCGAAAAAACACTTTTTGTCGCAGCAATATCGGCAGTAAGTGAAGGCATGTTAGGCCGGTCAACGCTAGGGTAGCACCAACTATGAGCCGGGACGGCAATAGGTAAGGGACTATTACTGTGTGTGTTAATATGGTTATAATCACTTACAAAACACGGCGGATAAGTTTCCATTGCAAGAGATGAAAACGACAAATTATTACACGAAAGACATTGCGATCTTATTACGCCTTCCGCTCCGCAACCATAACAATATACGGACTTATCACTACGATCGGACTTATTATTAATTAATTTATTACAGTCGTCACGTAAGTGTCCATACTGTTTACAATACACGCATCTTGGTTTCACGGTACGTTGAATGCGATGGGAACCGGCAACGTTAACACTAGGGACGACCACTGGACGTTGTGATATCGTAGACCCCGTAGGTATATTCGGCGACGCTGTTCGCGCAGGGGCGACGGCGCTCGGAGCTGCATGCGCGGCGGAGCGGCGCTGCGGCGACGCGGGCGGAGGCTGCGCCACGCTATCGGCGGCACGCGCACGGCCGACACTGTACGCTGACTTTGGTCGGGCGCTAGATAACGCGCCGGACTGCGACTGAACACGCGTATCAGCTTCTTCTGTCTCGATGGAACGGGCGAGGCGAAGCATAGTGGAGAAGTTGTTGAACTCCTCCCTCCTCAGACGTTTTCTAATCCGTACGTCCAGAAGACCGTAAACCATATCGAGTTGTGCCTTATCAGACACGTCGCCGGCGGGAATCTTAGACAGTAACGCGCGACACTTGGCGACGAACACGTCTGTGTTATCATAATGTTGCCGTTGATCAAATAACTCCTTATAAATTCGGTGCGGAGGCCTTTTATCACCGTAGGTGATGTACAACAATTCGATGGCGGCGTCCCACGACGATATTTCCTTTTTGACACCACGGTACCATATTGCGGCGTTATTCGTCAGTACCATCGAAAGGCCCCGGAGGGCGTTCTCCTCCGAGACGTTAGCGCATTCTTTATAACTTTGAATGGCATCTATGAACGCCTCCACAGACTCGTCGGCGTCACCGCCGAACCTGGCGGTGCAGTGGGTGAAGGTGCCGCTGCCGGCGGGTGGTGGAGCAGTAGGCGCGAGAACCGGGGATGACGGCTGGCGGCTTAAGACTCGGTCCAGCAGGCGCTCGAACGCTTCGGTTTGGGACTGCTGCATGGCAGCCATCATGGCGGCCACCTGTCCCGACGAAAAACTTGCGTCGGTACCTCTGTCATCGTCGACGTCCACGGTGACCTCGTCTTCCGATGGCGTCGCAATATCTCTGCGCGTACGTGGCATTCTTGATGAAGAATCACACGCGAATTACCATTACATATGTATTAACGGAACGAGCACGCGCACGTTGGGCAGCCACTTATAGTGATAGACACTAACACAGTAATGTGCTGCGTCATGCGCACCGGCGAACCGACGACGCGAGCCGAACTCGAGCCGAGGGGACCCGAGGCGTAGACATCGGTTATTCGCCGTCGGGCGGCGATTGGCCAGCGGAGCGGTAAGCGGCAACTCGCGGTTAATACAAACATGCGCGCTACAACATTTATCATTAAATTTATAAGAAAATAAATTAAAAATTAATACAACTAACAATAATAATAATAAAAAATTAATCTACAAATAATAAATGTCTATTGAAATTTAAATAAACACAAAGACTAAACGATAACATGCATAAAATAAACCCACAAGTGGAAGTCGACGATCATAATTGCAGCATTTTTTGTCTCAATGTGAGAATCGAATCCGAGAATACATCCACAGAAAGTGAGCTCTGGATGTCATTGTATGATCTTTGGATTCTGTTGAGCGGTGCAAACTTCCCTACAATAGATCTGTACCGACAGACAAGGAATGTAGCCCTATTGATGCGGCAAGGTCTACTGGTGAGTTTTGGGATATTAAAATTTAGTTCCCCTAGAAGTGAGGGTTCCGATACAGCACCATTTACAATTTTGTGGAGAAAAGACACGTCCAGATACAACCTTCTCTCCTGCAGCGAATTCATCATGAAGTGTTTCAATCTGACAACATAGTGAGAACGTTGGTAAATGTTGGTATCATTGTTACATTTGGCTTTGTAGACCAGAAATCTTGTGAAAGATCTTTGAGTCCTGTATTATATACTGCCCACTGCTGAACGCGGGCCTCCTCTACTACTGAGAGGGTTTAGGCCTTAGTCTACCACGCTGGTCTAGTGCGGATTGACAGACTTCACATACCCTCGAGATTCTTATGGAGAATCCTCAGGTATGTAGGTTTCCTCACGATGTTTTCCTTCACCGTTAAAGTGAACGATAATTGATAAACAATACACACGTAACTTTGAAAAGTCAGAGGTGTGTGCCTTGGGTTTTGAACCTCCGGACATTGTCTCGGCAGACTGTTCTATTCCCAAGTAGGCTATCGTCTACTTCTACACTCTTAATATTCTTAATTCCTATATCACATAGAGTACAACATAATCAGCTAGATGAAGTCCACTGCTGAACATGGGGCTCCCCTAAAGATATCCAGATGGTCCTGTTAAAAGCGGCCTGCATTCAGAATTTCTTATTAACTTTACGCTTTCGTATATGTCGGAGTGACTAAAATACTATAAAATAGGATGCTAGCTAATTACCAGTATTTTAATATTGCACAGTGAGATTTAAAATACACAATGTTGCAGATTAATTTGAATTTGTAAAATAAGTTGTTGATTTGACTATTTTTATTTATGAATATTGTATTACTGTTGACTTCAATGAATCAAGTAGTATGAAATTATGTAGAGGGGAGCGAACCTTTATAATGAGAGTGCAGACGCGCTTCAGGGCATTCGAAGTTTAGTTGGCTAGCTCAACAGAACGTTGTTATTACTCTGTATTGTTGTTCAGACGAAATATATTATGTTTATATGAGAAAAACCAGCTTTTAATTATTATTGAAAGCTTAAATCATGACGAAGTCTAAAACATGGAAATACCACCTTCGCCCATACATCCATCATCCAACTCCGAAATATATGAGTGATGCTGTTGAAGTTTTTTTTTATGTTAGCACGATGAAGTGACCTCACTCTACCTAATGGTAAGAGCAGTAGAGTTCAAATAGAACGTCAACTGAAGAGAGATGATTATTCCTTGCCTGTCGACACAATTATGCCGACGAATTTGACCTTTTCCTTCTTCTTTCCTTTCTTGGATTCCTCAGATATTTTGAATACCTGATATTTTTCTGTGACTCTTGAAGATTTTCATATAATCAAATGATTAAAGGAGTTATCGGCTCGCCTCATAAGCACCACAATTCGGCGTAAATCGTATAAGGCACTGCGTAGTACTGCACTGCACCCGTCACCCTGACATAGATATCAAGTGCCATTTGAATTAGAATGATATTAAAGGTTTCTGTTTTTATAAACAGTAGTGTTCATTTGTCAGTACGTGCCTCAATTATGCGTTTGATAGTAATACTACATGAGTATACACTAACCTCGCGATATAATAGATCAGTAACCAAATATACAACAAAATAATATACTAATTGTAATCTAACTTTAGATTATGTAACGAAAACCTAAATTCCACTAATAACATTCAATTCCAGTATAGTAGTATCATGAAACTTAAATTACACAGTAATTTCACGTAACACGCTCAAAATCTCCTAAAAATAACAATAACAGTACTAAATCCATTAATAACTAGTTCATAACACTTAAACCGGGCTGAAACCATCTTTGTTTTCCTACACGGTATTAGCTACGTAGTAGCGGCGTAGCCGCGTAGCAAAGTCGCTACGTAACCGTGTTATACGTAGCACGTACTACGCCATGCTTATGTATATTATATAATTGAATATTGTACAGTTTGTACGGCGCGGCATGTTAGCTCACTTAGGATGGAATTATTCAGAGATCTGAACGCTGTAAAAGTTGTCAGAAAAACGAGATGAGAATATAAGATATGCGTTTCATAAAATGAACTTCATACGGTAAGAGACGCAAAGAAAAATTTAACTACGTATTTTGTTAATTTGTTTTTATCCCGGGCCAAAAAGTTAGTATATTGAACCCAGCATGAAGTGAAGTTTAGTAATAATTCTTATGAAGAATATAATAATGCTTCTTTCCTCGCGATATGTTCATTTAAATTGATTATTCAAAACTTTTAGGAACTTCGAAAAACGAAACGTGAGAACAGACCATTTTGGTTTAGATACAATTGCCCTGGGATTGAACTTGCATGCACTTTTGTGTTGCGGTGTGGAAGACATTGTAGCCAGGGTAATTACGTCATTATGAGACCTAACATAGCTAGCGAAATGTGGGTGTGATACACCTCTGCCTACCCCTGAAAAGGGAAAAGGCGTAATTCTATATGTGTACCAAATAGCCAATTCCAGATAACAACTAACAATACAACTAATTCCAGACATTTGATTGAAGTCTAACTCTACATCCGCCCGCTACACATCCGCCCTCGTAGGAATAACAGTCGCACAAGTTACCCCCTAACATATAATACACACAAGCGAGAACATACACTATGATTCGCGATATTTGCTGTAAACTATTCGTACTATAGAAACTCGAAAGATAGGTGTGTAAAAATAATAATCCCGATACAACGATTGTAAAGTATCCAATATACCGAAATGAACTGTGCGTCAATTAAACTAACATGTTGGCAAATAATTCAAGGAATAACTTGGCGAAGTAACGAACCCGAATAAGCTGTTTAAATATTCGTATTCTTGACTATTCGCCTGCATTCGGCAAGTATCTAAATGAGAGGTGAGAATTTAGATTAAATTAACAGTTAAATCATATCGTTAGGACTTTATAACCATTAATTTCCATCGAGACCACCGCTTCAGCCTTATAATGTTCCACTGAGCACGAGCCTTCTACTACTGGGATGGATTAGGCCTACTTCCACCACACTGGCCTGTGGGTTGGCAGAATTCAGCAGTTCGGTTTGTAGCACACCTTAACACCCACATAGATGGTAGACATTCTGCCTTTAATTATAATAATTTTCTACACACACCAAGCCATCTCATGATAACGAACGAACACGTGACTGTATCGGGCACAAATTCAAGTCCCAAGTAGACTTTAATAATAATAAACCAACCCCGTATTATAATATACTGTCCATTGCTGAATACTGACCTCCTGTAGTACTGAAATAGACTAGGCCTTCATCCAACACGATGGCTTAGTGCAAGTTGGCAGACTTTACACATCCTTAAAATTCTATCGGAAAATACCTATTTATGTAGTTTTCATCACGATGTTTTCCTTCACCGTTAAATAAAATACTTTACTGGTGGTCGGTCGCTCATATGTAAGAGTCCGTCTGGGTGGGTACCACCGCAATGTCCATTTCTACCGCCAAGCAGCAGTGTGCATGCACTGTTGTGTTTCGGTTTGAAGGACATTGTAGCCAGTGTAACTATTGTACATAACGAGACTTAACATCTTATGTCTCAGGATGACGAGCGCAGTGGAATGCCATACAGTACTTTGTAACTCAAGGTGCTGGATGGTGTTTCTATTGTTTATGGGTGGTCGTATCGCTTATCATCAAGTGAACGACATGCTCGTCTCGTCATTCAATGCAATAAAAAGAATCATAATTGATGAACTATACGTACGTAACTTCGAAATGTCTGAGGTGCCATGGGTTTTGAATCTACAGGCATTCGTTTCACCAGCGCGTCTCATTCTCAACTAGGCTATCTTGCACTTAACTTAATGAAAAACCTAGAGCCCAAATTACCACAAATCAAATATGCTAAAATTAAATCAACAGTAAAAAAAATGTTGGAGCTAATTTTAATAACCTAGCTTGAAAATAGGGCTGTTATCTTTTTTATTACAATATTGATAAAGGCCACAACAAATTTATATCGTAAATACCTAAATAAACGTTAATTAGCGTCGATCTAATTTAGCCGCAGTTATTTTTGTAATTTCCGACTAAACGGAACTTTGGAAAATGTTTGTCTTACAGAGCCTAGATAAATTCAATATTTAGATTTTCACGAATTTTATAATTAACGTAATCCACCAAGAGATAATGTAGAAATGCTATTAGTGATATATTTTTTAATATCTCGGAGTAGCAGTTTTAGACTTTAGGAAGCTCAAATGAACACACAGTTAATCTTCACTGGGTGATGCTCGTGGCTCTGCCCGCGTGAAAAAGATTTTCTGGGATAAAAATATTTATTAATTATATTTATTACTAGGATTTTCCCGCGGCTTTGCCCGCATAGAAGGCCTTGTTCACTACAGAAGTCCTTGAATAAGTGTAGCTATCCACAGTGCGATAAGGACGACGCCAGGGCAATCTTAGTTCCACCCCGTGAATTGGGGGCCTTTGGAGAATTCCACCACGGTAACCGTTGCCTGTGGTAAAAGGCGACTAATTGGAGCCACCGGAGGCTGCGGGCGGCTAGGGGCTGTTCACCTTTAGTTTTGTGTAACTTTTAGCACATTATTGTGACCCCCGTGATGGATGGCAGCGTGGAACGTAGGCCTCACGCTGCCGTTGATGCTGAGAACGTCCCTCGGTGCGCGGGGGCTTCTGAGCCCCCCCATAACAGGAGACGGGCCGCACCAGGCGGTACCGTGCAGGGGCGGCTGCGGATGATAACTTAGACACTTTTCGTGGGAGAAAGCCCGCAGCCGTCCCTAATGCGCCGAAGATGGCCACCGCGGAGTTTTAGTTGGTATGCCGTGCGTTGTACACAGGTTAGGGACTCGGCCCAGCGGTCGCCCGACGTTTTCCATCTCTCCGGGCGGCTCAACGCCGGGTCGTAAGGCACGGTGAACCCAACATAACCGCTCGGTCACCCCCCACGAAGGCCGGGCGGTAGTCGTAACGCATTTTCTCAACGAAACAAAAAAAATAAGAAAATAGGCAATCTTTCTAAAAATATCTAATTCAAAATTCAAACATTTCCTACTGAAGCAAATTACCCGAATAAAAAGTAACCTATAATATTTAATCCAGGACGTGGTCCAAAGTGAAAAGATGTTTTCGTTAATTGAACAAATACAAACTTCCAGAAATTTTCCATCGCATATTAAGTAAAATGAAAAATAAGATTGTTATAAATGATATCGATCTCAAGAGCCAAAGCCATTCAGGCTCTGAAATCAGTTTGGGAAATTGTGTATTTAAAATAAGCCGTCGTCCTGTGTTCGAAATTCTACGGTCGAATTTAATACGTTTGTAAAACATACATTTTTGGAACGAAGTTCCTTATCGCGCGTTGCGAAAGGGGCTAGACGGAAAAAATTAAGAACAAAAGTTGTGACGACACTTTTTTTATACTTGCCCTGTGAAACCAGCCAGTAACAATAAAGAACTGACCGTAAAAGTGACATTCGAAATTTGAATAAAAAAAGGCAATTTAAATGCTTTTTTGGGCAGTTTTTTTTTCAAGACGTTTCAATAAAATAGAATCCCCAACAATTTAGAAGGTATATGGTTTGTCCTTTTAAACTATGTTTTTGATGTTCACGATACAGGCATAGCCTAGTGTGGACATCGTTGTTAACTCTTATAAGATTTGTAATTTTTGGAAAATAAATTTATTTCTATTTCTATTTCTATTTCTGTACAATGTTTCCTACTTCAGTTACCACAAGCCAATTATTACTAAAGTTGAACCTACTGGATTGTATTACATTTTTTAATAATAAAAAATATTTTTATAACTTAAAAGAAACAACATTTTATAACAATTCCTTCACTAATTAATCGATGGGAACTTCGTTCCATCCCGGTGTCCCTTGACACCTCTCAAGTTTTATTTCTGCATTTCTCTATATGAACTTTAATTATGCTAAATCACTTCTCTGTGCGCAGTGTGCAAATAAATATATTCGCGTATTAATGTATATTAAACTGATATATTAGATTTTTAGAATCCTGGAATTCTTGGACATATAAAGTAAGGAATTGAACGAGATAGCATCGACTTATGAGCTCGTAGTGAAGACACAAGCTTCTTAGCGTGTTGCGAAAGCTCATTTGCTCCGTCGCGAGTTAATTGTAAGTGACGCGAACTCCAATGTATATTCATGGAACACGCGGTACTTTATTTCAAATTTATTCTTTTGTTTGCGTTATATTACATCGAAGAAGTTGAAGTACATTACCGTCAGTAAAATATAAGAGAACATAAAACATATTTTATTAACTAATTAAGCATATAAAAATCATTTAAGAGTTATGACAAGATATGACGAGGTAGACAAAAAATCACGATTTACAAATGTGTATGTTCAATTAAATATTTTAAAATAGTTAACTACGTTAATGAACGAACAACTAGCACGGACTGATAGTTACAGAGGCGTGGACATTGGGGACGGGAATAGGGCTAGGGAAGAAGTTGAGCTAATACAAGAGAAGGGGAAGGAATATCTTAATATTACGAGGAAAAGAAACGCCACGGTCCTCGCCGGTGAGGATAATGAACAACCCAGCCTAGCTAACATGACAGCCTCTCACTACTTGGCTAAGCGACGAAGGCCTGAACAAGAAAGGCAAAAAGAAACTCTAGTCTTAGTTTTTTCATCATCATTAGGGTATTTGACTCCTTTTTTTCAAATTCCTTTTACCAAAATGTCTGTCATCTAATATCTAACGGATTTTTTTTTCTAAATTGGCGTTATAATAAGTAAGTTATAAAGGTTTTAATTTGGTGGAAGGAGTAGTTGTCCAATAACAGTAATATTTTTTTATAGCATTGAATGACGAGACGAGCGTGCCGTTCGCCTGATGGTAAGCGATACGACCACCCATAAACAGTAGTAATACCACCCAGAACCTTGGTTTACAAAGTACAGTGTGGCATTCCACTGCGCTCGTCATCCTGAGACATAAGATGTTAAGTCTCATTATGTCCTGTAGTTACACTGGCTACAATGCCCTTCAAACCGAAACACAACATTGTATGCACACTGCTGCTTGGCGGTAGAAAAACATTGCGGTGGTACCCACCCAGACAGACTCTTACCTATGGGAGTCCTACCACCAGTAATATGAAACTGTGACGTCATCAAGTTTCAACGAACATAATGTAACGGGCATACGATAGAGATAGCGGGATATCCTCCCCACGTTCCTACTTTTGCTCACGACAATATTTCAAATATGAATAACTGCTTTATTTTTCAACCAATTTTGATGCCACAGAATAATTTATTTTTCGTGTTATTTTCTGTTACATAACAAATAATTTACATAATCATACATAGAAAACTACCCTATTTGTTCAGCTACTTATTGACTGACTGTAAAATTTGGGTTCAGCACTCACAAACGGTATATTAATAGGGCTTTGCACCTAGAGAGGTTTAGATTTTGTGAAACAAATGTGAAAGAAGGCGCCTAAATGACCGTAAACTGAATCTGTTGTTAGATTTAATGAAGATTTTTCAATGGCATAGCAATGTTTCTTGACAATATGAAAACGTCTAAACATAACAATATCTTACAAGATATCAAAGTGTCACGAGTTGAAATCCACGTGTCTCATTTATTTGACGTATGTTTAATATTTACGTACGTGACGTTGGCACGTGACTTTATTACGCAGTATGCATACAACTTTAGAATTGTCGCTGTTAGTCGAGTAGATGATGTGCCAGTGAGGATCTAGATTCAAATCATAATAATGCATACATACATCTGTAGTGTGTATACGCTTTTATCCTCGCAGTGTTACGTAAGAAGAGAGCGTACCCATATGGGTACACTATCGCTATGCGCTGATCGTATGTCCGACCCATAATGGGATAAGGAGACTATAGATACTAGGAATTCAAGTGTCAAGAACCAGGGTTTCAGTAGCTCGACTTTGCAATCGAACTGCAAAACCTCATATTGTACAATCAAATTGGCTTTGACAGATTAAAAATAATTTGTTTTACACTTCAATCTACTTTGACGCACGAGTTAATTAATTTCAGCGAAATAGAGTTTCGATGTAACTAATAATTCAGTGAGTGACGTGCTTTTGTATTTTGTTTGAAATTGGAATTCATAATATCATTATCGAATTTGGAAAATGTAATGTGATTTTAGATTCAATAATGTAAAATATTTTAACATTATCCAAACCATTCACAACGGACGCTGATTCAATTTGGATAAAAACAAAAAATAATATACAGTCGATGACAGCTCTTTATAAAAGAAAAACAGTCATCAGAAAGTAATTAAATTCGAGCAGTCCGATAAAAATTCAACGTCCCTAATTGTCTTCATATAGTTTGTAGATAGATGTGTTCAAAAAGGCGAGAAACTAGCTATAGTGTCCTCAATCAGTGTTAAAAAGAATAAATCCGTCCGATATTCTTAATTACATTATTTTATTATTAAAAATATTCTGCTCGGAAGTGGCACGTATTTAATTCTCTCAGCACCATTTCTCAATTCAGAGTCTCAACCTAAAAGACAAATGCATATAATATAAGGCAATAAATGTCCTAATTTTCATTTGAACTACACACAGTCGCAAAGGTCGTCAGAATTCTGTTCCAGCAAAACTTAAATAAAAATTATAAGAGTGGGGTTGATTGCAGAATCACGTCGTCGTCCCCCCCCCTGCCAACTGTCACTCCTCTGGCCGTCCCCTATAACGATGTTAATGAAGCTGTTAGACACACACTGGCTAAGTACAAGGTAAGTAAGTCCATTTTTCTTCGGCTCACTTCATGAATAGTGACTTTAGTGGACATACCGTTTACTTGTTCATGTATAGTGGAGTTTCTTTATAAAAGCAAGGAAATAGCAGAGGGATTTTTTATTGAGTTAGTTACTGAGAATTATGATATTTAACACCTGAGTTAAAAAAGTTGTAAGCGGATGATATGTACTATGTACCTACATTACAATACTCTACAATACAGGCTGAGCCAAGTGTGGAGTGTTTTGCTAAATTGCACTGTGTAATTTTGTGTCTATGGAAATAAAATAATATTATTATTGTATCTTCCCTGTGGAAAATTACGGCACGAAGCCCGGTCCTTTTGGAAGGCTTACGTGGGGATATGGATCCAACACGTAGAGGCCCCTTAAAGATACTTTACTCTAGTTGGGATGTGTACACCTTACAGGTACTATCTCTGTCTACATTTATGGGAGATATACAACCAAAGATCGCGCCTGCGAGGTGTAAGGACTATTGCAGAGTAGATGGGAATTAATTGGGTCTATGGATGGGATCTAGCTGGACTGGTTGCTCGGCTATTGATTGAGACAACGGGAAATTATTGTTTTTTATTGATTTATGGTGTTGCTATTGTTTATGGGTAGTCGTAACGCGTACCATCTCGACTTATACATCGCTTCATAAAATTTTTTTAATTCATTAAATTCAGACAGATTTATGATTTTTAATAATACAACTACTAGTATATCTAATTAGAAAAAAAAATATTGAACAATTCAAAGCTATTCAAACTCTCTTCCACTATATCCGTCCCCTGCCGTGCCTACCTCCCGTTCTCTAATAGCTCTATACAAGCCAATTAATATTTCATTGGTTCATAATTGACGTTCGATGCTGACCCCAATCCACTAATAAAAGGTCTTTATTCAAATCATTTTATTATGCTTAATTAGTTTTATCTTCGGCACTTTCAGTCTTTTAAGTGGAGTTTTCTTAGATTTGATTGAGCCTGATGACAAATACAAATACAAATATTCTTTATTGTAACCATTTTAAAATAGGTGAAAAATAAAAAAATATATTATAATAATTTCCTTAAACTTATGGTGTACAATGGGCGGCCTTATCGCTACAAGCGATCTCTTCCAGGTAACCTTTGTATGGAAAGAATCTAAAAACACACATAGATATCGGTGTACAACAAGAAAAAGAAAAGAAACAAACAAAAAAAATAGAACTAAATAATTCCTAATACATATATAATAATATTAAAATATACTAATATATATAAACACTAATTAATAAATACAGTGATATTTTACACTATGTCCTGGAGACATAGTGTTTTTTTACTAAATCCTTAAATACAACTAAGAATTTCGCTTGTCTTATCACTAGTGGCAAGGCATTCCAAAGTCGGACAGCTTGTACAGTGAAGGATCCGTCATAAAACTTAGAGGTATGTGCAGGCATTTTCAGAAAAAGAGTGTTTGACGAACGCAGGGACCGGGAGATATTCAGGGGTAGTCGGGCTAAATAATATGTTATACAACAGAGTCAGAATGTGCATATTCCGACGAAAACGGATGAGTAACCACTTCAGCTTCTTGCGAAATTCAAATATATGGTCATATTTGCGTAGACCACATATGAACCTTATGCAGAAATTCTGTAGACGTTCGAGTTTATTAAGCTGGTCCTCGGTTAGATCTAGGTATGAGGCGTCGGCATAGTCTAGAATGGGGAATATGGGGGATTACGAAGTCTTCTGAGAGAAAAGGCTTTAGCGAACAGCTTGCGGTTCACCTCGGTAATTTGTGGAACCCATAACATATGTCTGTCAAAAATGACTCCAAGATTCTTGACTGTATCACTCATTTTAATACAGATGCCGTCAAACATAACTTGTAGGAGTTGAAACCAATCAATTCTCGAGACCATTCTTGTGCTACCGATGACGATAGTCTGGGTTTTATAAGCATTGATCTTGATCCCATATGCTTTACTCCACTGAGCAATATAACGCAAATCGCTGTTGGTTATTGCTATAGCCTTTGGCAGATAATCTAATGAAGAAAGATATTTTAATGTAGCCGCTTTAGATGTGCCATCAAAATTGCCAGAAGTGGAGAAATGAGCATTTAAGCTATCAATATTTATATCTTGTGGGATGTTATCTCGGCGTGACTTTCCAACCCCAAGTGACCTTAAGAATTTCAAAATTTTAGAAGGTTCCTCAGACTTTATTGAAGTATGAATGTATCGGCGTTGTGACTCCCTACACATCTTGTTGCATTGATTACGAATCTCAAAATATTTCCGTTTGTTGTGCTCATTGGGTTTGCATTTATATCTTGCCTTGGCGGACAGCTTTCTGTCTCTGATAGCCTTGATATCAGCTGTAAGCCATGGCGCAGGTAGATGTTTTAACGTAACCGGTCGCAATGGAGCATGCCTGTCATATAATCTAGTTAAAATGGAGCTTCAGCCATTAACTTTTGCCATTAACTAACGTTAAAATGTAGTGTTTATAGTATATGATTGTACAGTTAGTTCGGATACCATACCTTATGATGGAAGGGATCTCGACTGAGGATAAGCAAGTTTTCTTCAACGTGTAACCTTGTAGAACTAGATTGTTGTTTCCTGACCGATGTGATTTAAGAGCTTTCATGAATACAGCCTACTGTAAATTCTTTTAAAGTTCTTGGACTCCAGTTGTATTGATTTTTTATGTGAAACCCGATGGATATCGATATATAAATATATGTATTACTCACTAGATTACGCGACCCGAACATTCACTCTGTTCAACTGAACTGTACTGTAATCCTGACACCTTAGTGTAACTTCAACATTGATCTTAAAACGATCTAGCACTGTATAATAACGTAAATGTTTAGCGCTGCAGCGAACTTTAGTTCTAACTCCAGTATTTCGACACTCTCACACACACACGCCTTTTATCTCTGAAGGGGTAGGCAGAGGCGCAATTAATGCATCCACTTTTCACCGTTCGTATACCGTCCCATGATGTGATAGGGGGCGAGCCTATCGCCATAAATAAATAAATAAATAAAAAAGCCTTTTATTTCTTATTAACTAATTAATTTACAATTTTGATAAGATACTTTGAACTTAAACTTTGAACTTATGAACTTATTCTTAACTATACCTATATAATAATTAATAACTAATAAGAACCCCTCATTTATTTGGAGGTGATGGCCTCCTCTAGAGTTTTCCATTTATCCCTATCTTTAGCTATGTTCAGCCAATGCTTACCCGCCACCTGCACTAAGTCGTCTGCCCACCGGGCCAACGGTCCTATCGCCACATCGGACACAAATTTCAGACTCCGGACTGATACTGAACGCAAAAATCCAGTCACACTTTGCTCGACCCAGAATTTGATTACAAGACGTCAGAGCCGTGTCGTACACGCGTATGCACCACAATACTAAGGCAGTCCGAAAATAATACTTGGTATATAACCAACGCTAAGCCAGCTTTCTATAAAAATCGAATCGTAAAATCTAACTCAGATCTAAACCTTTGCTGCCAGTACTCCAATGACATGTCAAAATAATTTATGCAAAGTAGGTGACCCCGATGGCAAAGTTATTCATCTACTGTTCCTTCAATCAAGGCCTCGGCTGGCCACTGGACCCTAGCGATACCCTTTTTATCTCGGAAAAAGGTTGTACCCCGCGGGATAGCATTCAATATTAAAGGAACAAAAAGCACTACCAGTGAGAGATGAGCCTCTGCTTTGGTCATTCTTCGTGTGCTAAATAATTCGTGAGCTTATGAAATATGAAACTAAGGCTTCGTGTTACGGTCAGTTTTTTAATTAAATATAATATGAATAAGCTGCTAAGCCAACAGATCGTTATCTTCGAAGGGGTAGGTAGACGGAGTTGTGACCTGGGCACCCACTTTGCGCCTATCAGATAGGCTCATCATATCGGAAGCACAAACACCAGACTCCAGGTTAATTATGAAAAAAAAAAATATTCAACATTGCCCGACCCAGGATTTGAACCCGAGATCTAAGACTGATATTATATCGTATTGCGCACGTAATACAACTACGTCATCGAGTCGATCACGAGGCATGCCTAAGCGTATCCCATAAATGATAGCAATATCACCCATTGCATTACAATGAACTAAATGAACTAAGTCACTCTGCTTGTCATCTTCTTTACTGTTTTCATGATATTTAATGTCTATTGCCATCAGACGGACGTTTTGCTCGTCTTGTCATTTAGTTATAAAATATAAAGCCATGTCCTATTTTACTATCTTAAGTACATATTAAACCAGTCCTATCTTTGAGAACCACTATCTTTAAATACTTCGCCACTCAGAAGGGGTGGCTAGGTATGATGTCAGTATTGTGCGATGAAAGTGTAGTGAGAGCGCAACGTGATGATCACACTCATCACACCACTTGTCGCGGGACTGACTTCAACATGCTAATCTAAATAATCTGAATGTGGAGACACATGAAAAGAAATAAAGAAAAACATTATTATTATTTGGAAAGAAGAACATTACAGAATTGCAGTAATCACGGCACAGCAAGTTATGTGTGACAGTTTCAGTATATCTCCCATTGTCATAGTAATCCGCCCGCTAAGAACATGCGACGTGTATATCACTCCCAAGCACGCGTTCTGTATGGCGAAGCCTTAACAGACGTGAGACGTTGTCGCAGCAGTCTGCACACAAGGGCTAATAGTGGCCGGATTAAAGGATTCCCTCCAACAAGTATAGAGCTTGCGAACTTGGAGATTACGCAGGCCTTTTATGGAGTTCCGAACCCCATTTATAGATGGCGTTGATTAACTACTTAGTTACTGGACATTGTTTTACTTTGAAAGATACATAGTAAAGTCGATGGATCTTTTATTATTTAAAATATGAAGTAGGTTTAGTATTTAAGGTACTAGTAGCATCTGTGTGCTTTACTACGAATAGGTTATTATAATATCCGGTTTTAAGTAAACGTATTATTTTTTTTGTTGCTAGATTTTATACCACCACGTCATAAACCCCCTGCACTTGATGATAAGCAACATGGGTCCAGATACAGTGTTGATTGAAGAGAGATGTTAATCCTTTACCAGTTGGCACAGTTATGCCTCTTTGGACTTACTGGTGGTAGGTCTCTCATATATAAGAGTCCGTCTGGGTGGGTACCATCGCAATGTCTATTTCTACCGCCAAGCAGCAGTGTGGCTGCACTTTTGTGTTTCGGTTTGAAGGACATTGCAGCCAGTGTAACTACTGGACATGATGAGTTGTAACATCTCATGTCTCAGAATTAGCGTTGAAAACCCTGGGAATATTCCCGTTTATTTCAAAATCCATCGTTTTTTTTTCAGTGTAACATTAGAAAATTTCACAGAAGTTTGATCGAGAAAAAAACGAATGTTTCGCGAAAAAAAACGATTTATTTTCGAAAAAAAAACTAAAGTAACCGAAATGAATCAGGTTTTTTCGAAATTTATCATTATAAATATATAAAATTACGTGTGTATTTATGTTTTCACATAAGTCAACACTGCCAGTGCAGTCTATATTGAACCCAACACAAAAAGAATCACTGATACAATTTTTTTTTATTGATAACACTAAATCTCATCAATGAGTAACAATTTAAAAAAAATCATCAAGTCATGTGGTTTCAAATTTTCAACGCTCAGAACGAAAAAAAACGAAATTTACGTTTTTTTTTCGTGAAAAAACAATTATTTTCTTTCAGAATTTTCAACGCTACACAGGATGACGAGAGCAGTAGAATGCCACACAGTACTTTGTAACTCAAGATGCTGGATGGCATCTACTGTTTATGGGTAGTCGTATCGCTTACCACCAGGCGAACGGCATGCTCGTCTCGTCATTCAATGCGATAAAATAATTAGATTATATGGTCTAACACAGACAAATGCAGTGCAGTGCGGGGCTTTTAATTCATCATTTTTGTATGCATTTTTTAGGTTCTGAAATTCATGGCGTATTTTGTTGTTACTATTTTGTTTTGTTGAGTAAAATAAACCTATTCCGTTTACTTTACTAGTAAAATTTGGAAAATCCTAGTTATTTTATGGACAAACCCAATGATACTAGTTAAAAAAATTATACATCTATTTACAACATTGTACAGCAGGCATTAAAGCGTGTTCAACAAAAATACGAGTCCATTACCAGCTCAGCTGGGCGCGGACCGCCGGCGCTCGTAAACAACCAGCGTTGGACTGCGAATTGCAACGTATTTATATTTATCGTGCATTTTATGTGGTGAAATATGTCATAGTTACGTTGCATTTTACAATTTAAAATCGGGTCATTGGTGTGGTATATTTTGGCTGTGAATTTTTATTTATTTATTTATTTTACATCTTTATTGTACAGCAACAGAAGTAACAAATATATACAAGTAATATTAAAAAACTAATGTAGGCTGTTATACAATTGGCGGTCTTATCGCTCAAAGCAATCACTTCAGACTTACTTACAGACAACCATTGAAAGGAGATAAGAGAAGTAACGAAATTGTAAAGCTTTGGGTGTAGTTTCCAGGTTAGGTAATAATTTAAGTGAGCGTTTCGATTCGTAGAAATTATGCATAATATATAAAATATGTTTAATCTCAGACATTCAATTTTATTTATCATACAAAATATTATATTTATCTGACCTATGAATCGAAGCCTTGAAGCCGGTACCCCGAAATACAGCAACACGTTAACATTTTTTATATCAAAATACTGTAAAATTTTGAAATACGAAAACCCGATCTCGCGAACTTTCCACGGCTCCGAGCATTCATAATACAAATCTATCGATAGACATAATGTAGTCTATTGAATGTTTCAGAGTTCGCATGCAGCTGAAATCTAATACGCTATCTGCATCGCAGCCGCTCGCGAGGAAGGCCGGAAAAATCACACGTAGAGATGGTAGAGGTGTAGAGACGACGGGAAATAGAGAAAAATACAAATTATATGTACATACAAATGTGTGTGTATGGCGTCACCACACCACTTGGAAAGGAAATATTGGAGCATACAACAATTAATATAAATTACAAACAGTTTATATTCCACAATGCAGACGCCGGCCGTGGGAAACTTAAGAACTCGCAAAAAATACAGCACTCAACGTACAAGTGACCGAAGAGGTTCGCTGGTAGCCCCACCACAATCAAAAATAAACTTGTACATAATATACAGGGTCATTTTGACATTGCGTTAATAAATGAAACCACATACTTATCTCGTTGAAAATAACACTTTCCATTAAGTTATTTTAACCGTAAGTGTAAAATAAAAAAGTGTAAGTTACGAACCAAATAAATATCATTAAAATGTAACTAATTTTACACGCCTTAATGCCACTATAACTGCTCTAGAAGAATTCGTCGCAGTGGCAACATTAAACTTTCAGTCAGAAATACACTTCCGCACACACCATATTCACACTAAACTACTAAATGATGAAAAAATTGGAGTAATACAACCGGAATTTTTGGCGAAAGTATTCATTATTCATTCATTTCACTCCGTCACAAACTGTCTTCATGTACACTCGCATGCTCTGTACTCGGTCCAATACATCACATTGAATCCTTCACTGAATTTTATTTCTAAGTAGGACACTTACCCTACATAATATGTAATATCCGTGGAGTTAAGACAGTAGCCATTCTCACTCAGTCAAGCTTAATTATAATTTTTATTCATTTTACCTAAAGTAAAGTAACTTTATGTGGCCTATGTTAGAGTGGACATCATATAACTGACGATGAAAATAACTTCATTATGAATTTTATGGAATTATAGGTAGCTCCTGACTAAACAGACAATGACTAAGTGACTACAACCGATTATAATTCGTGTGTTATGATTGTTTATGCTATGAAATGAAGTAAAAAGGTGTATTAATGCAAGTGCTATTCCACTTAGAATGAAAGGAAATCTCAGTCCTAAAACACCTAAACTCGAAAAACATATTCACATTCACTATCATTTGCGTACTCGAATCGAACCATAACATTAAGTTTATTGAAAGCTCATCCTCTACGTCATACTGCCTTCAAGCATCGAACAGCTTCTCGTTTCATGAAAGCTCACGCAACTTAAAAACATGTCATGCCTTTATTCCCGTAGAAAAGGCAGGGCATCCAAAATACCGAATTTTCTCAGTGTATGTTCTATCCCATGATAGAAGGCGAGCTCATCACCATACCGGTCACAAATACCAGAATGCGAGTAGATACTAAGCAGAAAAACCCAATATAAACTTCAGTTATTCTGACAATATAAGACAGGTACAGATTCCATTACAATGGCTTGTTAGGTGAAGACGCGAAGTCAAAGCGGCAATAACCACACAACTTGTAGTGCCTCCGTTGTAACTTATAACTTAATAAACTGAAACTCTCGCTTCGGTGCTTAAAGGTATGGTTACACAGTGTCGTGTGCGGTGGTGAGACAAGGCACTTTCAAGGACAACATGTATCACCTTGTTAGTCTAACTGAATGGTATTTAGTATAATAATATCATAATATTATAACACTAAATTCCTCAGTCCCGTCTATCTGAACATAAGGAACTCAAAAGCCACCAAACGAATATGGATGAAATTTGTAATGGAGTTGTTTTTTAAACCCTGGTAAGGACATATGGTACTTTTAATTCGTGCAAGCCGCACCGGCCTAGCTGCAAGCAAAAGCTACTACTCGCTTTCACTACTAAAATAGAACTTTTTTTATTATTTGTTTAGGCATACAAATGGTACACTTATATGCATAAGGTAGATGACTCTCAACCCAAACGTGTCTGTATCTGGAGAGCTTGATAATATTGCAATGGTATCTTGCTGGTTTTAAAGCTAAAATCGGTAAAAGCTATTTTGATTTATGGAATATTGTTTACAATGCAATGCAATTAGCCCTGTATTATACTGCCCACTGCTGAGCACGGGCCTTCTCCACTACCGAGAGGGTTTAAGCCCCTTAATCCACCGCGCTGGCTTAGTATAAATGAAATTTATTTATATTTGTCTATTAGAAAACATTTTACATTCTATGGAATAATATTAATACGCTTGATGCGAAGGGAATTGTTAAATACCTTATACAAGACGTATTCTGCTTGGAGCTCCTATCATCGCAATCCGTTTCATGAATAGCTCTCAAGCATAATGAAACTTTCATTAATGAAACAATTCTCTAAAAAATTCAGAATTAGAAACTTTAATTTATACCTCTTTATAATACTCCATAATTATATGAACGTAGAAGCTTTGGGTTTTTTTAAATTACAGCATACTATAACCCGAATGCCAGGATATGGTGGTAGGTCTGTCATATGTAAGAGGCCGTCTGGGTGGGTACCACCGCAATGTCTGTGTCTACCGCCAAGCAAACTGTTGCTTGCACACTTGTGCATGCACTGTTGTGTTTCGGTTTTAAGGACATTGTAGCCAGTGTGACTACTGAACATAATCAGACTTAACACCTTATGTCTCAGGATGACGAGCGCAGTGGAACGCCACACAGTACTTTGTAAGTCAAGGTGCTGAACGGTGTTGCTACTGTTTATAGGTGGTCGTATCGCTTACCATCAGGCGAATGGCATACTTTTCTCGTCATATGATGCAATAAAAAAAAATATGAAAGGTCTGTTCTGCTCTCGTGTAGCGAGGCTTTACAAACTCGAGTGGCCAACTTTTGTTATTGATATATTGTCCAATAGCAATTGGCCTCGAAAATCTTCCATCTGTGATAATTTGTAAGTATTTAGTTGGAAGGAATGAGGACTCTATTACGTACTTAATGTTGAGATTTGCTCAATAAACAAATATAAGTATAGTATATAAAGTGGTGTAGTTAGCCTAAAAGTTCTAGGTTTTTCAGATATTTTACTTTTTGTAGGCATGATGAGGGGCAATACACTTTTGTCAAGCAACCTGTAGGAAAACTTAGCTTATTCTATTTTTTAACAACATTTTTTTTTCCATCACGCGAACAGTATGCTCGTCTCGTCATTCAATGCAATATAAAAAGAAAAAAAAATTGTGCCTCCATGTAAAAACGCAATAGGCTTGATACAAAAGGAAATTATCAACAATGAAGTAATGGCCTCACTACAGAAATAGGTATTGCCTTGGTGGCGTTGTTGTATTACGATACGACTGCAATGCTAAGGTCTCAGGTTCGATTCCCGTGTCGGACAGTGATATTGGATTTTTCTATTCAGTATCAGCTTGGAGTCTGGGATTTCTACCTGATACGGCTACAGGCTTGCCCCCTATCACATCATGGGACGGAATACGCATGGCGAAAAATGGTTGCATTAGTTTGCGCCTCTGCCTACCCCTTCGGGGACAAAAGACGTGAGTATGCATATCCGTATACCCAAGCGTATGCGTACATATATAAATCCTTGTTACTTATATCAAAGGTACTTCTATGTGTTCGTAGCTCTACCTCCCGTATCGAATGGTGTACCGTTGCATTAGCATGTCGGAGCCGGATACCGCTTGTAACCTTCTCAACATAAACATGTCCCCAGCAATCTGCGCGGCACGTGTTGTATACAGCCTTTACAATTTCACAGAAAAGTTACATGCAGTTTTGCATTGTTTGGGGAGCCCAAATACCCCTTTGTCTACCCAATTCCTACCGATACATCTAAGGTTTTGTGAGATTTCTGTGATGTAATTTTGTGTGGTGACATCAGTTTACAGCAGATGACTCGTGTGTGTGCGTGTGTGTGTGTGTGTGTGTGTGTGTGTGTGTGTGTGTGTGTGTGTGTGTGTGTGTGTGTGTGTGTGTGTGTGTGTGTGTGTGTGTGTGAGTGAGAGTGTGTGTGTGTGTGTGTATGTGTGTGAGTGTGTTTTAAAGAGCGTAAAGAGTAAACAATGGTTAGTCGTCACCACCACAAATAAGCTTCATAACCAAAGGTTGACGATGTGTTCCCCGCATTTATAAGATATAAGTGTAAATACGTCCATTTATATTATAAGCGGGCAGTTTATTGCTATATGCTGCACAAATACGTATATGAGACAACTACGTATGATTTCAGATCAAACAACTGACAAAATAGTGACAAAATAATCATTCCAGACTATATAAAACTAGCTTTTACCCACAGCTCCGCCCGCGTGATAAGTTTTCCTAGGATAAAAATCCCGCTTTATAATTTTTTCAGGATAAAAAGTAGCTTATATGTTAATCCAGGACATGATCTACCCGTGCGCCAAATTTCATCGAAATCCGTTCAGTAGTTTTTGCGTGAAAGAGTAACGAACATCCATACATACAAACTTTCGTGTTTATAATATTAGTACGATTAAAGCCTACGAAAGATTTCTTAGTCAATCCTATAATAAGATTTCATACATACATACATAGCATCATGCATTTTTCCCTTTTCAGGGGTAAGTAGAAGTGTATCACACCCACATTAAGCCAGCAATGTTAGGTTGAATATGATGGGGGACATTTACCAGACACATTTCTAGACTCCGAGCTGATACTCACTAGAAAAACCCAATATCACTTTACCCAGGGATCGAACCTGAGACCTCAGCACCGCAGTCGTACCGCAATTCAACTACAATACTGAGGCAGTTCATTTTAGTAATTCCCGTTTATTCCGGAACATTTTGACTTTTCAATATTGAGAGGAATATTTCGAAGCCAGAGAAAGTAACTCGATCTGAGAACAAAACTCTATCCAGCGTCCTTCGTTGCCATGCTAACTCCCTCAATAATAATCAAAGACATTCAACAGTATAGGTAGTTATAGACCGGACATCAGGCCCAAATTTTTCGTCCAAAAGTTATTACCAATTGGTAATAAGCCGCTGTCTCATCTGACACGTCCGTGTAACCAGACATCTCGGTATGCTTAAATTTTGTAAAGAAAACAATATTTTGGGAGGAAACATGCCAATTTGCGCATTACAATCATGCATTTGTCAAAGTATGTTCTAATGCATTTTACATAGGTGTTTTGCTTTTTCACGGTAGATTGAGTTACTGACGAACAGGCCCAAAATTGTTGTATGATTATTCTCCTAATGTCCGCTCTATATAATCTTAGGAGTCTTTGACAATAATTAATCTTTTAATCAGTCAGCTGGGAATGTCTGCTTGTGATTTTAAAAATAAAGCCTTTTAACTTAGACTATAATTAATATTCTTAGGTACTAGTTGTTGTTCGCGCCTTCGCTCAAGCTTAAAACTTTTCCCGCTACAAAATTCTTTATCAGTCTAGCGATCCATACCGCCTTCTGTGCGACACCAGCGCCACCTACGAAGCAAATTATCGATATTAACAGTAGCTTATAATGTATTTATTTAGAACATGGTTTATCTGTATGCTAAATTTGTTCCAAATTGGCTCATCAGTTTCTGCGTTTACCTATAATAAACAACCAAATATGTAACAAACTTTTGCATTTGTAATAGTAACGTATTAAGAATTCAGATAACCTTCTCCGTAAAACATAACTGTGCATACCAATCACACGTTTATAGACGTATAATATGTACTACAGGGAACATTATTTTAAAACTCATATTATAGTGTTTTCATTGCCTCCGAAGACAGACGAGCAAGCGGCCCACGTGACGGTAAGTCTGCAATGCATAAAACCAAGCTGCTACCTACCGTAACAAACTATTTTAAACCTCATTCGAAAAAGAACGTCATTACACCGGGGATCATCTATGTACTTTATTATCTACTATATTACTAAAACTTAAACACACACACACACACACACACGCCTTTTATACTTGAAGGGGTAGGCAGAGGCGCAACTAGTGCATCCCCTTTTCGCCGTGCGTATTCCGTCTCATGATGTGATAAGGGGCGAGCCTATCGCCATATCGGGCACAAGTTCCAAACTCCGGGCTGATACTGAATTTAAAAACCTAATATCACTTTGCCCGACCCCGAAATCGAACTCAATACCTCAGCATTGCAGTCATACCGTAAAACAACGACGCCAACGAGGCCGTAAAACCTAAAGATTTTTTTTCAAATTAATCATATCAGTTAAACTAATTTCAATATACCAAGATTTTTCACATTCCAATTACATTTAAATCGAAAAAGAACGCAGGTGGCACTACGCGCAAAAGCTTTACCAAACCCGATCCATACAAATCCGCCCTATACGGGCTTCAGCTGCAGGGGTGGCAATAGCTTTTAATGCAAAAGCTTCGTAAATGAGCAACCCTTCATGAGCTATGTTTTCCGATAATTCATCGAGATTTTCATATGTTAATGCACTCTTTGATGCGCCATCTTTGGATTAATTGGAAATTTTCACTGCAGCGGGAGTTTATAGCTTATAACTGTACTTATGTAGTAGAAAGGTAAAGTATGTTTGTTTGGATGAAGGTGTAATCCTTGGAATCAATGATCTGATTATAAAAATTGACTGATATGAGGATGAATACACCCCTGTACTTTGGACAATTTTTTATTTACTACTAGGTGACGCTTGTGACTTCGTCTTCGTGAAAAACGTTTTTCGCTAAAAAAAAATCCTAATACAATGTACGTCAGCACCATCCACTAGGAAAGTAGATTAAAATCATCTATTATTTCCCATGGAAACAAATTACCAGGATGAAAAGAAGGCTATATGGTAATTCAAGACATAATCTATCCGTGTGCCAAATTTCATCAAAAGCCGTTTAGTTGCTTCTATGTTCGTTTCTAAAATAAATAAAAACATCCAAACATTTTCACGAACTTTCTCGTTCATATAATTAGTAAGATAAGATAAGATTATATTCTAGGAGTTATATGTATACTAAGAAGGCAACAAACTTTGAAACACAAAAATATATAAATTGGTACCTACTATATTGCGTCACCTTAAAACATTCCAATAAGGGTCGAATTTACATGCTGATAAAGTCCTTAATAACCTATTCAGAACTTATCCGCCATATAAACTACAAGTTTTGACTTGATATGCTTTGAATAGAAATATCTGACAAAAAAAGTCACTAGTAATGTCAGATTTATTTGTTACTAGATTTTGCCTGCGGTTCCGCCCACGTTAAAAAGTTTTTCTGGAAAAAAGTCCCGTTTTTTACTTTCCCGGGATAAAATGTAGCCTATGTGTTAATCTAGGACATGATCTACCCGTGTGCCAAATTTCATTGAAATCCGTTCAGTAGTTTTTGTGTGAAAGAGTAACAAACATCCATACATCCATACATACTTACAAACTTTCGCCTTTATAATATTAGTAGGATACAGCGTTATGTTCTCAGATAGCTATCTGTAATTTTATCAGGAACCAGTGAAACTGGACCTCAATCATTAATAATACATGCATGTTCAGTAGCAGACTTCTAAGGGCTGAAGAAGAAGAAGAAATTGGAAACAATTTTTTTTTTATCCTTCAAACCGGAACCATCCTACTAATATTATAAAGGCGAAAGTTTGTAAGAATGTATGGATGTTTGGATGTATGGATGTAAGGATGTTTGTTCCTCTTTCACGCAAAAACTACTGAACGGATTTCGATGAAATTTGGCACACGGGTAGATCATGTCCTGGATTAACACATAGGCTACTTTTTATCCCGGGAAAATATAAACCGGGACTTTTATCCCGGAAAAACTTTTTAATGCGGGCGGAGCCGCGGGCAAAAGCTAGTTCTTGTATAATTTCGCATAAGAAAAAAATAATCAACTTGAAAACTATGTACAAAGTACTTCTTTGAAAATGACCTCGACCTCATTAGATGAACTTGCCAAAATGCATAAATATGTCAGCTAATACGGAATTCACAAAGCGAGTGAACACCGCATCATTATCCAAAATGAGTCGCGTCTACTGCGGGCATGGTAATGTGACCTCGTTGTATGAAGGCTGTTGATTTTCGTAGTAGAGCTTTATTTTTAGAAGGCTACAGTGGCCGATAGCTATATTATATAAGAGTAAATTGGATTTTTTTTTACTTGAACTGTCACTGTTCTTGATAGTTTTATTTTTATAGGAGCTCGACATAATGACTGCACTGCACCTGATGTAAGCACGGTGCAGTTCAAATATAGAATCGAATGGCATCGGACGTTTATCCCATGCCATTCGACACAATCATGCCGGCCTGACCAGCTGCTTCTTCACGCTACGTCGGAAGGACTCAGGATTGTAGGAAGGAGGGAACACGTGCGCCGGAAAACTATTCCACAGCCTGATGGTACGACAGAAGAAGGAATTATCGAACCTATTGGTTCGGGTCGTAATGGTATTCGCCTTCAAGCTGTGGCTTCGCGCGCCCGCATGCGTAGTTCTGCTAAGGAAAGGAGAAGGGGGATCAAATTAAACAACTCCTCAGAGCATTCACCATGATACAGACGGTAGAACACGCTTAGAGAAGCGACATCTCTCCGCAGCTGTAGCGACTCCAAGTTGCCCGTCACGTCTGCATCATTTACAATGCGAAAAGTAAAGTGGCGTCGAGATAAAATATCAAAATAACGAGAGATGATCTTTCCTCAGTCGACACAATTATGCCGGCTTGTTCAAACCTATATTTACACAGGCTGGTCCTGAAACATTATGGCGGGTTTTACATTTTTTGAACGGTGAAAATCAACTTAACCTTATAATTTTAATAGATAGTGGTTCCTTACGTTTACGCGAATGTTAGACATTGAAATTAAATTATTGTTACGCATTATATCGGGTTTTTTAAGTTATACTTCTTTAGGCGCGTTATAAAAAATTGATGGGAGTGAAATTTTACGATGCGCGCGCGTGTGTGACACAAAAATTCTCACGGTTGTTTTTTATAATTTTCCCCTTATGGGGAAGGCAAAGGGTTCAAGCCCATACAGCCTCGTCTTAAGTGATATTATTGGTTGTCTTTTTTTTAAGTTATACTTCTTTAGGCGTGTTATGAAAAAAATATGAGATTGAAATTTTACGATGCGCGCGTATGTGTGACACAAAATTCTCATGGGAAAAGTTGCCCGAAAAAGGTCGAAGCTGTTTAATGTAAACTTTTTGATAAAAATGAAAAGTAAATATTAAATTAAGAAAACAATAAATATTTAAATAATGAATAAACTTAAATTCTATTTTTGAATTTATTGATTTACTTCTAAAATATTAAATAATTAATAATAAATATTTAAAATTAAGAATCTTATAATATTTAGTACAAATTACATCATACATATTTATTATTCTCTAAAGTATATTTTTAATAATTATAATATACATATCTATTTAATATTGTAACACAAGTTTTCCTTTTACCTCAGTAGATGGCGCTAGCGCAAAAGTAGATCGCGCTATGGTTTACACGACAGTGAAACCATATAGGATTGTACACTTTTTATTGTCGTCGTTCGAATAAGAATACAGTATTGAGAGTATACAATTGTATCCACTTGTCTGGATCTCTCTGGATCTCTTCAATAACATTAAGGACCTTATTGTCTTCGTCCGCTCCAAAACATCGTATTGCGAGTATACAATTGTATCCACTCGTCTGGATCTCTCTGGATCTCTGCAATACCGTTAAGGGGTGTTTTTGCTGCGTGAACTGTAAAATATTTCATTCTATACTTGTATGGAAACATCCTTGCATTGCAATATAGCACTTGAGACTGACAAGCTGTTATTATTCATCGAAGACCCCGCACCACCTCCAACCTTTTTACATTGGCGCCCAACTCGCGGCAACAACAGGTTGACCACAGATCAAGAGGCTGTATTGCTCAATGAAGGAAGAGGTTGACAAGTCACGTAAAGCAAGCACATCAAGACTTCCCAGTTCCGGTCCTGTGTTCAAGCTTAAGAGAGAATTGCGGACTACGAGAAGTACGAAATCTGAAGCAAAGATGGCTATCTCATTTACCGAAGATCAATTCCAACAATTGATAACGGCTATCACCAGCAAAAGCGGTAGCTCGTTTGCTTCTTGCACAACGTATTTTGAGGGATCAAGAACTTCGGAGTCTGTAGAAACGTTTTTGGCGTCAGTAAGCGTTTACAAACGCATTAAGAATATCGCTGATGTAGACGCACTTACGGGACTACCCTTGCTTTTAAAGAAAGAAGCTGGAATTTGGTGGCAAGGCATAAAAGACACAGTCACGACTTGGACTGAATTTGAAAATCGTCTTCGGGAATCGTTCGCACCCAAAAAGCCCGCATACATTATTTATCAAGAAATTATGTCTAACAATCAAGAATCTAACGTCTTGACGGAGGTTTTTATAGCGAAGAAGCGTTTTCTATTCGCTCAGCTTCCTAAACCAGAGCCTAGCGAAACGCAACAAATCGACATGTTGTTCGGTCAATTGAACATAGACATTCGAGAGAAAATACCTAGGGATACAGTCAAAACATTTGACGAATTGCTTACAGCGGCTCGTGGAGTAGAGAGAACTCTGTCTGAAAGAAAAGGCATTACTATTACTTGTAATGAGGAGTCAAAACCAGCACAGTCAACTGATTTTAAGAAAGACCAAAAGAAAAGTAGGTGCAAGTATTGTCGATTACCAGGTCATACCATAGAACAATGTTTTAGGAAAAATAAGAAGAAAGAAGAAATTGATTCTTCTTCTAATAAGCAAACCAAGGAAGCTAAAGATGTGGAAGTAGTAGCACCTGCGTCAAAGATCGTAGCAGCCAAGTTTTCATGTTACGGATGTGGAGCACCTGGCGTCGTCCGCAGCAATTGTCAGAATTGCCATAAAACTAAATTGCCAACTGCAACTGACATCGGATTCTGCGCTCTCAATGTCAAAATTGACGCACGTGCTAGACCAATTGTCTTCATCGATATAGCAGGTACTCAAGGCGTAGCTTATGTCGATACTTGTGCTAAGTCCAGTGTCGCATCCTACAATCTTTATACTCTGCTGAAACAAAAGGGGTTCAAATTTCATCAAGAAACTGCCTTCATTACTTTGGCCGATGGCCAAAAAAGGAAACAATGTGTGCTAACTACTGAAGTACCAATTACACTTTGTAATCGTACTATATGGAATAAGTTCCTAGTCTTGCCGGAAGCCCGCAATAACCGGACATTATTGGGCATTGGGTTTATGCAAGATGCCGGCATGGTATTAAACCTGCCCCAATTCACTTGGCACTTCATAGATAATCCAAATGATGTCTACGAGTTGTATGATGAAAACTTTACCACATTTAATGAAGATACTGTCGCTCTTTCTCCAGTGTTGGACGCAAGAAGTTATCCGGATTTACCCGAAGCATCTTCCACGGAAATGAGCCTGCATCGGCCGTACGGACCACTCATACCATTGGAACTATCTACGCCACCTAAAAAAGCTAGGACTTACCTGTTTGACGGACATTCGCCGGTCATAGACGCACTATACTGTGATGCTGTGCGAGCTATATCAGAAGCGGAGGTTGATCTCTCACCTGAGTCGTCCAATAGATTTCCAACTGTCTAAAGGGAAGCCAACGACCCAACGGATGCGAGTTCCTACGTTATAGGAGCTGTTTTGGTCCAGGGGGAGAAGACCAAGAACACCCCTGTATATATATATACCTGTACAGACTATATGTAATCAAGAGGACGCCCACACAAGCATTTTTCATGAACTCAGAAGAAAATACGTAGTTCCTGTCTTCCTCGTCGGGACGTCTTCGTAGACAGAGGGGGAGACTGTAACACAAGTTTTCCTTTTACCTCAGTAGATGGCGCTAGCGCAAAAGTAGATCGCGCTATGGTTTACACGACAGTGAAACCATATAGGATTGTACACTTTTTATTGTTGTCGTCCTCCTTAGAACATCGTATTGCGAATATACAATTGTATCCACTTGTCTGGATCTCTCTGGATCTCGTAATATCGTTCAGGAATAGTTTTTCCGCGTTAACTAGAAAATAATACTTGTGTAACTTCCTTGCATTACAATATAAGACTTGAAGCGATCAACCTGTTGTTATTCATCGAAGACCCCCGCACCTTCTAACCACTTTACAATATTTCAAATTTAAACTAAACTTTATTGACTGTGTTGACTATCCTTTTACAGTGCTTACATAATTTTATTGTAATTAATTATTTGCATGCAATCAAAAATTATTTTTTAATGATGCCAAAGAAGTATGACTTCTCACGCGCGTACATACGTACACGCACCGATTTTTTATTTTTATTTTATTTTCTCCCTACGTTTCGAAGGCGAGAGAAAAAAAAATTAAAAAAAACACTGTAAAATCCGTAATAATAGTTTAATTTCAGTTTTAATACACTTTTGGGGATGACGTTTATATGTAGCTTGGTAGACGACGATTACATACTATTTACTTAAAGTGGATAAACTATAAATGAGTCGCCGTCAATTAATTTTCAACAAATGTCGGATTTCTATGTAACTTGCAGAAGTACCTTCAACAATTTTATGTGTATGTACTGTTATCTTTGTATGTATGTAACTAAACGTAACGTCTGCACTTATCAATCACATCGCAAGCTCGAAAGCTCCAAAGCTCCGCACACTTGTCACGAATGCGATCTGAGTGTGATTCATATCCACGCGGCGTCTTCATTTCCGGTACAACATTTCCCGGATATGTTGTTAAGGGGACGGTTATGATGTAGGGAAATTCATGAAATTAGATTTTAAGGAAACAAAACATTTAAGTAAATTTTATATTAAAACTAAAGTCTGAACCCCCTCACTAGTAGAAAAGTATCGTGCCCAACAGTGGGACACCATACTATTACGAAGATGGTAAGTAATTATATTATTTACTAGGTATTGTTAGCGTTTTCTCCCGCGTGTAAAGCCTTTCCCGCTACAAAAGTCCGTAAAACACTACGACGCCAGCACCTAACAAACATACATTTTCAAAAACTTTCGCATATAATATTAGTAAGATAAGAAGAAATAAGATCTACTGTACAAGCAATGCAGGACGGCATAATTTTGCCAACATTCGACGAATACGTCTCTCAATCAACCCCTTTTTACCGTCTAAATAAACATAATTAATGCCACCCAAACACACTTAACTTCAGAAACAATACCTGAAAAATTCATTTGTAAGAGCGAAATAAATGGTGTCTGTAGCGTTCCTAATGAGAATAAAAACAGATGGACGCGAACAAACTACTGCGCCGTGTGTGCGCTCTATTTTTTGTAACTCTTATCTTTATTAGGGGAGAGCTACGTATAGCTCATATATTCTTGTTCTAACGTGAAAACGTTTATATGATTGTTTAAAGTAATAATACTGTCTCAGAGGCGTAGTTGTGTGTGTGGGTACGTCACCGCTCGGAGGTACCGGGCTCGAATCTCGAGTTAGGCAAAGTGAAATTGGGTTGTCGTTTTATTATCAGCTAGTAGTATAGAATTTGCGAGATGGCGAGAGGCTCATCCCCTATAACATACGGCGAAACACAATATATGGTGAAAATTGGCCCTGGTTGCGCCTCTGCCTGCCCCTTCGGAATTAAAGGCGTGCTTTGTATTTTCTTTTTCTAAAATTATACCATAATACTTTTTTGTGTTGTATAACCTCTGTCATAGTTAAGTAAATGTTTTGTTTTACTTTCTTTGATAAGTGTCTCTCAATAAGAATCTTATCACACAAATATTATGAACGCGAAAGTTTGTAAAAATGTTTGTATGTGAGCCAACTTTATATACTGAAATGGAAGGTGCTTTTTCACTTTATGTTTATTGAAATAGAAAAGTTTTTTCGAAATAATACTTTTACTAGAAGTTTTTGAGCAATTCATACACTATATCTAATAATATATAGCTATGTCCACGCTGTGCATTTTCATCTTCAACTTTCGTCTTCATCTTTCTATTCAACTTTCGTTTGGCGCTTTCAATAACTAATTGACTCTATTGAAGTTGCGTTCGTTAACGCATACAATTATTGAAAGCGCCAAACGAAAGTTAAATAGAAAGATGAAGACGAATGTTGAAGATGAAAATGCACAGCGTGGACAAAGCTTATGAGTTTTCTTTTCAACTGTTCGAAACAAACGAAGCTTGTTTTTTTCAATATTCATTTGCTGTACGTATTATCCTCGACTGTCGTTAAGCTATCTGGCTGTCTATCGCGTGGAGGGGGGTGGGTGAGGAGCTGTGGCTGACTGACAGCTGATCTACAGGTGTACATCAATTAGTTAAACGGTTTAGATATTAACAAATAAAATACGTCCGATATATTAATGAAAAAAAATATTTAAAAGTTCTCAAGAAATATCTTCAGCAAAGCATACGATTTGTAGGAAATATTAAAACAAAATTGTCAGAATAAACAAAGCTTTAAGCCCCCTCGGTTGTAGAGGAGGCCCTTGATCAGCAATGGGCAGTATATAAACCAGGGCTGGTATGGTATGGTAAACAAAGCTTTTTCATTCTCGAAGTTTTCCGAGAACATCTTTTAATCAAGCCGAATGTTTAATTAATATTTTAAATGAACCTTTTTGTAAATTTCAACTCAAATATTTATGTTACGTGTTTAAACATGCAATGAGAAGAGTGTGAAAATATATGGAAATATATTATAATCACCCCAGCTTATGTTCGTGACTCCACCAGTGTAAAAAAGTTTTTCCGGAATAAAAGTCACGCAATATATTTGCTCGGGACAAAAGTACTATGTATTATTCCAGACTACCTCGAAGCCAAACGTCATCTAGATCTGTTCATCCGTTCTGGAGTGATTAATCAACAAACATATAAATTTATAATATTAGTATAGATTATGTTTGTAAGATCAGTTATTTTAATTATTAAGGATAAATAATCTTTTGCCAATGATTTTAGTGTTGCGTCGACTCCGCATTGGCAGAACAAGGTCAAGTAGGCTGTACCAGGTGCAATTATAGCTAGAAAATCTGCTAGGAAGTAAGACCATTGTTTTCATATTACAATAGGCATAGAATGCATTCAAAAGACTCCTTAAGACTTATTCACTCAAAGATAAGATAGTAAGTAACTCATTATTTCTATAATGACTGTGCAACATTAACCGTTTCTTTTCACTATTAACTAATTACCGCAATTTTTTAATTGAGCTTCTAGACAATGTATCCCAAAATGTATAATTTCCTGCGATTAGCAATTAATTATTTAGTAGTTCGTCATAGTTATATGTATATTGTTTATACATTATAGTTCGCTTTACCGGTAAAAGAAAATCTTAGTTAAACCTACATGCCTGAAAATTATCCATAAGAATTTCGAGGATATGTGACGTCTGCCAACCTGCACTAGGCCAGCGCGGTGGACTAAGGCTTAATCCCTCTCAGTAGTAGAAGAGGCCCGTGCTTACCAGTAGGCAGTATGCAATACAGGGCTCGTACTATTAAACATTTACATAATGTTATTGGATGAGGGAAGCATGTACTTTGTATGTCAACCGTGTTCTAGGTTTGATTTTTTAAGCTACTGCATAGCTTCTATCGCGGGTCTTGAGCGTGGAGACCGAATCCAGTAATTCCGTAACGAAAATAACCTAACACTCCCCACTTCGACCGGCACAGCGGTGATATTTTATTTAAATTTCGAATGTCACTTTTACGGCCAGTTCTTTATTGTTACTGGCTGGTTTCACAGGGCAAGTATAGAAAAAAGACGTGTGGCACTCGGAGACTGCCGCGGTAAAGCTATTGCATAGCATTTTTTATTAACTTATGTAAATATAATTATTTATTTATTTTATTTATGCAGTAGGTATTTTTTATTTTCCTTTGTTATTCTTTGATATTAATTCAACTTTTTGAGCGTGGTGAATCTCAAACTTATGTTTCTTATTTCAGTTACCATAAACCTAAAGATTCAATGATGAATATTCCTGAATAACCTACATGTATTGTAAGATAATAAAAATATTTGAATAATATTAACTTCTCGTTTATTTAATAAAAGAAAAAAAAATTTTTCTTATCGGTCACCACGCTCAAAAGTTGAATTAATATTAAAGAAAAACAAAGGAAAATAAAAAATACCTACTGCATAAATAAAATAAATAAATAATTATAATTACATAAGTTGATAAAAAAATGCTATGCAATAGCTTTACCGCGGCAGTCTCCGAGTGCCACACGTCTTTTTTTTTATTACATCGAATAAAAAGACGAGCAAGCCATTCGCCTGATGGTATAAGCGATACGACCACCCATAAACAATAGAAACACCATCCAGCACCTTGAGTTACAAAGTACTGTGTGGCATTCCACTGCGCTCGTCATCCCGAGACATAAGATGCTAAGTCTCATTATGTCCTGTAGTTACACTGGCTACAATGCCCTTCAAACCGAAACCACAACAGTGCATGCACACTGCTGCTTGGCGGTAGAAATAGACATTGTGGTGGTACCCACCCAGACGGACTCTTACATATGAGAGTCCTACCACTAGTAATTTACATGACTATTAAAATCAAACTTCTTTAATCCTTAAATAATCGTGGATTACTTTTGATTGGAATTTAAGCCCCCAAAGGCTTTATGCTCGTCGCTTTTAAAATCTTAGAAAAAACAATGAATTCTAGGCTGAGACTTTTTATATCAAAATATATTTTTAATTTACATGGCTTTTGATCAATTTTGTGTTAGACTAATATAACAGTGTTTTAAAAATACGAAACGTATAGTTTATATTAATGAGTGCATTGTGTCCTTTCTCATCCCTGAACTTTCCTTATACATTGCGCTAAGATTAAGACGTAGGCAACAAATAATACATAATATTATTAATAAAGCACATCCTGCTACACCATAATATACTACGATATCGCGATCGTCTACGCATACATAAATTGTATAAGCTACGCGGTTCGATACGCTACGGCTTACTAGTTTCGTAGCACCGTACGTAGCAATTGCGGATAAGCTGCGATTCAATTACTTATGAACTAGCGTCAGATATAGATTTCGCTACACTATCGGCTTTGATCAACTACATAGAGTACCGCAGAGTATACATATATACAGATTTATCCGTGGAATGACATAGGTTTTAGTAGTATATGGTTAATATTTGACTACTTTAAGCCTTTGGTTACACACTTGTTATTAAGTTAAAACTAATATTATCGTTTCAAAAAGTATACTGTTTTTGTGACGTATTACATGAGACCTTATCATCATAATCACCATATGAAGTCCATTGCTGAAGATAGGTCTCCCTAAAATATTCCAGACGGGCCAATTGAAACTGGCCGGCAACCAGCGTGTCTCTGCGACCTCTATTAAGTTTCCCTGGGACCTGATACAGCTGGCAAAATGTGAGTGTGCTACACCTCTGCCTACCCCTGACAAATGAAAAAGACATAATCTTATGTACGTTAAAGAATATTTCGGAATGCCTAACACTGACATAAAACCTTCGCAACTCATTAGCATTATTAATTGAGCTTTCAGCTTCCTAGATTCGCATAATTAACAGTACTATAATTGGTCACAACTACAAGCCTATTTTCTCAATACCTTTTTGAAGTCTACTTCAGTCTTAGTACAAAATAATAACCAATATTTATTAACACCTTGAACATACCCTAATAAACTAAAACACTGACTCAGTTACTAAACTACGAGAAAAAGATTTTTGCGAGAAACACTACGTTTTATGAAGCGAATTTTACGAGATTTGGTTGTGCTGCGACAGGTGTGGTTCCTGTTTACGGCGGTAAATATAACATTTCATGAATATTATTAAGCTTGAATAGAGCTTTCATGTTGTATCATATAACAGTTAACACGGAAAAGCTGTGCTTGCTGGTAAGCGTGTCAGATTTTGTATCAGATTGGATATTAACCGTGTAATGGCGAACAGTTTTTACCAGACTACAGCAAAGCAAGGAAAGGTATGATTTCATTATCCTATGTGTGTATCTATCCATTTTATGTTCCACTCTAGCGTCGCTTCCATTAAACCGAATTTAACAAATGAGGTGTCTATCAATTCGTATTTATTTTATATAATTGAATTACGAGACGAGAAAACCGCTCACCCAATGGTAAGCGATATGGTCAGTCATAAACAATAGCAATGATAGTGGGCTTTACCCGCGTGAAAAAGTCCAACTAGGTATATAATTTTAGACATAAAAAGTAATCTATGTTATTTCTTATGCTTCAAGCTTACTCCGCACCGAATTTAATCAAAACTTGTTTAGCTCTGAAAGTAACAGACATAGATACATTTGTATTTATAATATAAGTATGGATAAATGGACTGCCTCGGTGGCGTAGTTGTATTATGGTACGACTGTAATACTGAGGACTCGGGTTCGATCCCCGGGTCTGGCAAAGTGATATTGAGTTTTTCTATTCAGTATCAGCTCGGAGTCTGGAATTTGTGCCCGATATGGCGATAGGCTCGCTATCACATCATGGGACGGAATTATGGCGAAAAGTGGGTGCACTAGTAGCGCCTCTGCTTACCCCTTCCGGGATAAAAGGCGTGAGTGTATATGTATATGTATGTATGTATAAATAAAATAAGTTGTTAGTTAAAACAAAAAAAATACAACTAATCAAATTAATAGCGTAGTTTTTAAGCTTTAGACTTATACTAACTAAAATTATAAAGAGGAACGATTTGTATTTTTGTATGTTTGACAAGGATAAACTCAAAAAGTACTGAACCAACTTCAAAAATTTTTTCACCATTAGAATGCTCCTGCATTCCTGAGTAACATAGGCTACTTTATATCCCGGGAAAATTCAAACCGGCACTTTTATCTTATCCCGGATTTTTTATTCTCGCGAGTCATTTCGGCCAAACCTATAAACCGATTTCGATGAAATTTGTAAGGGACATAGTTTAAGACCCTGGGAAGGATCTAGGATACTTCTTAACCCGGGAAATAATAAACCGGGAATTAAGTCCCGGAAAATATTTTCTAGCAGGTGGAACCGCAAACAAATAAGTATGGAGATAGTTTGAGACCTAGGGTAAGACACAAGCTACTGCTTATCCCGGAAAAATATAAACTGGAACTTATATCCCGGTTTTATTCTCGTGTGTGGGGCGGCCAAACCACTCAAGCGATTTCTATGAAATATGGTAGGGAGATAGTTTAAAACCTTAGGAAGGACCTAGGCATCTTTTGATCCCGGAAAAACATAAACCGGGAATTTTATCCCGGAAATATTCTTGCGCGTGGGTACCGCAAACAAATAAGTATGGAAATAGTTTGAGACCGAGGGAAAGACTTCGACTACTTTTATCCCGGAAAAACATAGACCGGGAATTTACCCCGGATTTTTGAGTGGAGCCGTCACGCCCAAACCACTGAATCGATTTCGATGAAATTTGGAAGGGACATAGTTTAAGACCGTGGGAAGGATCTAGGATACTTGTTATCCCGGGAAAAATAAACCGGGACTTTAATCCCGGAAACTATTTTCTTGCGGATGGAACCGCATAAAGATAAGTATGGAGATAGTTTGAGACTCAGGGTAGGACATAGGCTACTGCTTATCCTGGAAAAATATAAACTGGGACTTTTATCCCAGATTTTCTTTTTCTCGCTTTTGTAGCCGTCACTCTCAACCGATTTCGGTGAAATTTCGTAGGAAGTTAATTTAAGACCTTCAGAAGCACCTAGGCTATTGCTTCATAGGTTATTCACCAATGGACCCAGTGATTCAAGACAAAGGTTTATGTCTATAATTCATAAGTATTTTGTACGACAGAAAATTAAATGTATAAACATCATGCTTTGCTACCTGTGCGAAGCCAGGGCGGGCCGCTAGTACTACTATAATGATAAAGATGGGTGCTTATCTTAATCGCATAATAACAATATTGTAAAGCCTGGTCTTACGACTCTACTTCTTGGCCTCTACTCTTATCGCTACGAGAATTAAGGCTATAAGGCATGTTTTAGTAACTTTAAAAGTGGTAATGGATTTAAATTGTTGGACCCCAAGGACCCCAGGAGGCATATCTAAAGAGCACAGGGCCGTGGTCGCAAATGAAAAATGCGTACAATTAAACACTGTGGAAATGTAAAGTGAGTTGCTGGGTCGGTGTAATTAACTAAAAAGCGACTAGCAATTTTGTTGCAAATACTTGTTGAATCTTGTACAATAGTAGATTACTTTTTTTTTTTAACTTACACTTACAAAAAATGTATGCCACCCAAAATCTAACGGAATAATATTTTTCGAAATTGGGGCAATAATTAGTAAGTTATAAAACTATGAAATTTGGTGGGATGTGTAGTTGCCAAATAACAGTAATATTACACTGTGACGTCACCGAGAGTCACCGGCTATAGCTATGCGTGCATGCAAAAGAGATATCGCGATATCCAAGTCCCCCTTTTGCTAACAGCAATATTTCAAATATGAATGACTGCTTTATGTTTCAACAAATCTCAACCAAACCAAGCGTAGAACGCAGTGACACAAATAATCATGTATTTGCGATAACTAATTAATATAATCTCGATTAAGGATTTCAATTGATGTGAATGTAATTGGATTACATGTAATCTTAATGACTAATCTAATTACAAAGTAATTAATTAGGCAAGAGGTGTGCCCTACACGGCTTCACCCTGCCTTAAAAAATACAACCAGTCGCTAGTCGCAACGTTACCTAATCTCACCGGACTCGAGAATCACGGGCGGCTCTTGTGGAACATTAAAAAAGTTACCCGGGACTACACCCCGCGTCCCGGGTCCCGGGAATAATTGATGCGTGCCTCACTACAGCAAAGAATTACTTATTAATATTTAATGGAAGGTAACCGTTTTTTTTTAGGTGTTTTGTCAATTAAATTAGACAAAAAGTTTTCGGTAGACCGCTCTGGAACTTTTTGTTTTACAGCTGAGTGATGAGACGAGAAGATTGACTATAATCAAATTTCATTCTTTATACGTGGTATACCACGCCTGTGGCGCTAAAAACGAGAAATGCATCAAATCATGCAGTCAGCTGGTGCACACGGTGGTGCTGCAGCTGAAAGAATACAACACGTCTCAAACACCCACTCAGTAAAACTGTCACTACCAACAACTTATTAAAGAAACAATCAGCTACGGTACAACCACGTGCTCATTATTTCTTGACCAAAAATGTAATTATGTAATGTGTGAACAAATGCTATTATTGTTTAATCATACAACCAGCTCATAAGTAAACATAAGCTCATGTGCTTACATGGTACGCGGCACATTCGATCTCACCTTCCGTATGGGCAGGAGTGTTAATAACGTAATGCACGTTAAATTTTGTAATACCCAATAACTTCATGGAGGATGAGAAGGTAGATTACTCCAGGGT
The DNA here is from genome assembly GCA_949316025.1 of Lapara coniferarum. Lineage (NCBI taxonomy): Eukaryota > Metazoa > Arthropoda > Insecta > Lepidoptera > Sphingidae > Lapara > Lapara coniferarum. Next base: position 29,931,048 of record OX438928.1, on the reverse strand, counting down.
TTAAGGAGATTTTAGGCTTTTAATTAACGGAAGAGTTAGAAATAAAATTAGTTGCCTGTCAATGTTTTATATCTCTGAGAGTTATCAGAAATTCACTCAGTACAACTTCACCGAGCTCATTCAGTGATGCGATATCAGTAGTATCCAACATAATTCCAACCCCAGGTAAATAGAGTTTTTGAAGTTATTAGCATAGACTCCTTTTATCGCACTTTTCATAGCTTAGTTCCACCATTAGCAAAACAATGAAGCATTGATAAAAGTGCACTCAATTAAATATAAAAAATCAGAAAACTTGTTTAACATACAAAAAACATTGACCCTTAACGAGCTGAAGAATAAACAGTGGTTTTGTGCCAGCAAACAGTACAAAGTGTGTGTGACATTAATTCGAGTCACATCGAGCGTCGCGGCGACTATGGCAGCAGTAAAAATATACCGCCATGCATTATGCATCGGCTGAGGCGAGCGGACAGGGGAGTGGCTCTCACACCGTACTGTACCGGATGAAGTAGAGCGAGGAATGTTACGAGTTTGGATGCTTTGACTTACAATAAATAATATCCACTCATTAACAGGAGTGATAAAGTGAATGTGACGTCGATATCGTTTTTCTATGTTAATTCGGATTCTAGTAAGGGTTTAATTGTACCTTATAGCAATTTATAAACCTGTATATACCTTATATATGTATATTTCATGCTGGTTTAGGATTTCATGTAATAATTAAATATGTAGCTACGCTATCAACTAACCCATTTGATTAAGTAAAAATGTTTTTTATATGTATTTAGTATTTACGATAGTGATGTATAATAATTTTAGATATCTTTAAAACAAAATAAATATTAAACATATCCTTCTTAATACTACTTTAACAATTAGTGACATTTACTTGATGTGAATACAGCTAACGCATTATGCACTTTAAGACGCAATAGAGAACCTTATACAGTTAGATCATTATATACATATTTAGATCTACTTATCTGCCACAAATCTTTATCTCATCGTCGTTCTCTCTTTATAATAAACGCTCTTACTTAGTGCTTTATTTAATGAATCACCTTGTGATAAGTTAAAACCACAACATTTGCTAATTTGACCATCCTCCATAAATTACAGCACGGTGTAAGCACAGCTCTAAGCTAGAGTTGCTCTAATGAAATTGTCCATAAATCTGGAATATTGGACTGGCGACATGCCTAACTAGGGACGCTTCGCTCCCTCTTGTTACCACTCTTGCCCATGACGACACCAAAATATGGACTTATAAACAACTCCTCTTAACGGAGACATTTAATCGGATCTCGTGAGTGGGATAACAGGGGATTTGGTCGTATTTGTCTAGGGATTTCTATATAATATTGACTCATACTTTCCAACTTAGCGCAGTGATATCTTATACAGATAGCGTGACAAGATTGTGACGTCAAATTTATTAGTTTTAAATCAGTCTGTTTTTGTTGGTTTTTCTAATACAAATTATCAAGGTAGGTAGGGATATTAAGACGTGCATATCAAGCAAGCTGTTGGTATAAACTTAGCCAAGCAATATCTGCAAATGTTTGAAAGTGTGATGTCACCTCGGCGTTCCAGTTCCACGTTCCACTTCAGGCAGGTGGGAGAGTAGAGACTGTAGACTGGCTTAGGCCAACGCGACGGTCTACATTATTAAGCTACCAATCCTTAGGGATTGGTAGCTTAATAATAATATAATAATACCAGCCCAGTATTATACACTGCCCACTGCTGAGCACGGACCTCCTCTACAACTGAGAGGGTTAAGGCCATAGTCCACCAAGATGGCCTAGTGTGGGCTGGTAGACTTCACGTACCTTCGGAACACAGAGAACTTCTCAGTTATGCTTGCCACACATGTTCGGTTTCCTAATTAGGTTTCAAATATATTTTGTATCCACCCGAACAACGACCACCATATTATATAAGGTGTCAAACCCCGTGATAGTGACCCACGTGAGTCGCGTTCCGTGATCAGCCTGTGTAAATCCGTTCCAAGTTATGCATAATTGTGTCGACTTATGGAGGAACAATCTCTCGCCAGTCGACACTGTATCTGGACCCCTCTCCGCTTACCATGAGGTGCAGAGGAGTCGTTTTCCGTGGCTATATAAAAAAAACACTAATAAAATACCAACAATAATTGCCAATTCGATTTTATTAAACCACAATATACTTAACATTAGGTCCAGTTTTCCATGCCGAAGAAAATAAACCTAAGCAAAACTCAGCAATAAGATGATAAATAAAGCGGCAACGGCCAGGCTCGAAGGCGATAGCAAACATTAGAATCCAATACCGACCATCTGGCGATGCTTTTGGAAATTCAAATTTCATTTGACAAAACGCTGATGCCTTGCAAAAATCGTTTTAGAGTTAGAGGTGGGTGTGGGGGAGGGATGGTGGAAGGGAGCTGTCCGGCGTATCGCACGTGTCCGGGAGCGTCGCGTGGACTTCTGTTCGGATGAACGGATGGCCAGCCGACCGGCCGGTAACTAGGGCTGGCAGACAACGTTTCAAAGGTTTGAAACTGTGTAGCTGCTGCTGCGTAAGAATAGTAAATAACTCATTTAATACATAATTCAATGACGAGACTTCATAGTCATGGAATAGAGCACCAGAAATTCACGAACAAGTGATTGCGTTATGCCCATATTAGAAAGAAACATTAGAAGCCGAGTCTCGACGTTAGCGAAACGTCCAAGACACATATTTTCACTAAGGTGTAGAGTTAGTGAATTTAGGGCTTGTAGAGTTAGAAGCTTGGCTCTACGTGAGATCTCTTAACTAATTGACAGTGCGAGTCACATTATGAAAATGCATGAAAATGTTTTGGCGCATTTTTCTTTCTAGAAAAAAGTGGATATGATTTCCTTTGAACTATAATTAGCTATTGCTCGGTTTCGCCCACTTGAATCCTTTTGTGACTATTTTTTTTAAGTAGCACGTATCTAGCATGTCATGCTCATATCTTTCAAATCAGAGCTCATTACTGCTTATAAACAATACAGATAGAAATACTGGCAATTGGGACAAGGGCTATACACTGGACACCGCCACACTAATTTCAAACAATGGTATCATTTACCATTGTTTTTACTTTAGTTCTTTTTGAGTATTTACCTCATCATTGATCATAATATACATCATCATCATCATCATCAGCCTTTATCAGTCCACTGCTGGACATAGGCCTCCCCTAATGAGCGCCATAGCATATATAGTATAAAATATACATACATAATATAAAATATATACAAAAATTTACGAAACTAGTGCATCCACTTCGCCGTGTATATTCCATCCTATGATCTGATAGGAAGCCTATCGCCCTAACCTAGCCGGTACAAATTACAGACAGATTGAGCACTGATCAAGCTTATTATACTTATAAGATATTCTCATTTCCTGCCTTTCCCTCTGCCAGCCCTTGCTGAAATGCATGAGAGATGAAAGCTAATCCTTCTGCACGCTGCATTTGTCCGGCCCCGAGACCTCGAGTCTATTTTGAACGCATTCGAGTCCATCATAACACTTGGCTGTGTAAGGTGGACGGAGAATTTTATTTTTCTTTTGATGCTTTATTAATTTCTATTTAAATATTACATTAAGGTTGCGACACCATACTATGTAATGTTTATAAAACGCTATTAAATGGTAATAATATAATCCTACGCTGGCTGACAAAAATAAATGATATTATACCCCTAATTAAAAGATTTTGCGAACCTATTGTATTTACCACAGAACAGGGATATAGTTCCTCCGTGGTATTTACTATGTATCTAATACAAAACAATACCACCGCAACGGACGACTAGCCATCTGAGGGCCCGGGTTCGAATCCCGGGTCGGGCAAAACGATAGCTTGGATTTTTCTGCTAAGTTTTTAGTAGATATAGCGTGAGGCTCGTCCCCTACAACATCGTGGTACGGAACACATATGACGAAAAGGGGTGCACTATCTGCTCCTCTACCTGTCCCTTCGTGAATTCAGTTACAATTATTTTTAGCTTTAGAGCCACTATACCTAACTCAAAGAGCAACCAAGATCTAAAACACGCTCACATCCGAAAAGTAATAAGGTAAATAGGATGCAAAATTCCTATCACAAAAAAAAACTTACATAAGAATCGTTGTTGTTCCTATTACATTTTACGTTACTTCGCGCTAGCAGCATCAGAATTAAAAGCATCGTTTGATAAAAATCGAGAGATGGAAGCACGTCTCTTTCAATCACGACATGCAATGACGCACGCTGACTTAGTCCCATACAGCCTGCCGGAATTTCCACCTAGCCTCTAGGTACCTAGTCGGGCCATGGATGTAGTACAAATGGATGTGGTAGTAAAATTAAAATTTTTATAGGGCCCACATATAAGAGTAAGTTAGGGTAAAGACGGATCATGAGGAAAATTATTCAAAATTACTGCTAAGCCCGACATTTCCTAACACGGCCATTCTAAAGTGCCATGTTTGTGGCAACTTGTTACCACTAAATTAGTTTGTTACAATTTAACAGACATCTTTAATCAACATGATTACCACGTGATCCGGTTTTACACCAACTCAACCTTTTTGAGTTATCTGTGAACTGTTGCAGTTACTATGCTGGTCTCGGCTCATGGATACTGACGACGAAGAAGTTTCTGATGAAGGTTCCCAGGTTGAAAAAAGTCTATACAAAACTATTTACATGGTTAATCTAATGGCCTAGTCCAACAAATATAGTTTAGGACGCGGCTAATGTTCACACAGTAAAGCAAAATCCGATCAAAAACATAAATTTGAAATGTGGAAGCCAAGTCTAATATTAAGAATATGCGTGCTGGTCGACTTCACCGACAAAATAATTGAAATCTTAATGGTTGCCAAGCCCTGTAGATAATCCTGAAAATTATTTATAAAAACACAATCCATTCTAAAATATATTTAAAGTAATATTTCTTTGTTTTTCTGCTAAGACAATGTATGATATTTAAAAATATAATTCTTAATTTTGAAGAGTCGAATTATTTACACAAAGCAGATAACTTAGTATAAATTTAAGCTCAAGATTTGACTTGGCTAGTCTTCACATACAATTTTTCTTATATTTGGCTAATAAACTTATCTTTATGTTACTGTTTTTATATTGTAAAGTCAACATATCATACTCTTCGAAAAAAAAAATGTTTTCAGATAAAACTAGCCAAGACAAATCTTGAGCTTAAATTTATACTAAGTTATCTGCTTTGTGTAAATAATTCGACTCTTCAAATTTAAGAAATTATATTTTTAAATATCATACATTGTCTTAGCAGAAAAGCAAAGAAATATTAGATTAAATATATTTTAGAATGGATTGTGTTCTTATAAATAATTTTCAGGATTATCTACAGGGCTTGGCAACCATTAAGATTTCAATTCTTTTGTCGGTGAAGTCGACCAGCACGCATATTCTTAATATTAGACTTGGCTTCCACATTTCACATTTATGTTTTTGATCGGATATCATTACTTTTTGTAAAGATATTAGTTATTAAAATATTGAGTTAATTAATTAAAACAATTACGTAAGAAGTTACTTTTGATCATTATTTATGAAGTTACTTATTTTGGAAAGAAAATAAACAATGTATTAAAAGCCGTAAACCGCTTCATCGTTCTGCTATGAGCACGCGATGAAGTCCTCTTGGTATGAAAACCTCTATTTAATAATTACTTAAACTCTATGATTCGCAAGTATTATGATAGAACGTCCAATGTCATCTCATGTCAAAATAATAAACGTCTTAAGATGTAAATAAACATTGTAGAAATCAGAAATTTTTAATTTGAGCTCGATATAGAAGTAAATATATAATATAAAAGTCTTAAGAGTGGGCACCAGTTGCTGATGCCTATAACGTATCTATAGGAACCTACCGTCATGTTCCACAACAGCTCTGTCTAAAGTCGGAAAATTTATAGAAAAATTCAAGCAAAAGTGGTGCCCTAATACGAAGGGAACGTAATTAATGGATCAAGGTAAATAGTATTTAAAGTAAAATAAAGCATCAATGGACGTGTACGCCTAAACGTTCATTATTCTAAAGATAATTAATAGATAGTATGCAGATTTTCCGATTGCTTGGAAAATGTTTCAAATCTTAAAAATGTATTGTTTTCAGATTTTTTCCTTTGTATACATACAATTACCTATCTGGACACCAAATTTCAACTTTCTAGGTCATCTGGAAGTGGGTTAGGTTTTTGATCTATATGTCAGTCAGTGATAAAAATGCCGATTTTTAGATGTTAGTATCTCAATGACCATTTGAGCTATATTTATGAAATTTGGGATTCTAGTTAACTTGAGGAGGTTTAATACACTAACCAAATCTCAGGTATTTACGTTAAATAGATTTTGAGTTATGGAGGCGTCAAAAGTCGCTCCAAATGGTTCGGGTGAAACTACACTAGGCAGCTGCGACTTTTTTTTTTTTTTTCTTGGCTTGACACGCTGCCGCGTGTCTCGATCCTAGGATTCGACAAGTACAACGTGACTCGTGCCGGCTTTTTATACGGCTGCAGCAAAGTCTTAATACAGTCAACCGTGTTCCTGTCACTGGTCTCCAGGAAGAAGTAACTCACGAGTGATGATATACGTAGTCAGTCAACAGAGTGCTGGCCTGTTCAATGCATTCAGGAGTATATATACCATTCATTCTAAAATCCTTCAGCAGTGTTCGTCCCATCAGGTGAACAGCTTGCTTATCCACGTATTACAGTAAACATAAATATTACAATCAGACCCAGTATTAATAACGGTAAGCCATTGTAGGATAATTCTTACCAAAGAAATTAAATAACCACATCAGCTCATTTCCAGCTCCGGCCTCTGGCGAGCTGTCAAAGTGTCGGGCACCCCCACTCCCTCTCCTCCGCACTTCACCCCGCGCTTTTCAAGCCCCGCACTCTCGATTCAGGCTTAGAGAAAATACTGTAGTCAAACTCTGAGGACAAAATGAAAGGCTTTTATAACTATAGTTAATATTTATCCCTAGAAAGGTATACAAGGAAGAATAATCTAAATCCATGAAACTAATTATCTCGATCATTATTACAAAAGTATATTTTTTGGAATGGAGAAATTTGTGTTTTTTTTTGTATTTGGAATTTGCGGCAAGCGATGTGCATTGTGATTCTTGAGGTTCATAATTCAAATTTCGAGTACCAATAACTAATAACAATGTTGCACTGCGTTCGTCACCGCTGTTATGTCTCAGGATGACGAGCGCAGTGGAATGCCACACAGTACTTTGTAGGTTGAGGTGCTGAATGGTGTTGCTACTGGTTATGGGTGGTCGTATGGCTTACCATCAGGCGAACGGCATACTCGTCTCGTCATTCAATACAAAAAAAATATAGAAAGTAATAGTTACTGCACGGATTACATAATGAGAGAAAAAAGAAAGCACGAAATTCCATCTATGAAATATCCAAATGAAAGGCATTGCCATCATTGCCGTAATAATATCTTCCACAGGAAACTCTTCTATCGAAATCATAAGTCATATGAACGCACTATCCGCCAGTTAAAATCAAAAGACGCGTATTGATGAGCGGACCCGTCAGCGTAATGCGCCGCATTATATGTACAATATTGCATGGCGGCAAAAATTTACACTGCAGTGATACCTGCACAGAGGGCCCCTCGCGTATAGGAGACCTACTGCCAGATAAATTGTCTTATATCCATTAGACTAAAAAACGTGTCTAAAAGGCAAAAAACTATACAAAAATTCAAATTAAAATCACAATGGAGACCCCATAAATCATTATACACAATAACTCTACAAATTGGGTTCAATGAACTGTTAAAGGATTTGCTCTATTGTTGTCATTTTTAAAGGTTAACAGGGGATGCTCTACAGGAGGGTAATTAGCTCAAAGCAGTTATGATTTGGCAAAGAGAATTTGACAGCTCTCTTTTTATACGACTCGAGAGAACAGGAAGCCGTAACTGACCCGCTCATTTCTCACCCCAATATATATTATCTCTAGTAATTGACCAGTATTGAACGAAATATGTTACAGAATTTGAGATAAACACAAAGACGGTCAGAAAACAGATGCAAAAAGAGCTCAGATTTACTACTGTCTAGGATATAAAAACCTATCAGCGCTAATTTTCAGCAACTAGGGCCTTCGAGGTTAATTTGATACTTATAAATTGGGATTAAATGCTTCAACATTAATAAATTTATAGGTTCTAATACCATTTAATACAAAAAAAGTGTATGTAGAGTCAATCGAACTATTTTTCAAGTATACCGAAGGAATAACTTGGGATAAATTTTACGACCTAACCTGACGTCGAGGGGGTGGATTACGCATCAAAAAGCGAAACCTCGCCCTCTCAATCGTACCATAACAAAGAACTACTGTGAAAATAAAATACTATTTGTACTGTGTAAAGACAAAGAGTAAGGTCAAACGCATTACAAACGCAACACGAAGTTTCTAGACCTGGCTATCCAACATTAATCTACTGTTCATAATATAAACGATGATACTACACCGAGGAGTACGAACAGGAGGATTTACTTCGTTCAATATAACTATAAATATTCATACATTCCATAAATATGTTACAATACCCACACATGAAAACAACTCAAAACAAGGCAAAAATTCGCCGACAAAACTCCACTCACAAATCACCCGCGGTTACCCCACAATACATGTGCACTATTAAGTAAATGGCAACACTAAACGGAGGGGGGAGTGGGGGTGACAGGTTTCCTCTTCAAGTAACTCGAGCAATAACATATATCCAATAACTTGATTTCCTATTGTAAGAGCTTGTGCACAATAGATGCTTTGTTTTGAGGATTTCTAGCGACGATTCGGGATTTTATGAGTGGAATGGCTGAGAATAAGTCGTTTAGAATCTCGGTTATAGAAAAATGGAAAAATTGCATCAAAACCAGTTCAATCGCTTGGGATCTATATGATGTCATAGACAAACACCTCAAACTTATAACACCCATGTTTGCGCATCGGGGTTAAAAGACTTAAAGATATGACTACATTCAATTTTATGTCGTACTGTAACTTAATACATATTCATACCAACATTATAAAGAGGAAAAGTATGTGAGTATTAGGTTTGTAGATGCTAATCTCCGAAACTACTGAACCGGTTTTATTCACTATCAGAAAGCTACATCACTACTGAGTGCTATAGGCTACTTTTATCCTGGGAAAATATTTATCCTGGAAACACTTTTACGCTGACAAAGCTGCTGGAAAAAAGTGACTATATATTTGTTTGTAATTACGCTTTGAATGCAGCTCAGTGTGGGAATTTGGAAATAGCTTTGGAGTCTAGTATGCCCTCACTCGCCAGCTGCTTTGATGCTTGTTAAAAGACGAAGTACTACCGACACATCATATTTAATACTGCATTAATCCTGACTTCTAATTGCTGAGATATACTACACTAGTCCAAAGCAGACAATAGCATCAACAACTTCAACTATCAATTTAGCATTTCCCAGTAATGAGTTGACAGCGTCTGTGCGACGTCTTAAACCACTCAATACATTGGACTTGGCTTACTCTCGACGTCGACGTCCAAGCGACTGTATAATCTCCTAAGTTACAACTCTCTTAGATTCCCAGTCACGACCGCCAGCAATTCTGACTACATTATCATTTAAACAGTCCTGATATTCAATTATTTTAAAAGGAATGCAACCTTCTTCTGCTGACCAAAATTGATGAGATACAGTAAAAATAAGAAGGGGTATAAATCTGCCCTCCCCCTAAAACGCTTGGCGTGATGCCAGCAAGCTCGTGCAATAAACATATAACATCGCATAAATAGAACAGAATTATCTTCTTGAAATGTTATGTTTTTGCGTGAACTTGGTCAGTTGTATTGTTTCTATCTAAGAACTTGAGTTAGCTTTGAGGCTAAGGATTGGATTTCTTAATTCATTGGGTTCGTTAAGGACTAGTATTGCTCGCGGCTCCGCCCACGCGAAAATCATTTTCCGTGATACAAATATTTTCCCGGAATAAAATATTTATTAATATAGATCTAATAACGTGTTTCATTGTAGATTCAGTTTATGTTTGATTAACTTTATATCATATCATGGGAGGGATATAGGTGACAATTTTACCGATCTTGAGGTCCTTGAGATTGTTATTATCTGTGTCATTAGTGATTTTTGGCTTTCTGTTTGGCATAAAACATTGTTTCCTAAAGTTAGTTTCGCTTTTACTCCTTAAGGGATTTATATGTAGGCATGAGATTATTAGTTTTGTTCTGTGTCAAGGGTACACTAGTGATAGATTTCCACTGTGTTTGGGATTGGATTTTGTTTCCCGAGGGTTTATAATATTTGTTGATTACATAAAAAATGAGTATGATTGTTGTACAGTAATGTAGAGTCATTTATGCTAATATTTGTATATCTCAAAAATATTAATACAAATATTAGCATAAATACGCCACCGAGACTTCCTCGGTGGCGTAGTTGTATTATGGTATTACTGCAATGCTGAGGTCTCGGATTCGATTCCCGGGTTGGGCAGTGTTCTTGAGTTTTTTTTTCAGTATCAGCTCGGAGTCTGGAATTTGTGCCCCATATGGCGATAGGCTCGCCCCCTATCACATCATGGGACGGAATACCGGCGAAAAGTAGGTGCGCTAGTTGCACCTCTTCCTACCCCTTCGGGGATAAAAGGCGTGAGTGTATGTATATGTGTGTGTATTCTCAAAAAAAATCACTTCCGAGTATCCCGTCATTTGTGGCAGCATACTGGGACCGTTAACCCAGATGTTCTGTGATCTTTCCTAAGCCACGCAATCAACATCTATAATAATTTAGGTAACTTGCGATTAAAACTACTCACCATACTTTCCGGAGGTTTCCTATTGGATTGCATACATTTTTTTGTAATAATATTGTTACGCATCTTAGCTATATGCCTAAATATCAATGTGCATAATAATCATTACGCATAATTGTTTAAGCATAAAATAAAAAAGTATAAATACAAAAAGCACAACCATTAGAATATAACGTCAAAAAACATAAATATCAAAAGTCATAAAAATAAATAAGCATCATTCATGTTTGGTTTTGTCTGAGTTGGAAACGACTTAAAGTCGGTTTTGGCTGGTTCATATGCACCTAACATGCTCGTCGCTTCGCTCCTCGCTAACCTAATTTATTCTAAATACATGTTATGCAAAATGTGTATTAGTCTAATACAAATTAGTCGAGCTAAAATTATTCCAATAGCTTATTATAACAAAAAAGTAGTAGGCCAAAATATTACTATGCGATAGTACTATTATGCCAATACATATTATGTAAAGTCAATTATGCAAAAAAACAATAGTTTAAAAAAAGTAGGCGAACCAAAGGATCCCGTTTCCAGAATATGGCAATAGGCTCATCCCCGTTACATCATGGGCTAGAAATTAGATTTGGCCGAAATCACTTGCATTAGTTACGTCTCTAACTCTTTACAGATTCAGATGTAAGTGTATTGTAAAAATTCTAACATTTTATACAGCAAAATCTCCCGCCGCGTCTGAACGTGATAAACTTAAAAAATTTCCAACGAATATCGATGAAATTTATTATAAAGGTAGTTTGAGATACACAGATACGAAGCCTGGAGCAATAGCTAATTTCATTTCAAATCCTATCAACCAACGTTAAAATACAAAAATATTCTTACATTTTAAAAAGAAAGTCCCAAAAAGGACATGACGTAACTGGAGACAAAGGACTCGAAGCTAATGTATTTTGTCAGTAACAATGGTTGGAGAGAGACTGGCGGGCGTCGGAACGGACAGCCGGTTAAAAAACAATCGCTCCGACGGGCCTGCAATTAATAATTGTTACAACGAAGCCATGAAATAAGCGATGAATTGTTCGAATAGGTCGACATAATTACATCACAAGGGATAATCGTCGGTCAACACCAGCTGAACCCCACTCTGCTTACCCTCAAGTGCTTTGGAGTCACATTGCCGTGACTATAAAAAAATTTGGTCTTTAGTAGGTGAAGGGCGCCGATTGGGTGTGGTCTAGGGCTTTCATTTCGAGACTCTCGGTCTCGAAAATTTCGAGAGTCTCGACGATTTTTTTGTATTTTCGAGACTCAAGACTGCTGCTTCCAGTCTCGGGAAAAACGAGACTTTCGAAACTTGCATCAAATAATAATTATTATTGAAAAAATGCCTAAACTATCAGGATCTTTTTAAATCCGGGTCAGTGGCGACACAGAAAAATTAAATTTTTGATAATCTGTCGGAAGTCGCAAGATAACCTTATTGAAACATATACGGGTGTTTATAATTAAGTTCATAATTGTTATGATAAATTGGGAAAGATCTCTTTTTGAAAATGGTAGCGATAGAGGGAAATACTCAAACTATTGCTAAATCCCTGCTAATTATGGTTTGGAAAGTTAAGAAAATCCCAGGCCATGAGACAACCCAAAGCATTTATATAACATTATAATTAAGCATATCGAAGGTCACGGAGTGCACATGTGCATGCTATAGCAACTCACGTAGGAGTCGGCTCTAGAGCAGAGACTCTTGCTGTTTGAAGATGAGACTCGAATAAAATGTCAAATAAGCATGAAACACTACGCGGCACCCTCATACACTTTACTTATACGGAGCGGGTCGCCGATCGCCCAACCGTCGTCTGCAGGCCCGCTTTAAAAGAGGCTGGAGATAGTCTCTTCTACGTCTATTACGAGAAGGGAGTCTTCACTTACTATAGCGTGACATGTTTCGACCCCAAAAACCTGCGACGCTAGACCGTTAAAAATACAAAAAGTCCCGATACTTTGAGACACGAGATGACCCAAACACTAATGCTAATCTATACGTACTTCTAGCGTAGAATTAGAGAGATATTTTTTAATGTCATTTACTTCATTAAAAATTATAAAACAAAATCCCCCGCTGAGTCTGTATGTATGTCTTAACACCAAATTACTCAAATACTACCGAACAGCTTTCGTTGAATTTTGGTATGAAGATAGTTGGACACTCTGGAAAGGCTATAGGCTACTTTTTATCCTGGTAAAGTTATTTCACGTGGTCGAAGCGGTGAGCAAAAGCTAGTTTGTAATAAAATCAAATCCTCGCTCTGAAAGTAATTATCCAGCGCTCTTTGTCTTTTACGTGACAACTATAAAAATTGAAAATTCGTATAAGTAATTGGTAATTTAACGTCCATATGGGTTTATAACAGTGTGATTTATAAAGTACTTTATTGATATATCTTGTATTGACTGCCTAAAAAGTCCTAAAAAATGAGTCGTGGCCTACGAGTATAATGACTATTTTTGAAATAGTCTCGAAAGTCTCGTTTTTTTTCGAGACCGGACCAAGTCTCGTTTTTTGTTCCCGAGACTCGTAAATGCACCGAGACTGAAAGGCCTAGTGTGGTCATATTGGGAATTACTTGCCAAGTAGTGAGTTACCTTTGTGTTTTGTTACTTCCTACTATGCTACTAGTCTTACTAGTGTTCTATACAGTGCAATGCAATCAGACCTTATTATATACTACCCAATGCTGGGCCTCCTATACTACTGAAAGGGGTTAGGCCTTAGTCCAGCACGCTGGCCTAGTGCGGGTTGGCACACTTCACATACCCTCGAAATTCTTATGGATAATTCTCAGTTATGTAGGTTTCCTCACGATGTTTTCCTTCACCGTTAAGCCGATCGATATCGTTCACTTACTAGCGTTATAAACTAATGATAATTTAAAAAATGTGTAGATTCTTTATTGCTGAGTACATCAATAAAGAAACTACAGTAGAAAGTACAGCTTGTTTGCATAGTATATGCAAACGAGCAAGCGGTCCGCCTGATCTTAAGAGGTATTTGCCCCCCACGGACTATAGCAATGCCGGAGGTACAGCCAAGCCGCTGCCTACCTGGAGGTGTGCATTCTTTTTAAGCCTCGATTAAAGGTCAAGTCATAGCGCTCGGGGAACACCGATGCAGGGAGTTAGTTCATTCTAAAGTTTGCATGTGCGCGGTAAATAAGACGTGTTTGTTAAGCCATAAACTGCAGAATGTATTTGAACGTAACTCGGTACATAGACTAATTAAACTACTTCAAATCTTGGAAAAGTATACAGTTATTTTATTCAGAGAATAGTAGGCGTACCACGAGCAAAAATAATATTTTGTTCATTTACTACATAGCGTTGTATCAAATTCTAATAAGAATAGCTCCTATAGTCTGATCCCTTACTTCATGGCCCTCTCAGCGGTCGCGTGACCATTAATCCACGCTGACGCTGCACAAATGTAGGTGACAAGTCACCTGACGCGCGACATACTTGGGTGACAAAGGCCACGTCACCCTGTCACACTCAGACACGCATACGAAATATTTAGACATTGATCTTTAATTTAGAGGTTTCCAAAGTTTACAAGAGCTATTTAACTACATAATATTATAATATCAACGTATTTATAATACTTATTAGTTATTAGGCTCTCTTGGTGGCGTAGTTGTATCGAGTGCGCGGTACGGCTTTCGCAATGAAGTCTTGGGTTCGAATCCCGAATCTTAACCCAGGATTGGATTTTTCTACTCAGTGTCAGCCCGGAGTCTGGAAATGTTCCCGGCAATTGGCAATAGACCTTATCATCGCTACATGGGCAACATGGGACCTAACTTGGCTGGCGAAATGTGGGTGTGTTACACTTCTGCCTACCCCTGAAAAGAGAAAAGACGTGACGCAATATATTAATGTTATAATAATTATAGTACTGTTAATGTACGTAACACTTAACAGTATGCATAAATACGGGTAATTTTTTTTCTTTGTGTAAAGTAAAATAAATCCCTATCTATACTAATATTATAAAGAAGAAAGATGTTTTTATTTGTAATGTATAAACTCAAAAACTACTTGACCGATTTTGATAACTCATTCACTAATAGGAAGCTACATTACCTACTCATGAGTGCCATAGGCTTCTTTTTATCCCGAGAAAATATTTTTATCCCTGAAAAACTTTTTCACGCGGGCGGAGCCGCGAGCATTATTTAATTTTTTGTGAAGATAAAGTAAATATTAATACCAACACAAAAGTGTATAGATGATTAGGAGTTTAGAATTTGTTTAGCTAGTTATCTGGCTGACTGTACCAGTAAGAAATAAATTTAGCCTAAACGACTGTGTTGTATTGTATTAGCCTATAATGTCCCAATGTCGTGCAAAGGCCTCCCCAAGATCCTTCCGTGAATCGCGATGCTGCGCTACAGTGAACCAATTACTGTTAAATGAATCCAGTTCATCCCGCCATCTCTTCTTTGGTCTACCTCTACGCCTACGAGCAGTGTCAGGGCTCCAAAAAGTAGTAATCCGGGCCCAAAGTTCATTAGGCATACGACTAATGTGGCCAGCCCAGTTCCACTTAAGCTTAGCGGCTTTCCGAGCTACATCGGAAATTTGAGTTTTGGAGCGCAAATCGGTGTTTCGAACGCGATCTGTTGACTTAACACCTAGAATGCTGCGCTCCATTGCCCGTTGGCAAACCTTGAGCCTGGACTTTTGCTGTTTGGTGATTGACTAGGTTTGAGCACCGTAAGTCATGATGGGAAGAATGCAAGTATCCAGGAGCTTCCGCTTGATGTACATCCGCTTGATGTTCCTAAACGATGCTGAGTGTAAAATGGATCCTACAATTTGCAGATGATGTGATGTAATACGGGGCATTATGCAAATCAGTTGGGCCGTCTATGCATAACTTTGAGTATTTAACCAATATAATATGGCAATAATGCGCAAACAATTTTTTCTGTCAATCCTGACGGGGATCGAGGTAGACACGGCTAGCATACATTTAACAAAAAAAAACACACATGCAGGGCTAAATATAAGGTCACTTTTTACACAATAATACAGCAACATCACAATTTCTGTGGAGCACCGCTTAATGTCATTATCGTAGAATGGAATAACACGATCGCACGTCACATCGATTTTAATAAAAGTTTATGACCAGCAAATTTAATTTAAGTGTGCTGAATGATGAATTTGTAATCTTGACTGTTATAAATAAATACGTTTTATATATTTTTTTTAATAATATAATAATACCAGCCCTGTATTATTATACTGCCCACTGCTGAGCACGGGCCTCCTCTACTGAGGGGGTTTAGGCCTTAGTCCACCACACTGGTCTAGTGCGGGTTGGTAGACTTCACATACCTTCGAAATTCTTATAAGGAACTTCTCAAGTATGCAGGTTTCCTCACGATGTTTTCCTTCACCGTTAAAGCGAACGACAATTGATAAACAATACACACGTAACTTCGAAAATTCAGAGGTGTGTGCCTTGGGTTTCGAACCTCCGGACATTGTCTCGGCAGACCGTTCCATTCCCAACTAGGCTATCGTCCACTATCCTATATTTTTTTTACACGTGAGTTTATATTATCTAATATATTTTGTTAACTGTTTGTACTAAACTATTCACGGTTTTATTATTTTATTTTATATTTTATTAGCTGTTGCTCGCACCTCCGCACGATTGAAAGAGTTTTAATAAAAGTCCCACTATAATATGTTTTCTCGGGATAAAAGCCTTATGTCCTCTCTCGGGTCTTGAACTACCAAACATTGAAATCTGTTCGGTAGATTCTAAGTTTATCACGTTCAGACAGACAGTCGTGACGGGGACTATGTTTATAATGTGTAAGAATGTTCGACACAGCAAAGTTACAAAGTATGTATGTGTGATATCCTACTAATATTATAAACGCGAAAGTTTGTAAGAATAGATGTATGAACGTATATTTGTTACTCTTCCACTAAAAAGTACTGAACGGATTTCGATGAAATTTGGCACACGGGTAGATCATGTCCTGAATTAATATATGAGCTACGTTTTATGCTATAGAAAAACTTTAACGCGGGAGGAGCCGCGGGCAAAAGCTAGTTATCAAATAATATAGGTTCCAGAATTAGGTTTTGTGTCGTTGAAGGCTAATTTCAAACTCAGCCGTCGGACATTAATCAACAGTTGACAGCAATTACGGAGGCTTTCTGACGAGCACAATTAACGCGACACTAGTAGTTCAACGTGGTTTTACTTGGACATAAAAGGAATAGTCACTGGGCGTTACAGGCATCTCAGAATGTCAAAGTGCATTTTTATTATGATTTTTATTATGAAGATCTATATGTCACCCCTACGCTCTAATTACTTTATTATACAAAATTGAGCTTACTCGGTTCGTCTTTTTTTATCATTTGTGTCTTACGATTCAGCTGCTTAAAAACTTGCATACAATAATGTAATCAAATAAAAAACAACAATAATACCAACCCTGTATTGTATACATCGCACTGCTGAGTACGGGCTTCCTCTGCTACTGAGAGGGATTAGGCCTTAGTTCACCACGCTAGCATGGATTGGAAAAACCACACACCCTCGAAATTGATTTTTGAAGAATTCTCAGGTATACATGTATCCTCATATTGTTTTCGTTCCCGTTAAATCAATACGATTTCATCATCAACAAAAGCGGCCCGCATCCAGCGCGTTCCTAGAACCTTTATCAAGTCATCTGTCGGCCTGGTATATGATGACTTATAAAATGTAAATGTAAAAGACCAAATTGAAATTGCATTCAAATGTAACGAATATTGGCTATCGCTTTCCAATTAGATAGCGTTGTACCTTCCGCCCTGCACAACGCCCTCTCATCTACGAAAACATCGTTCACTAATCAATTTTATCTCTTCATACAAAGTATATTCATGCGTATGCATTAACTTTTATGCAATTTAGCCGTGATTTATTATTTACTAAGTAATGCTTGCGGCTTCGTCCGCTTGAAAAGCCTTTCTCGCTTACAAAAGTCCCTAAAGCATAGTACGTCACCAACGCCATTTAATTAAAGAATCTGGGTGTCGACTCCCAAAAGCGATATTCGATATATCGCGACATTTGTCGTGTCGAAGCCTACTCTCAGTTACATCGTTTTTACTATCTAAACGATCAACGAACGAACGAAACATATTTGCCAATGTCGTCTGTAAACCTACTCTAAATGGCAACTGTCAGTGACGAACATTTGATTTTGACATCGACTAAAAAATACTTACTAAATAAATATATTTAAATATATTATACCGTCTTTTAAATATATTATAATTTCAAGAAACTTTTAAATTAACGCGCTGTCTCTAACGTAGTGTTTATATTCTCCTTGACGCTGTCTGCCAACTAATTTAGTGTTGGGTAGGACATACAAGAGGCGGTACATTTTTCCCGTACATGAAGCAAAATGTAAGAGCGCCTCAACATTGTTTTTATTTATTTATTTATTTTTATTGTACTACTTCATATTTCATGTCGCGGTAGTCGCGAATTCGTCGTACGCACTATCTATCTCAGAAAAACTATAAGACGGGGTCAGAGAGGGAGCGAAAGGCATGCTACAAATTACAATAGTACGTTATTTTTCAATGAAAATCCTACTAATATTATAAAGGCGAAAGTTTGTAAGAATGTATGGATGTATGGATGTTTAGATGTTTGGATGTCTGGATGTTTGTTCCTCTTTCACGCAAAAACTACTGAACGGATTTTGATGCAATTTGGCACACGGGTAGATCATGTTCTAGATTAACACATAGGGTACTTTTTATCCCGGGAAAATATAAAGCGGGATTTTTATCCCGGAAAAACTTTATAAAGCGGGCGGAGCCGCGAGTAAAAGCTAGTATGTCATATTTGTACTCGTTACTTCAAATGTATCACCGAGCTTCATTACGCCTCGCCTCATTTGAAGTGGGACATTGTACTGGCTTAGAAAAAGAGGCTAGTCTTACACACTCTTTTTTTGTGTCGTGTCCTACCCAACTATGAGTATGCGGTATGCCTATCTGTGTGTGTGTTTTTTTTAATAATTTTCCCTTGTAGGGAAGGCAAAGGGTTCACACCCATACAGCCTCGTCTTAAGTGATATTTTTCGTTGGGTTTTTTTTTACCTACGTACTATGTCGTAGTTAAGCAGTGACTAACCAAGACTTTATCATGAAGTTTTGTCGGCAACGAGAAAGCACTTGATTGGCACAGTTGTTTCAATTCACTTCATTTGAGCACTTTCATAGAACTATATTGGATGATATACCACCATAATTATGCAATATAACACCAAATATCACCAAAATAATGAATTAAAACAAGAGCACCTCATGAAACTTCCACATTCCCGCCAAAACTCCGCCTATCTGTGACTATAACAAGTTTGTCTTTTTTTATTATTTATTTAAATATTACGGCTCTAGATACTAGTCCATTGAGCCCGTCTTTCATAAATTGTTATCCTTAGTCCTAACTACTATTTCGAAGTAAAGCAGTGGCTACTTTACCAAGACATTATTGAAGAGTTTTGGAAGCGACAAAAATAAATACTTGATTGTCACAGTTATTTCAATTCACTTCATTTGAGCCCTTTAATAGAACTATATTGGATAATATAACACCATAATCTTACTAATATTATAAAGGCGAAAGTTTGTAAGTATGCATGGATGTCTGGATGTATGGATGTTTGTTACTCTTTCACGCAAAAACTACTGAACGGATTTCGATGAAATTTGGCACACGGGTAGATCATGTCCTGGATTAACACATAGGCTACTTTTTATCCCGGGAAAATATAAACCGGGACTTTTATCCCGGAAAAACTTTTTAATGCGGGTGGAGCCGCGGGCAAAAGCTAGTTACGCAATATAACAGTAAGTATTACCAAAATAATGAATTAAAACAAGAGCGCCTCATAACACTTCCAAGTTCCCGCCAAAACTCCCAAGTTTGTCATAACTCCAGTGCTGCCAGATATATGATGGTTGAAGTCGCAAAAACTTCATCATGAAGTAGCCTAAAGTCGCCGCATTGCATATGGAGAGGCAAAGAAGCAAAAAAAAGTCTTTAATTCCAGATGAATGCTGGCCCAACTCGCCAAAAATTGGCAGTAGCCTAAAGTCGTCCAATTGCGTGGGGATGCGAAGAGCTATTAAAAAGCTCCCCAATTTTACATGTATCGTGTGTAAGGTGATCTGAGTACATGTTTTGTACTATCAAAGTTAAAAATATTAAAAACAAACAATTAAAACAATTAAAAAAAGAAATATCAACATTTAATTTGGACTGGCTGGGTTGCGCAATACATAAGACAAATGTCTGTGATTTTTTTTAAAACTAATTCTAAGATTACACATATACAATTGGTGTAAAATAATTAACAAAATATTAAGGGGGGATATTGAACAAAAGTATGTATTAAAAATGAGCGGTCCTCCAATAATGGCATATAATAAATGTAAATCACATAAGCTAAGGAATACAAATAAATAATTATTAATCTTTGTTTCATTTTGGACCAAACTCCCTTAATAAGAATTAACAAAAATAATAGTAGTTGGTACAAACACCTATAGGTGCCTACCTACCTATCCTTACATCTGCAACACTAGCGCCGTACGGAGGTAGTGCCAAACTTTTTGCCCAACCCTAGTGTCCTATCTGTCTCTAACTAATATTCAGTTATGACAAACTTGGGAGTTTTGGCGGGAACTTCTAAAGTGTCATGAGGTGCTCTTGTTTTAATTCATTATTTTGGTAATACTTAGTGTTATATTGCATAATTATGGTGGTATATTATCCAATATAGTTCTATTAAAGGGCTCAAATGAAGTGAATTAAATAACTGTGATAATCAAGTATTTATTTTTGTTGCTTCTAAAACTCTTCGATAATGTCTTGGTAAGGTAGCCACTGCTTTACTTCGACATAGTAGTTAGGACTTAAGAGTTAGGACTAACGATAAAAATTTATGAAAGACGGGCTCAATGGACTAGTATCCGAGCTGTAATATTCAAATAAATAAAAAAAAGACAAACTTGTTATAGTCAGTCCAGTGCTGCCAGATTAGGCGACTTTTCGCCATTTAGGCTATCTTGAAGAGTGTTGGGGTGACCAAAAATTGCGAATGGCGACTGGTCGCCGTTTAGGCTACGCGAATCGTGATTAGTCGCCAATTTAGGCTACTTCGGAAAGTTTGTGTTTTATGCATTGTTTTTGTCAAATTTGAGGATATTTATATAGCTTTGAGGGTACCCCCTTACACACAATCATTGAAAACTGGGGACCTTATTTTTTTTTTTGCTCTCCGCGTCCCCACACAAGTGGGCGACTACGGCTACTTCGAATTTTCGCCACGATGGACCAGTAGGAATTAGAAATTGGGGAGTTTTTTTTTTGCTCCTTCGCCTCTCCATATACAAAGAGGCGACTTTTGGGCTACTTCACAATGAATTTTCGGCGACTTCAACCGTCAAACATCTGGCAACACTGTAATATATAGTTATCTGTGCCAATAACGATACGACACTGCTCCGAAAGTATCGCAAACAGCCTACTCTAACAAATGTACGGATACTTTATCGTTTATCGTAACTATAGACTAAGTTTATGTCTTTTATTTCGTTAATCGGAGTGAATGATATTGTGCAAAACTTACAAAAATAAAAATTATCCTTTATGAAGTCACTGTCAAATACGCTGTGAAGTTGACAAGAGTTAATAAATATCAAATAATCAAACTTGTAAACAATATCCTTATTCAAAAATCGAAATACAACAATTTACTGTATCGTAAGTATCAATTTGTTTGATTGTGTTGTTTTATGTGACTATCATATACATGTAAAAATAATTATTCTTGTGTTGTTGTAGACTACTAACATCGTTAAAACATCAAGTCATTACGCCAGTTGAAAAAAAAGGATTAGTAAATCAATATAACATCTCATACAATAAGAGTCAATCGCCTTCGTTTGTCTTGTCCCACCAACCAAAGTCTCCAATGTAAAAACATTCAACAAACTTTGCAATCTGCAACAACAACAACAACGTGATATTGGCGGAATAGCTTCACAATCATGCATGTCGCCAGTAACCAAAAAAGAAGAAGAACAGTTACGGTACGTTTCATATATTTAACATTAGGAAATTGCAAAGTTTCCTACAATTTATCATAGCATGATGTGATTTTTTTCTCATACATATTTTATATTTTTAGTATGTGTCTCAATCATCATCAGTACCAACCAATTATATGTCTCATTCAATTTCCTTCACGAGCATAAAGACATAGCAAAAAGTATACTTTGGATAATTGATGGGAATGCTCAAGCACAGTGGTTGTGGGAGGAAGTTGGTTAGCTTTGAGCTGTTTGGATGGCAGAATAAAGTTGAGGCTAAAGGTAATTAATGTTTTATTGATACATTACTTTTATTTCCATGTTGTGCAAATTTATGATAAATTACATTCGAATGTAGACTGACAAGAAATATCTTGCAATATAATTAGCTATCCGCAGAGACCATATAGAATATAATGGTGGTTTGAATCACATAGAGGACAACTGAATATTCTAAACCCTTAAAGATGTCTGGCCTGGCGTTACAACAATGAAACACATGAGAGTTTATTATAATACATTTAAGATAATTTTACATATTATATTGTCTCTCATATATACATATTTTAATTACAATACTGAATTATTTTGTTTAGGTCCTACCCGGTGCTTAATGGGACTACGGCCAACTCAAGTTCAAAGAAGCACTGTCCAAAAACAATTGTTCCACGTGTAAAGTGAAATAAACAATTTGCATAGAATTATGTGTGAATTAATGAGAATCTGGAAATCTATAATACTAAATTAATAAAACTTGGTTTGGGTCTGTTAAATTTCTAATTATGTATATTAGTACTTGTGTTCTTAATTTATATAATTTTTTTATAATACTTTAAAATTGTCAATATTCTGATATATTTTTTCTACATTTCAATGCATACTAGGCATTTATAGGTAAAGCATTTAACATACTATTGTAAGTTTTTTACCATAATGTAGATAGATAAGTTTTAATGTAATTACTACTGGTTGTCCTAAAACAATAAGTGAATTGTAATAAATCTCGTACAGCTTTTTTAATCCTTTACAGGGAACAATAAATGTTACTTAGTTAACCTTTATTTTTACTTATTTAGCTAATAATACAAAAAATATAAACAGTTAATTAAAATAACAGATGTCTTTTAAAACTAGAAAGTTTACCCGTATTGTTTAAAAAAAGAATCTTTCGATTACCCTTACCGAAAATTAAAACTTCTTTTGGACGTAGATTTGGGGAGTTCGTTAGAGCTCACACTTATAACTCAGTGCTAAGACACTGCAACTTAAAAAGCCTTTCATTACATGAAGCAAATGATGTGATGAGATGACAAAGTGGCTTCTATCTCTGAGCTATTTAGAAACAGAAAATATTTTAAGCTGAATAAACTCACCTATAGGTAATGATCTCAAACAAGACTGATACATATTACTTCACATTAATTATGGTTGAATAAAATTTATGTTATTTTATCTTCCTTTTATTCTTGCCATATGCCTAGTTTTGTTATTGTTTAACATATAATATATATGTAAATAAATTAGTATTAAAGTCAGAACTTAAACAAATATTTAGTTATATAATATAAGAGTTTTGTGGAAATATAAAACAAAAATGAAATACATATTGAAATGAAATGATATGAAATAAATTTATTCGAACCCATAAAATGTTATACATTATTTAGATTCAGTCAATATTAACTCTACCACCAGTTCGGAAAGCAGTTCTCACTAGAGAAGAACGGACAAGAAACTCTAGTGTTGCTCTTTTCAAAATCAGTTCAAGGTAAAAAATACAATTCATAATAAAAAAAAAAATAACATGATATAAATCTATTTGTTATTTTTGTTTAGAGCAGTTCATTTATATGCTCTCAAAAAAGGTAATAAATTTTAAAGTCCTATACGAGTGTATAGGATTTTAAAATTTATTAGGGGTGGGAAGTTGGGGCACGGTATTGTTGGGAATCGCAGGCATAGTGAGGCCTGCATTGCCTATAAAAAGACAATAAAACCATCTGCTGTGTTCGTAGCGGAACACTTGCACTCATAGCAGAGCCCCGACCAGTCCGAGTCCTCCACGTCCAAGTCGTTCACCCTGGGACCTGCTGCGACCGCGCAACCGCGTGACCGCTACTCTAGAGTCGCAGCTGAGCTGAGGAGGCAGGGCGCAAGGCGAGTATTCTGCGCCTCAAAACAGAATCTCATCACTAGGGAGGAAACCCGTTTCAAACCGAGCATGTCCGTAGGCTCTGAAGTGGCAGCCCCACTAACGGACTAAGGCATAGTGGATTAATCACCCGCTTGCTCGAAAAACAACGATTTTCGAAACTGAAACAGAGATAAACCGGATCGATAATTTACCGACGAACTTTGGCATGAAAATACGGACACGAATTGCTTTTTGGAATGTACGCACGCTTAGCGATGATAGCCGACTAGCCCAAGCAGAAGCAGAGATGCTGAGATATCAGCTACTAATACTCGGTCTAAGCGAAGTACGAAGAAATGGTTTCGGTGAACTGAGAACGTCCAGAGGCCTCACTTTGCTGTACTCCGGTAAGGAAATGGAGGATGATGTACGCGAATACGGTGTGGGACTCCTCCTATCTGAGCCTGCTAAGAAAAGCCTTCTGGACTGGAAACCGATCTCGGACCGAATAATCTGCGCCCGCTTTAACACTAGAGCCCGAAAGATCACCATTGTCCAGTGCTACGCCCCCACCAACTCCTCTCCAGAAGAGGCCAAAGATGCCTTTTATGACTTACTCAATGACACTCTAAAGAATATCAAGAGACAGGATATAGTGATAGTCATGGGAGATTTAAATGCAAAGGTTGGCAAGAACAATAAAAACCGTGAGCGGCACATGGGCACACAGGGCATTGGAGTGTGCAATGAAAATGGGGAACGATTTATAGAGTTCTGTCAAAACCAAGATCTCACAATCGGTGGTACATTGTTTATACATGGAGAACATCATAAATACACCTGGACCTCACCCGATGGCGTTACTAGGAACCAAATTGATCACATTGCCATAAGTTCAAAATGGCGCGCGTCGTTACTAAATGTACGCAACCGTAGAGGCGCCGACATAGACAGTGACCATCACTTAATAGTCGCAGAACTGCGAATCAAGGTTGCGACACCACGACAAGTTAGCGAGCCAGGCAAATTAAGGCGACATTTTAACATAAATAAGCTACTTGACCCAGGAACCTGTAACGAATTTAAAATTGAGCTCCGTAACCGTTTTTCCCAACTTCAAGTGACTAAAGACTCTATAGACGAGGAGTGGAAACGTATAAAAGTGGCTTATACAGAGACCAGCTCTATCGTACTGGGACACAAATCTCGTACGCGCGACGACTGGATATCGCAGGATACGTGGGACCTCATTCAAGACAGAAGAGTACTACATTTGAAGCTTCTTGAAACACGAGATGAAATAGAAAGAGCCAACCTCAAACAGCAATACCGTCAGATGCGCAGGAAAATCTATCGCAGCGTGCGTAAGGATAGAAGGATGTGGACTGATGCTATTGCTGATAGTGCCCAACTTGCTGCAAACACCGGCAATTTGAGGGAGCTGTATAAGGCTACTAAAACCTTGGCGGGTAAAAGAAGTTTCAAAAAGAGGCCCCTGAAGTCTAAGGAAGGTCAAGTTATCGCGACGTCAGAAGGGCAGCTTCAACGTTGGCAGGAACACTTTGAGGATGTCTTCCGAACCTCAGCAATGTCGACATCAGATGATGTACAGGCCGGAGCAACACCTCTACAGCTCCTTAACATCGACACCGCTCCACCTAAACATGAAGAAGTGGCGAAGGCTATCCTCTCCTTGAAGACCGGCAAAGCCCCAGGACTCGACCTTATAACCGCGGAAATGCTTAAAGCTGACTTACCCTCCGCTGTCGAGACACTGACACCTTTAATCATTAAGATCTGGGATTCAGAAAAGCTACCCGAGGACTGGAGTAAAGGGCTCCTAATAACCGTCCCCAAGAAAGGTGACTTAAGCCACTGCGGCAACTGGAGGGGGATCACTTTACTTTCCATTCCATCCAAAGTGTTCTGTAAAATTATCTTGGATAGACTGTCGAAGGCCGTAGAACCTCTCTTGCGCAATGAACAGGCTGGGTTTCGCCCAAATCGCTCATGCACCGACCAAATTAACACTCTACGTATTATACTTGAACAAGCATCAGAATGGCAAAGTGAGATATATCTAACTTTCGTCGATTTCGAAAAAGCTTTTGATACGTTGAGATGGTCCAGCTTATGGTCCCGTCTACTCTTCATTGGTGTCCCGCCGAAAATTGTGGAATTACTCAAAGCTATCTATAAGAACTACTCTTGCTGCGTCACCCACAATGGCCTTATTTCTGATGACATCGCCGTGCACGCTGGGGTCCGACAAGGCTGTCTTTTATCGCCTCTTCTCTTCTTGATCGCTTTGGACGGTATTATGCTTCGTATATTTAACAACAAGCGCCGCGGAATAGAGTGGGGCATTTCCGATGTCTTAGAAGACTTGGACTATGCCGATGACCTCTGTCTGCTGAGCCACACTCGCGCCGATATGCAAGCTAAGCTCAATGATTTAAGAGATGAGGCGGCAAATATGGGGTTAAAAATTAACACCCGAAAGACCCAAGAGATGCGATCTGGAGTGACAAGCACAACACCGTTGCTAATTGGCACAGAGGTAGTGGAACGAGTCCACAAGTTTACATACCTCGGTAGCGTCGTGTCGGAAACAGGAGGAGCAGAGGAGGACATCACCTCACGGATTGCCAAAGCACGAGCAACCTTTGCGCAACTGCGGCCCGTATGGAAATCACAAAAGTTGACCCGAAGAGTTAAGCTCAGGATATTCGGGACCAACGTAAAGTCAGTGCTACTATACGGGTGCGAAACGTGGAAGGTAACCAAAGCCATCTCGCTTCAGCTCCAGGTATTTGTAAACCGATGCCTTCGCCAAATCCTCGGTATTCACTGGCCTGAGAAAATCTCGAACGAACACCTACGAGAACTCTGCCATGAAACACCAATCAACCAGCAGATCAGACGCCGCAAGTGGAAATGGATTGGCCACACCCTCCGAAGAGGTCCCGATCATATACCTAAACAGGCAATGGACTGGAATCCTCAAGGAAAGCGAAAGCGTGGACGTCCCAAACAAACCTGGCGACGCACTGTGATCGACGAAGCGAAAAGCATTGGGAAGACTTGGAGCGAAATCAAACGCGAAGCTCAAGACCGTTCGAAATGGAGAGTCACTGTGGAAGCCCTCTGCCCCATCCAGGGGACATAGGACCTTAATGATGATACGAGTGTATAACCCTCTTAGGAATCATGTAATAATTTGGTCTGAAATTCTTCAAGATGTCGTTATTAATCTAAGTTTATCCCTAATCCCTAAGTTTATCCGTAATACTTAGATGTAGTAAGCGAAAAGGGCAGACCAATCCACACAAGCAGCACCCGTTCACGAGTATGACGCATGTGCCAGCCATCGGCCTCCTCTACCATGTTGCAGGGAAGTGACCGACCCGGCACACGACGCCACCGCAGGCACAGACAGTTAAGGAGTGTATTATATATAATGTATAGACTCATATTATGGTCCCCAAGATACAGGCACTGCCTAGTTTGGGGCCCCCTGCCAAATGTAGTTTTTAATTTTAAACTAGCTGTAAGTACTAACATAATTCTTAGAATTCTATGTACTTAATTACTGATGTTCTTACTTCTTTGTCAAAATTGTTTGTGCCAAATAAAATTGTTATTATTATTATTATTTATTATAATTATACATATACTTATACACTCACGCCTGTTATCCCCGAAGGGGTAGGCAGAGGCGCAACTAGTGCACCCACTTTTCGCCGTTATTCCGTCCCATGATGTGATAGGGGGCGAGCCTATTGCCATATCGGGCACAAATTCCAGACTCCGGGCTGATACTGAATAGAAAAACTCAATATCACTTTGCCCGACCCGGGGATCGAAACCGAGACCTCAGCTTTGCAATCGTACTGTAATACAACTACGCCACAGGGGCAGTTATTATAATTATATTCTTGTTTAATTTTTTTCTTTTTTATTCTTGCTTTACTATAAAGTATTATACCTTATAGAAAATTTAATCATTTTAATTAGATACATCCTCAGCAAACGTAACTAACATTTAAAACAATAAAATCGCTGATATGAACTTATTTGCTGCTTTCTTCTTTGATGGAAGGCTACATTTTCATCCCTGTGAACTTTAAATAAAATCTTGTGATTGTCTCAAAGCAAATAACATCAATTGTGATAATTATTGTTGCTACAAGGTATATGATCCAAGATTGTTTTATTGTACACCAAATTTCGAGAGAATTTACTCGAAAATCACAAACATAACACGTAACGATAATGCTGACGACGCCCTAAAAGGTCTCGTTGCGATTATCGCAAAAATGACGTTTGAGGCGATGTCAAAATCAAATGTTCGTCACTGACGATTACCATTTAGAGTAGGTTCATAGACGACATTGGCAAATAATGATTCGTTCATTCGTTGATCGTTCAGATAGTGGTAGTTTACGATAAAAGATAATGAATCCGAACAATTGTTAGAGTAGGGTATTTGCGATACTTTCGGAGCAGTAGCGTATCGTTTCCGATATATCGTTGTCGATTATCAGAGTAGACCTTCTGATTGAAAAATATCCATTATTTCCCAAGGGAGCAAATTGCCGGGATAAAAAGTACCCTTTGTTGTAATCCAGGACATGCCCTATCCGTGTGCCAAATTTCATACAAATCTGTTAAGTAGTTTTTGCGTTTACTTCTAACAATTAAACATACATACATTTTCACAAACTTTTGGATTTATAACATTAGTAAGACAAGATTTGTCCAGTAAGGTTATTATGAGACTTAACATTACATCTCAGGGTGACGAGGGCAGTGGATTACCACCAGTACTTTGTAACTCAATGTTCTGTGTGGTGTTACTAAACAGTATAAACCTATAAACATAGGCGGTCGTATCATTTATCATCAGACTAGCAGCATACTCGTCTCGCTATGCAGAAGTAATAAAAATGTGTTGTGGCTTAATTATGATTAAGCCACAACACATTTTTATTTTACTTTATGTAGTACGCATATGGAACGTCATCCACGGTGATTTTTGCAACGATGCAATCGCAAAACTGCTGGGATACAGTCACGATGCTATTGTCGCCAGTCACCCTGCGCCCACGCCCATGATTCTTTATGGCTACAATTGTGATGCTAACGCGATAGGTTCGCCCCCTATCACATCATGGGACGGAATAATGGCGAAGGGTGGGGGCACTAGTTGCGCCTCTGCCTACCCCTTCGGGGATAAAAAGCGGGAGTGTATATATGTGATGCTAACACGCTTCAGTAGCGAAACAGATGCGATGCAAACACGCAGCTGCGGCGACAGCTTCTATACTGGAATCAATGTGAATACTACAGTTGCGATGAACTCCGTCGAGACAACAGCGATCACGTTGTATTTGTTGCTTGTAAGGATTGCCTTTGTAGGTTTGTGCACAGCAGTGATGCTTTCACGCATTTGTATCGCTTTTGACGCATGCTGCAAACTTGATTGAGGTGCTATAGTAGCAATTGGTAATGTTACGTATATTCGTATTCGCATTCGCCAATGTTGGAAATCGGACATTCGTTACATTACCAGTAGCGACACAGTAGCGTGTTTAGAAAACTTTCGACAGCATCGCTTCTAAAACAAACACAACGACTTAGCTATACCAATTCCTTGTTCTAAACCTCACGGAATCCAAAAGAACACCCCCGTGATTAAATCACGGAACGCTAACCGCAGGAACATTGAGTTATGAGTTTCGCAAATTCCATACGTAAGGCTCACGCACAGAAAGTTTGCTAATGGCTGTAATTTTTTCATATATCCTGTATTAAATCATGTGGACATGCATCGAGGTGGCTTTAATGTTGGCTCATGTGAAAACTTTTTGGACTAGGTACCTAAATTTTTTTAACACTTTATACAAGAGTGAATAGGTCGACTTAATGCTATAGGCATGCTCTACCAGTCAACCTCATGGGATAGTGCAGAGATGAAATCCTCCTAGCCGGTTTCGGCCACGGCGGCCAATCTCAACGGAGATCAGCCAGGTACGCAGGAGATATTATAGTGCACAAGTGTGTGCGCAATACACAGGTGCACTCGCTATTCCTTCACTCTCATAGTCCGGTGAGACGGCAATCCGACATGACCGGAGAGAGATCAGGCGCAGGACCAACGGCTTTACGTGCTTAATGCAGAGATATCAGAAAGTCAGTGGCGTTCCTTCCATAGAAGCCGAAAAGCCCGGCTTATCCTAAAATAATTTACCTAAGTACTTAAAACCAAATGTGGAAAAATAACCAACATTTTACGGTCAAAACTTTTCGAAATAATTTTCTTTACAATCTTAAAATTCCCGCGCTACGGTTCGCTGAACCAGTTTGCCTCGAGCGCACCATCGAACTCACCAATATACCCACACACACACCACCACACCCGCGCCGTACACGCATTTAATATTATTAGTACAAAACAGCTAAGTGCGAACAAAATATACTCATCACTCTCTCTCTCGTTGGGTTTTACCTGGCTTTTTGCCGCTATATTTCTGCCTCATTCACACTTATGGATTGAATACGCACCAACTGCTACCACAAATGTATAGCTATAGTAAGTTTCTATAGCAATCAGTACTGGAAATTAATCCAGGCTTAATGCCTCGGGTTGCCAATTGAAAGAGTTACCTCTAATATGGTTTCTTTTGTTCTGCATTATATTCCTAATGTAAATGCGTATTTTTTTATTTATCATGACTATGTAAGGATTTTAGTATTAATATAAATATAATTACATATCTATTTATAATTTTTAAGGTAATACACTATAATTTTATTTATCAATAAGTTTTCGTCACATTTTCAGCATTAATGTCACGGTATAATTTTGACGCGGACCTGGCAACACCAGTTATTTGTTGTGATTTAGATAAATGAGTGTGAATGATACATTTTGATGTATTTGTGTTTATTACGTGGTTTTTGAGATATTAAAATATGAGTGAAATTATTCCACGTAATAGTTTGTAGTGTGTGAAAGGTTTGATCGGCAAGAATAAGGTAAATTTGTTAGGTTATGATGGAAAACAACAACTTTCAACGAGTTTGCGAAAGGCGCGAAATGTATTTGAAGAAACATAAAAGGTATGTAGATGAGTATACAAAACTAATAATTAATTGTCTTATTGGAAGCTCTAATACTTAAAATACGACAATGTATCAAGTTGTATTGTTAGTCTTGCATATTTTTTTCGAACGAAACAAGTGTTTGGAATAGGTTGGTACAATCTGGTAAAATTATTTAATTATTATTGTAGTATTTTTACTTCTTCTTGCATTAGACGATACAGGTATAATAAGTACTTAGTTTATCTTTAGGACAAAAACTTTTCAGAAGTTGCAATGGCCCAAAATCGTTTTTGAATTCGTACCTAATTTTACAAAGTAACTAAACGCTTCCATGGCATAGTTGTATTGTAAGCGCGATATGAATATAGCTTTCGAGGCCCTGGTTCGAATCCCGGTACGGATTGTGGTTTTTAATTTTATTTTTAGATATTGATTTTCTTTATAGGTGCACATTTTATATGAATCGGAAGTGCGAATTTTTTTAAGGTCTGCTTGGGCTTGCCCTCATCCAAAACACTAGGCACGCCACTGCAGAAAGTAGGTGCTTAAATAAAACAAATTAAATTGAAATTTATTTGCAATTTCACTCCTTTTTTTTAACGATTCAAGTCACGAATGTGAAGAAAAATCAACACGTAATTTTTAAAAGCAAAATATGTGTGAAATAATTACAAGGGCTTGATTTTTTTCTACAAACCGGAATATGACACTCCATATGTCTTTCTATTTAGCGAGTTTTTTGAATGACTACACGGCTAGCCGCTCATCTGATGGTATGCGATCCGACCAGTAACAATATATAGCACTTTGAATTACACCATATTGCGTGACACTCCAATGCGCTCATCACCCTGAGACATACAAAATTAAGTATCATAATGTCTAGTAATTACAAAAATATGTATGACTGGTATAATACCGGTGGGAGGTCCCTGATATGTAAGAATCCGTCTGGGTGGGTACCACCGCAATGTCTATTTCTACCGCCAAGTGTGCGTGCACTGTTGTGTTTCGGTTTGAAGGATATTGTAGCCAGTGAAACTACTGGACATAATGAGACTTAACATCTTATGTCTCAGGATGATGAGCGCAGTGGAATGCCACACAGTAAGTACTTTGTAACTCAAGATACGTATGGTGTTACTACAGTTTATAGGCGGTCGTATCGCTTACCATCAGGAGAACGGCATGCGCGTCTCGTCATTCAACGCTATAAAAAAAATCGCGATAGAAATAAATGAATTGAAAAAATCCTTGCGCTACTTCTAAGTCGAAAAACAATCAACACTTTTTCGCGTTTATAACTTTAATAATAATGAACTGCTCAAAAGCGGATTAGTTATCAAAATTTCCTTTTGTAAAATTCAGTTTAATATAATACTTCCATTCTTGAATTAGTCAGAAACTATCCCGCCCTCACACCCGCCACTACAACTCCTGTAAGCCAGGATCAGTAATGGCACGCATTTTATGACACCGAGCGGTGAAGTTCAGATCGAATTACTCAGCGGGATTCTTCAAGCGGAGCGTGAAGAAGCAATCATCAGGCCCGCGTAATTGTCCGCCGTCGAGGGATAATTTCGTCCCTTACAGGTTGACGTTTTTCCTTGGGCTTCACCTCACTGAACACCAAGTGTAGTGAAGTAACTTTGCCGAGCTAATTTAAAAAAAAAAGTGTAATTTGCAATGTACTGGTACTGTGTAAGTCAACAGTCGATTGGTTCTTATATATATTTTTATAGTACTGACTTTCTGTAAAAGTAGTTAAAGTAAAGATTTAAATTTAATTGCAAAAGTTCTATTGTGCGGTTTTTCGGAATAAAGTCTCGTATAATTTATATATTCGTCTTGCTTGCGTGCCAAATTTTATCCAAAAGTAATCAGCGTTAACCATATCGCTAGCAACGATCTAAACATAATAACCTCCCACATGTTATAAAGTATTCAAAACAAAGCAACTTAATCAGGCCATTTCAAATCAAACTTCAGAATGTCGCCAAACACCGTATCATAGCGTTCATTATCGAGTGCCGGTATATTTCCCCCGGGATTCGGGTTCTTCCCAGTATGAATTAAAACTTCCCTTTTATAATAACGATCACCTAGCCGGATGGCTATATTGCTTTTAAAATCTAAATATTATTGAAAGGAATTTAATTAATGTTTTGCTTTCTTTTTCGTGATTGGTTTTTGGGCGCAGCTGGTACGGTTTTTGAGTGTATTATTACACTGTTGTGTTATTTTGTGTTACAGCTTTACATTAAAGCTAGCGGAATTATTGGGCTTTATAGGGCATACATGGTGCCAGAGTCTAGAGGGTAGTGTGTCGCGTATTATAATTGAAATATTAAATAATATTATATGCGTATAGGTTGTGGGTCACTGCTGGTGGTCATTTTGAACATGTTTGCAAATAGGCCGTGCCTATGTGAACCACTACTGCAGGATGCATGCTCCGCAATGAGGTGTGCAGTGCTGGACACATTATTATCAATTGGCTCTCGATTGTTTTACTAACATAAACATAAGCATCTTTTACTAACCCAAATGAGTCTGTATTACTTGAAATAATAATAATAAAAAAATATATTATACTTCCTACTGCTAAACACGGGCCTCTTTCTCTACTATTGAAAGAGTTTAGACCTTAGTCCACCCCGCTGGCATTCTGCGGGTTAGTAGACGTCACACATCCTCCAAATTCTAAAGAAATACTCCGTTATTTAGGATTCCTCGTAATGCTTTCCTTCACTATTAATGCTAACGATAATTGATAAACTATACACACATAACTTCGAAAGGTCAGAGATGTGAACTTTGGGTTCATGGATCCTGCAGATTCTGGCTCAGCAAACCTTTACCAACTAGGCCATCGTGCATTTTTGTAATACAAAACTTTTTATACAACTGTTATTGTATGTATATGTATATTTGGATAGAACTGTCGTTTATTGGACTTATCTATTTAGTATCAGCCTGGAGTCTGGAACTTGTGCCTGATGTGGCAGTGGGCTCGTCCTCTATCACATCATGTGACAGAATACGCACGGCGAAAGTTGGGTGCACTGGTTGCGTCTCTGCCTACCCCTTATATCCTTCAACATACATACATATATACACTCACGCCTGTTATCCCCGAAGGGGTAGGCAGAGGTGCAACTAGTGCACCCACTTTTCGCCGACATTTCGTCCCATGATGTGATAGGGGGCGAGCCTATCGCCATATCGGGCACAAGATCCAGACTCCGGGCTGATACTGAATAGAAAAACTCAATATCACTTTGCCCGACCCGGGGATCGAACCCGAGACCTCAGCTTTGCAGTCGTACTGTAATACCATTACGCCACCGAGGCAGTCAAAAAAAGCCCCATAATTTGACCAGCTTATTCAACCCTTCAAACCCTCCTTATCATTTTAATCAATATTAGTGTCTAGTCAATTTGGATTGAAACGGCAATTTAATCTGACATTGTAAGAAACTCCGTGTCTAATGGTAGAGATATGATCACCTTCATCCCCCAAATCCCACGATCTCCCTACACAAATAAATCAAGCCAGTGTCCCCGCATACGAAGTGGTCGGAGAAAGCGCTCGGAAAACACTTGCATGCACCTGACCTGAATGTAGATGCTTTAGATTGTGGGATACACGGGAGCTTAATGGGGGATGGACGTAACGTTTTTTTTTAGATAGTTTTGTGCTTTCAGTTTTTGTTTAGGCTTAGTTTTTACAGAAAGCTTTCTCGTCTCAATAAATAACACTTTGAGAATTACGAGGAAAAACATTTATACAGACGGACCGGCGAGTAAACTTATTTCTAGCTCAAAAATATGCTTAATTACATAATTAACTCCATTTGTTTGCTGTATACTAATCAATTTTCACACAAATTTTGATACAATCTTACTAATATTAAGAATGCAAAAATGTTCGTCTGTTTATTAGAAGTCAACGCAGAAACATCTACATGGATTTGTATGAAATTTATTACACGGGTAGATCATAATATCCTGGATTAACACATAGGTTACATTTTATCCCGGCAACTTGCTCTCATGGGAAATAATGGAATCTCTTTAATCAGATTTTTTGTTTATATGGCGCTGGCGTCTGACTGTATTTAAGAGACTTTAGTAGCGGTATAGATTTTTCACGCGGGCGAAGACGCAAGCGACGCCTAGTTTAATGTAATTTTATATGTTCGAAGCGTGTTTAACACCTCACTTAGATGCAGTCACAGAATATTGGATAAATCAAGCGTAGAAAATTACTAGTGAAAAGTAATAAATAAGTAAATACACGTTCAAATGAGACAGATTTTATATTAGAAACATGAAACAATTGACATTTTGTGATTTTAAAACTGCAATAATTTTATCTTTCGTCTAATGGAAGACAAGCCATACTTATATTAAGTGCGAAAGTAAATTTGTCCGCGTTACGCTTTCACGGTTGAACCACTAAACCGGTTTCGATAACTTTTGATATGAAGATAGATTAATCCTGGGAAGGACATAAACTTTATTTTTTATCGGGAAAATATATAGCGGTACTTGTACATACATACATATACACTCACGCATTTTATCCCCGAAGTGGTAGGCAGAGGCGCAACTAGTGCACCCACTTTTCGCCATTATTCCGTCCCATGATGTGATAGGGGGCGAGCCTATCGCCATATCGGGCACAAATTAGCTTAAACATAGAGGGACTTGTATCCCGGAAAAACTTTGTCATGCGGGTGGAGCCTCGAGAAAAAGCTTGTAGGTAATACTCTAGTAATTCGTTTCATAGGAAACATTAAAGTCTTCAATTTATTTATATTATAATCTCAATCATTGGTATGATTGTACATGGTGATACATGTAGCACGTGGTTCCTGTCAGTATTACCATGTCAGTAAGTTCTATTCAATTACCAGGTTCTGTAATAATTTGTGATGGTTTGTTTAATATAAACCATACCAGCCCTGTATTATATACTGCCCACTGCTGAGCACGGGCCTCCTCTACTACTGAGAGGGTTAAGGCCCTAGTCTACCACGCTGGCCTGGTGCGGGTTGGCAGACTTCACATACCTTCGAAATTCAGAGAACTTCTCAGGTATGCAGGTTTCTCACGATGTTTTCCTTCACTGTTAAAGCGAACGATAATTCTTAAAGAATACACATATAACTTTTTAGAAAAGTCAGAGGTGCGTTCCCTTGGGTTTTGAACCTGTAGACATTCGTCTCGGCAGTCCGTTCCACTCCCAACTAGGCTATCGCCGCTTTTGATATAATAAGATTAATAATATTACGTTCTAGGAATAAAATCATTTTTGGTTTTATAAAGGGTGGGATAATGACTCATGTCCTTTTTCTCTCTCTTTATTTAAGGCAACAAATAATTGTGTAATAAAAATAAAGTATACAGAACAGCAATCGAACAATGAAGTTTAATTACACAGCCAACACCGTTATCCACTAAAAACGTAATAATAATTATTATTATTACAGTTTCATCACAGAGTAGTTAGGTACTTGTATATAAAATGCTTCTTACACGAACTTAGAGCATTTAACAAGGAGATGGGGCGACCGGGCGAACCCTTCGTTGGTCATAAATGCGCAGCTGATCATAAACTTTTATTAAAACCTATGTGATTTGCGATCGCTTGCATTACATTCTACGATAATGACATTTAGCGGTGATCCACAGAAATTGTGATTTTGCTGTGTTATTTTGTAAAAAGCGACCTTATATTCAGCCTTGCATGTGTGTTTTTTTTTGTTAAATGTGTGCTATACTGTCTACCTCGTCCCCGTCAGGATTGACAGAAAAAAATGTTTGCGCATTATTGCCATATCGTCTCCATTGGATAAATACTCTAAGTTCACGGAAGGTGAAACGAATGTTCAACTTTTGCGAAAGGTGTAGACAGAGATATAACTAATGCACCTACGTTTAGCCTAAATTATTATATTATAAGAAGCAAGTATATCGCCTTCCAGCACAAACCAAAAACGATGTAGTGTTTTTTGGAATTAAAAATGTTCGGGCCCAGAATGAAACTAGAACCTAACGATCCACAACCCAAACATACCACTAAACTAATGCTACAAATAAAACAATAACAAACTATTTTAAAACCAAATTATGTAAAAAAAAATTATTAGCATTGTTTGTTAGAAACAAAAACGTTGAATCACAGTTATTTGTTATCAAATTAGTCATGTTAGTGAAGCGTCGCAATTTATACCTATTGTTACTTTAATAACCAACACTGTAAGTCATTCTTTGATGAGTGTTTTCACTGGTGGTAGGTCTCTCATATGTAAGAGTCCGTCTGGGTGGGTACCACCGCAATGTCTATTTCTACCGCCAAGCAGTAGTGTGCATGGATTGTTGTGTTTCAGTTTGAAGGACATTGTAGCCAGTGAATTTACAGGACATAATGAACTTAACATCTTATATCTCAGAATTACGAGCGCAATGGAATACCACACAGTACTTTGTAACTCAAGGTGGTGATGGATGGTGTTGCTACAGTTTATGAGTGGTCGTGTCGATTACCATCAGGCGAAAGGCATGGTCGTCTCGTCATTTCATGCCATAAAAAAATATGAAACTAACTTTTTTCCCGGGGCTCCGCCCGCCTTAAAAAGATTTTCCGGAATAAAAGTCTCGCTTTATATTTTCCAGAAATAAAGTAGC
This sequence comes from Lapara coniferarum, assembly GCA_949316025.1. Classification (NCBI taxonomy): domain Eukaryota; kingdom Metazoa; phylum Arthropoda; class Insecta; order Lepidoptera; family Sphingidae; genus Lapara; species Lapara coniferarum. The sequence goes on along the minus strand of OX438928.1, from coordinate 29,893,046 downwards.
CTATATGTTAATCCAGAATATGATCTACCAGTGTGCCATAATTTATCGAAGTCTGTTCAGAAGTTTTTGCGTGAAAGAGTAACAAACATACACCCATTGATACATTCTTACAAACTTTCGCGTTTATAATATTAGTAGGATTTTTTCTGGATTAATATTAGTACTGTTTGGTGTGCCGTATCTTGGACTACGGCTCAGTTGTATGAAAAGCCCATTACACTACCTATACAATGAGGATAGAACGGATAAAAAAAAAGAATCGTAACGCCCTTCGTGTTTTCCAGTCGTATTCCTAAATATGAATATTCCTCATCTAAGAACCAATTAACACACTTTAAAATGAACTCGTTAGCCAACGCAGTATATTAAATGACTATTAAATGTATTAAGTGTATACGTATCCAAATTTTCAATAATAAATTAGAGTGTCCACAATTGACCATTGAGTTGTCCACGGTACAAGTGCAATGCTCAGGTCTCGGGTTCGATCCCCGGGTCGGGCAAAGTGATAGGCTTGCCCCTTACCACATTATAGAACGAAATACGCACGGCGAAAAGTGGGTGCATTAGTTACGCCTCTGCCTACCCCTTAGGGGATACAAGGCGTGAGTGTGTGTGTGTGTACAATTGCTAAAAAGGTCTCGGTTACGTGTCTCAGCCAGATATCCTAGATACAAAATAACTCCGTTTCTAACACCTTAGCGTAGAACAGTTTTTGGATCTAACTCTCCTTTTTTTTATATAGCATTGAGTGACGAGACGAGCATGCCGTCCGCCTGACGGTAAGCGATACGACCACCCATAAACAGTAGAAATACCATCCAGAACCTTGATTTACAAAGTACTGTGTGGCATTCCACTGCGCTCGTCATCCTGAGACCATAAGATCTTAAGTCTCGTTATGTCCTGTAGTTACACTGGCTACAATGTCCTTCAAACCGAAACACAACAGTGCATGCACACTGCTGCTTGGCGGTAGAAATAAACATTGCGGTCGTACCCACCCAGACGGACTCTTACATATGAGAGTCCTACCACCAGTGAACACAACAGTCTCCTATTTCAAGACTCTACAAGTTACTTAATATAATGATTAGTGACCTCCTTGACATTCAAAACGATTCGTCCAATAAAATCTGCCAATTAATCACGGATTTTTTATCGAATTGTTAATAATTTTTCCTAAGCTCTATCTTACACGGTTATTTTTTATACTTAATGAAAATTGGTACTAAACCTTCTTTTGATGCCTTGTTTTTTTATTCTTAACTTTTGCTAGAGTAATGTTTATGCATGATATATTTACTTACAAATGTTGTTATATTAAGATGCTATATATTTTGCAAATATCTTACCAAAGCATCAATGTCTACAAAGGGTGGTAAATCAAATAAATAAAAAATAAAAAAGAGTTATGGTTAGAAATTTCTGGAATTAAAATTTAACTTATAACAATTTAATTTTATTATACATAAAAACGCGTTTGCGCCCAGTATTCCCACCCGTGTGTACCCAAAAACTATCCTTTCGCGACTCGCAAGGACACGCGAAGGCCTGAATATGTGAGCGGTTGGTGATGTAATAAGAAAAATCAACTTCTAGTTGTTTGAACGATTTTGCGCCGTCTATTTGATTTCATAAATATGAATCGGTCACGTTGGCTTAGATATTTGGTATTTTTTTGTATAATTTACTGTTATTTTTTCTTAAAGTAATATTATAAGGGGTATAGTGGCTCATTTATTAGTACATAATATTATTAATCTAGCAATAGACTTATCATTACGTATGTCATTCCTTTTCTAACCAACTTCCAAAAAAGGAGGAAGTTCTAAATCTGTGCACTCGCATTTTTTAAATGTATGTACACTGATTTCTCTGAAAATTATGAGCTTATTTCCTTGATTCCTTCTTTATTTAGTAAATAAGGGCCTCGAAATGGTCCCAATTTAATACATCTTGGTTTATTGTTTTCTGCATTACGTTCTTGGCTACAGTCTCTTGTTTCCTAAGGATCAAAAGAGCGACACCATTGAAGACACATTAAATAAAAAGTAGCTATTTATTTGATCAAAGTGGTAGGCCGGTGACGGAGCGGATCCAATCCCTGACCATGGGGATGTTGCTGTAAACTCCCGGCTGGTCCTTCGCAGCGCATCCCACGCCAAACGACACCAATCCCACCAGCTTCCCGTTCACCACCGCTGGCCCTCCGGAGTCACCCTGGTGGATAGTTTGTTTTACTAGGCGGTAAGCGAGTCCATCTGCCTTGTCTATTTCCGTCCATACAATGCTACAATTTTTATTTATATTTTCCTGGGCTAAGAAGACATTGGTCATTAATATCTTGGGATGAAAATACAATTCAGAAATGTGATATTCATAGTTCTGGGTGGAGTCACTACTTGCTACCATGTATATAATCTTTTACCATCAGTGGAGCCAGTTGCTCGCCCGATAATAAAATTTTATGAAAATAACACTCTTCTGGGAGCTATCTTTAATTTGCCACGACCTGATTTCAAAAGCGCAGGCATTAAATATACCGATCATTTAAAAAAAAATATATTTGATATATCTAATATAGCTTGACCTCAGTGTGCAATAGGCTGTTGTTCAGAATGAGGTCGACTTATAATTGCTATTGAAGTACTATTTTTCTCTATAGAATGAAGGCGAACGAAATATTATCTGATGGTAGGCACGATCACTTGTGAACTTTTATGGGAATTGTAAACGCATCGCTGTCTTTCAAGAAGAAATAGATCAATAGAAACTGCTGATTTATGTCCATTTTGCGCTAAACGTAATGGTGCCACTCCATTGGATTTGATACATTTTGCAGACAAACTTACCTACAAAAAGTTTCAAATCAATATTATTACTAATCTATAAGTAACCTATCTGACAGACGACCGTGTAAATGTCGCAGGAACTCGCTGGATGCTGGCCGATTCTGACAGGTTAATTTGGCATTGTTTGGGGGAGGCCTATGTTCAGCATTGAACTTACAAAGACTGAAGAATAAGAAGTAACTTATCAAGAATTCTTAAAAGTGTATCAAATAACCTGACAAGAATCCTTAGTGCCGTTCGGGAAACCAGCACAGAACATCCTCGGCGTGATTTTTCTGTAGTTCTCCAGAGGGAGGGCCTGGCAGACCTCCCACGCCATGATCGGAAGGTACACCCTCCGTATCACGTCTTGCATCATCTTCTCCTGGTAGGGATAGAGAACGGTTAATAATGTGAAGGTTTAAACATTTAGATGATTTCTCTGGACTAGCAGAGTTGGGATTATTTTCCCTTGAAGTCAATGAGTTATTGATCTCTATTCAGAGATAGAAATTTAGTAAGTAAATCATTCAGTATTATGATGAAGATTCTTTAAGAACTTGATAATATGATATTACGCCATAGGTAATGCATATTAAAAAAAAATTGTTCTGATGCCAGGTAGTCTCACTATTCTTTTACGTTAATCGAATTAAAGACACCTATAAAGGTATGAACCGCGCTGGATTTACGATCATTTTAGGGTTACTTTGTTGACAAACGATAAAAAAAATGCCATAACTTCCAGGTTCATAACGTTTACGGAGTTTTCAATATTCATCTGCTACAATCGTTTTCAGTCGTGAAATCATGAATTCCTCCCATTAAGTTTTCAACGCTTCTTTAAAATTTTATAGTCTTGATCAATACCATTTTATGACTAAATGCTGGAAACGAATCGTTGCAATGAAAATTCAATTTTTCATACTTTTTATCGAGTTTTATCAAAGAGGACAAATTTAATACTCTTGTATTTGGGGTTGAGGTATGATATTACCATTTTATGTTAGCTATTTTATCGTCATATAACAATTCTGAAAAAGAAAGTGACGCTAGACCTGATGGTAAACACGGTTCAATTTCAAATAAGAGAGAGATGATCATCAGAATTAGGCTGACCTCTCTCACAGGAAAATCACAGTTGACCCCTGATTATGACCTGTCCGATCAAGCTACAACAGCCAGTTTTTAACGCTGGTTTTAACCATAAGAGAAGCAAATATACACTCATTCTTATCTAGTTAGGACCTCGCCTAATGTATACATATGCATACAATCATTTCTAAATAATAAGTCCTGGGAATTGAACACGTCTTCAAAGGCACACCACTCTCTGAACCTTACAAACCTTGTATCGGGTATATCCCCATCCGCTAACAGAGACGATCGCCCCAGGCCGTATACTGTCGGTCATGCCTATCGCAATCGGCCTGCTGTTGATGGTAACCGGTATCGCTTTCTCGAGCAGCACGAGCTGGTAGTCGAAGTCGTGGTAGTGCTGTTTGGTGCTGTTCCATTGAGGGTGGGTGAAGTGGGCGCAGATGAGGTATGGCTGAGCGAGGCTACGTTGAGTGGAGCCGGCTAGGACGAATTGCTCTTTTTCTCTGAAGAAAATGTAATCTTGAAGTATTATGATAGTGTTTTTTTACCATGGCACGGTATCAAATAATTGATTATCGTTACATGCAGACCTTTGGGATTCAAAGTTCTGGATGGTGTTCCCACATAAATAGCTTACAAAATGAAATATGAAAATACTCACTTACAGTGCGCGGCGGTGAGGACCCAGTCGGGTGCGATGAGGATCCCGCCGCAGTACAGCCCGTATAGCACCTGGTATGGCACGTCTCTGATGTGTACCTGGCGTCCGCCTACTATGCGAAATTGGAGCTGCAGGGAAAGATGATATCAGGATATTTTAGTAAACTGGACAATAATGTAATCGCATGAGCACCTTGGATGCAGATTGCTTTTGACAGGCGAGACTAAGAACTTTTCGAGCAGGCCTATGTTCAGCATTGAACTTCATGTGGCTGATCATGATATGATAATTACCTATATGATATTATAATGTGGACAAAACAGTTGCTCTTCCCCTCTCTTGAAGGTCGCTAGAATGTTTTCCAACCTGTCTCCCTATTTATCCACCAACGATATATAGAAAGAACTATGGTTGCTTCAGTGGCGTTCCTTCCATAGAAGCCGAAAAGCCCGGCTTGCCCTAAAATAATTTACCTAAGTACTTAAAACCAAATGGGTAAAAATAACCAACATTTTACGGTCAAAACTCTTCGAAATAATTTTCTTTACAATCTTAAAATTCCCGCGCTACGGTTCGCTGAACCAGTTCGCCTTGAGCGCACAATCGAACACACCAATATACCCACACACACACCACCACACCCGCGCCGTACATGCATTTAATATTATTAGTACAAAACAGCTAAGTGCGAACAAAATATACTCATCACTCTCTCTCTCGTTGGGTTTTACCTGGCTTTTTGCCGCTATATTTCTGCCTCATTCACACTTATGGATAGAATACGCACCAACTGCTACCACAAATGTATAGCTATAGTAAGTTTCTATAGCAATCAGTACTGGAAATTAATCCAGGCTTAATGCCTCGGGTTGCCAATTGAAAGAGTTACCTCTAATATGGTTTCTTTTGTTCTGCATTATATTCCTAATGTAAATGCGTATTTTTTATTTATCATGACTATGTAAGGATTTTATTATTAATATAATTATAATTACATATCTATTTATAATTTTTAAGGTAATATAATACACTATAATTTTATTTATCAATAAGTTTTCGTCACATTTCAGCATTAATATCACGGTATAATTTTGACGCGGACCTGGCAACACCAGTTATTTGTTGTGATTAAGATAAATGAGTGTGAATGATACATTTTTAAGTATTTGTCTTTATTACGTGGTTTTTGAGATATTAAAATATTAGTGAAATTATTCCACGTAATAGTTTGTAGTGTGTGAAAGGTTTGATCGGCAAGAATAAGGTAAATTTGTTAGGTTATGATGGAAAACAACAACTTTCAACAAGTTTGCGAAAGGCGCGAAATGTATTTGAAGAAACATAAAAGGTATGTATTATGCATATTATATTATGCATAGTATGCATATTTTTTTCGAACGAAATAAGTGTTTGGAATAGGTAGGTACAATCTGGTAAAATTATTTAATTATTATTGTAGTATTACTTCTTCTTGCATTAGACGATACAGGTATAATAAGTACGTAGTTTATCTTTAGGACAAAAACTTTTCAGATGTTGCAATGGCCCAAAATCGTTTTTGAAATCGTACCTAATTTTGCAAAGTAACTAAACGCTTCCATGGCATAGTTGTATTGTATGCGCGGTATGAATATAGTTCTCGAGGCCCTAGTTCGAATCCCGGTAGGGATTGTGGTTTTTTATTTTATTTTTAGATATTGATTTTCTTTATAGGTGCACATTTTATATGAATCGGAAATGCGATTTTTTTTAGGTCTGCTTGGGCTTGCCCTCATCCAAAACACTAGGCACGCCACTGGGTTGCTTTTTCAAAATATTTACGATCGCTATTGCGTTTTCGTATAAAATGCATCTGTGATACTCCGAAAAGTCATTCTATTCCCCATTCTTCGTTCACGTCGCTAGTATTTAACTGTATTTTTTTACTTCATGCTAAATATTTACAATTTAATCAGTACCAACCTCTGTATCTGTACCGTTATCGGCTTGTCTATACTCGTGCGGCGTCATTGTCTCGTGGAAGTACTGGTAGTTGCGAGGAGGTATCCTTCGCGTTACGAACTGCCTGTAGTACTTGGTCACACATTCTGGAGTCAAAAATCCTTTGTATAACCCTGAAGAATTGTACTTGACATGAAAACTGTGCAGACTGTTCGGTGATGTATTTTGTCTTTTGCCGGTCAACACTTTCTATGGGCTTCACTCATGGTCGTATATAAGGAGGGGGGTACGAACCCCCCTTAGCTTACAACAAAAATAAGCCGGGGCACAAATTACGTATCCATTATAATGCCTATGTGCACTTCTAACAAACATCCAAACATTTAGTATTTCATCTGAAACAGACCCAACAAAACCCAATGCAAAAACATTACTGAATTTGGTAAACATTATACAGGACCTATGGATTTGACCCCCATTTTGGTATCCTCGGACCCCCCTATGTGAAAGCTATAGTTACGCCCGTGGCTTCACTTTAATTAACATCAGGTGCGGTGGAGCCACTTAAAAAATAAAAATCGTGCTTCGAAAAAATAAAGTTAAAAAAATATCCCCCTTTATTTGGCATTTCGGCATATTCTTTCCTTTTTGTTCTGCTATTGTAAGTTTTAAATCGTATATACAAGATAATTTTTTTGTAACATTTGATATCAAAGAGCATTATAAAACGCGATAATACTCAATGTCCTCTTATCCATGACTTTATAATTAAGAGTGTGAAAATAATTACAATAATCTAAGGCATATTGTTGTGACTGCCTCGGTGGCGTAGTTGTATTAAGGTACGACTACAATGCTGAGGTCTCGGGTTCGATTCCCGGGTCGGGCAAAGTGATATTGAGTTTTTCTATTCAGTATCAGCTCGGAGTCTGGAATTTGTGCCCGATATGGCGATAGGCTCGCCCCCTATCACATCATGGGACGGAATAACGGCGAAAAAAGTGGGTGCACTAGTTGCGCCTCTGCCTACCCCTTCGGGGATAACAGGCGTGAGCGTATGTGTATGTGTGTGTGTATATTGTTAGCGAGAAATATATTTAACTGACGGTTGAAGTTGCTAAAGCAGTCAGTCGGGTGTCTTCGCGTTACTTATAAGTAAGTTAAAGTTCAGTATCAATTATAACTGGCTACACAGAATAAATCAGTGCCTAACCTAAAACGGTTATCTGCAATCAGCGTTAAGTCGTGAAATACAATAAACACTCAGACCTGGTATACGAGATTAATGACATGACGTCATAATCATTACTATAGTTTTAACCATTTATACATTATAATCAACTTCAAAGAGAAAATGGGGATTTTTAGTTAGGTAAAATTTTGACTCGCGCTCCACTGTTTCAAGTACTGGGAGGATTTTTAGAGTAGCACATCACGCTGAAGCGGCGATAGCCTAGTTGGGAGTGGAACGGACTACCGTAACCAAATGTCCGCAGGTTTAAAACACAAGGGCACGCACCTCTGACTTTTTTAAAAAGATATGTGTGTATTCTTTGTGAGAATTATCGCTCGCTTTAACGGTGAAGGAAAACATCGTGGGAAAACCTGTATACCTGAGAAGTTCTGTATAAGAATTTCGAAAGTATGTGTAGTCTGTCAACCCGCACTAGACCAGCGTGGTGGACTAAAGCCTAAACTCTCTCGTTGTAGACGAGGCCCGTGCTCAGCAGTGGGCAGTATATAATACAGGGCTCGTATGATATGGTACATCACGCTGATGTGATGCTAGTTGGTGAAAGAACAGGTGCTGGAAAATAGCTTTGGCCTCAATATTATTGGTAGACCTCTATATCTCACAGTGATTCATGTAGTAATAGATTTTGTTCGTAGCGTTGCCCACGTGGGACCTAGTACCTACTGCTGAAAGATCAAATTTCGTCATTCTATAAAAATCTCCTTTTTCTCTGACATCGTCTACAATACTTTGGAGGTATTGTTGAATGTGGGTAGTTGTGGACGGTGGAGATTCCTTACCACCAAGTAACCCACGTTTTCATTTGCCAGCCTTGCAATAAAATTAAAAAAATCTTTAAAGCATAAATCAAACAAAATTATATTGAAAACAAATCAATTAACCTAGGTATGCCATTACCACAACCGCGTATTATATTGTAACAAAATACTGACTCACCATATTCACAAAATACAAAATCAAAAATAAATATGCAGACAAAAAAACAACAAAGGGCACGCATCACAACAAGCAACACGATCCGTTCTACACGGCGTGAAAGCCCGGCAGGCGCGGCGCGGCGGGCGTCACGCCGCGTGTCGAACGCAGCGTCACGCTACTCGACACCGTGACCGTCTCTTAACACGAGGCTATATTAATGACCTGCCTGTTATCTTGCTTTAATTTGCGCTATGACGGTGTTACACATAAATTAAAGTGCAATTTGAAAGGTGTACGTCACATTGTAAATTAAGAAAATAAAATTTATCTTATAAACGGTGTTACAAAAGTTAATAAGATTAACTGACACTTAGAGTCAATCAACATAGGTATAAACATAAAGGAAACAAATGACAGGAACAAGAATGATGATAAGGAAGAGTATATTGGAAGGATATTTAGTTGACACACTTCTTTTGTATAGACACAAGCCCTGTATCTTTTTAAAGGGATAGCAGCTGTAGAGTAGGTATTGTATTATTACTTATATGGTTATACATTTGTTTTATTATAACTACATACTATCTTATCTTTCTCTTTGGTTCACTTTATGCAAATTTCATTCCACGATTCATCATAGCCTCAAAACCAGACCGCTTATTTTTCATGTTTTATCAATACACAATTTAGTGTTTGTGAAAAATTGCAAGCGGTACGCATGGGGAGCACTCCATCAATCTCGAACAGGCCTCCCCACACCAAAAACCTAATAAGTCAAGAATCAATTTCCCTTTTTCTCATCCAGTATTATGCCACAGTGCGGGGGTGGCAGTAGCTCAGGTATGAGATTATTAAGCCATCTTGAGTAGTTATTGTAATCGTCTGTTTGTGTAAACTACCGATTTATCTATTTGTATTCAGTATTCGTTCATTAATTAGTATTTTTATGTATATTACAAGCGCTAGTTTAGCTAAAAAAGATATGATAGGTAACTTTATTGAGTAGGTACTATGTGCCTTAATCTCAAGATAAATGATGATGGGAGATAATTCGGTAGCACTAACATGAACACAGGCATGGTTCAGTAGTTCGTTCCGAAGAGTCGAATTGTCAAGCCAATCGCTGTACAAATAGGTGAACTTGTCGTTAGATATCCTGAACCCTTCTGCAACGTAGGCAGACGCCCTGATCAACAGGTTGACCTTTATATCTTTATGGGACACTCATGTCCATAATGGCATATCCTATGCCTGCTGATGTTTTATTTCATCATCCTTACATATTATTATAAAACTAGCTTTTGCTCACGTGAAAGATATTTCCCACGATAAAATTCCCGCCATATTTTTTCCCGGAATAAAAGTGTAGCCTAGTAGTCCTTTTTCTTAAACTATCTTCACACCAAATTTAATTGAAATCCGTTCACTAGTTTTTGAGTTTATTGCATTCAGATAGGCGTGGCAGGGGACTTTTGTTTATAACGTGTATGTAAGGATAAAGTGACCCCCCTTGCGACTGTCTGTCGGTCTAAATGCGATAATTTTTAATAATATAGGGGGCAAACGAGCATATGGTTCACCTGATGGTAAGTGATCACCCCGCCTTGTGGATTGGGGGCGTTTGGAGAATTCCACCACGGTATCCCCTGCCTGTCGTAAAAGGCGACTAATAGGGGCCTCCGGGGGTCACGGGTGGGCGGGAGGGGCCGTCCACCTATTAGTCTAGCCAACTTCTGTGACCCCCGTGATGGACGGCAGCGTGTCTCACGCTGCCTCGGACGCCAAGGGCGTCCTTCGGTGTACTGGGGCTTCTGAGCCCCCGCAACAACAGGAGAAGGATCGCAACAGCGGTACGCGCAGGGGCGGTTGCGGACGACAACTTAGACGTGAGTCGGAGGAAGCCCGCAGTCGTCCCTAATGCGCCGAAGATGGCCACCGCGGAGTTTTAGTTGGTATGCCGTGCGGTGTACATAGGTTAGGGACTCGGTCCGGCGGTCGCCCGACGTTTTCCATCTTTCCGGGCGGCTCAACGTCGGGTCGTAAGGCACGGTGAACCCAACATAACCGCTCAGTCGTTCCCCTTGAACACTGGGCGGTAGTAATAAGTCACTTTCTCCGCGTCAACAAAAAAAAAAAAGTGATCACCGCCGCCCATGAACATCTGCACATACTAGGGGGCATGGAGATGCGTTGCCGGCCTTTTAGGTGGCAATACGCTCTTTTTTGTTTTGCCGCGTTGTAAGGTGATAGAACTCAGCAGCAGGGATAAGTCCGAACAATTCTTCAGAGCACTCCCCGTTTTTTTTTTTTTTTTTTTTAAATGCCATCTTCGGCGCATTAGGGACGGCTGCGGGCTTCCTCCGACTCACGTCTAAGTTGTCGTCCGCAACCGCCCCTGCACGTACCGCTGTTGCGGTCCTTTTCCTGTTGCGGGGGCTCAGAAGCCCCCGAAACACCGTACCGTGTCCTCCTTTTGGTGTACGAGGCAGCGTGAGACACGCTGCCTCGGACATGTCCATCACGGGGGTCACAAAAGTTGGCTAGACTAATGGGTGGGCGGCACGTCCCGCCCACCCGTGACCCCCGGAGGCCCCTATTAGTCGCCTTTTACGACAGGCAGGGGATACCGTGGTGGAATTCTTCAAACGCCCCCAATCCACAGGGCGGGAGACGTCGGTCAGTCGTCCACCCGACGCCTCCTACGTCTCGTCTGGCGGCGGGAGGGATCACCACTGCGCTGGCGATCCCTCTCGGCACTCTCCTTCCGCGAGAGGACCGCCTCGCAGAAGTGGGCCACCGCCTGCCAGGCCTCCCGGCCGCCGACCATGGAAGCGACCACGGCCGGCAGCGAGAGGTCTTCTCCGACGACTGTTTTGAGAGCGCTGCGCTCCTCATCCCAGGCTGGACAACACTCCAACGTATGTTGGGCCGTGTCCATTGGGCAGTTGTCACAATAGTGACACACGGCCGACTCCTCTACACCTACCACCCGAAACAGGAACTCACCGAAGCAGCCATGCCCGGTGAGCACCTGCGTCAGGCGGTATGTTGCCGCTCCGTGGCGCCTGTCCAGCCATTCGGCAAAGACAGGACGCACTGCCTCTACGACCCGGTGCCCCCACGATGGGGCCTCCAGCCTGAGACGCCACTCCTCCACGGCGGCTCGCCGTAAGGCGGCCCTCTTGGCCTCCACCTCCTTCAGGGCCGGACGCTCCCCGCGACTGAACGCCTCCTCCCGCCAATGGAATACATCGGCAAGGGATTTGGCGTCCAGGTCCCAGGGCAGAAATCCGGCCAATAGGCAAGCCGCCTCGAAAGAGACCGTGCGGTACGCCCTGACCGCCCGCTGCGCTAAAGCTCTCTGCGGGGCGCGCAGAAGGGCGACGCAGGGGCGGTCCAGGGAGTCAGCCCAAACGGGGCTGCCATAAAGGGCTATGGACCGCACGACTCCGTGATACAGCCTCCGGCAAGGGAAGCCAGGACCTTCCAGGTTGGGCAGCAGGCGGGAAAGAGCGCCCGCTGCCCGGGACAATTTCGTCCTCAACTCCTTAAAGTGGGTGCGGAATCGCCATCGGCTATCTAGGACTAAACCTAGATACCTCATGCTAGAGCCGATGGGGAGCCGCACCCCCCCAACGACGATGCCGGCACCGGCCGGTGGCCCTCTCCGAGGTCCGTGAAAACACACGGCCTCGGTTTTCTCGAGGGCCACCTTCAACCCTAAACGGTGGATTCTTCGAACTACTTGGCCGGTGCCCGCCGCCGCCAGAGTTGCGGCGTCCCGGAAGGTCCCAGCAGTCGCTGTGACTAACGTATCGTCGGCGTAACATGTCACGCCGACGCCCCGGAGATTGGAACCACGGAGCACCCAGTCGTACCCGATGTTCCACAGGAGAGGGCCCAAAACCGAGCCCTGTGGAACACCGCACGACATCGCTCTTCGGTGCCACCCATCGGCGCCCGGATACACCACGTGCCTGTCAGACAGGTACGCGTGCACCAGACGCCGGAGATAGGGCGGCACCACGTGGTACCGCAGTGCCTCGTGGATGCAGGGCCAGGGCAGCGAGTTGAATGCGTTGGATATGTCCAACGACACCGCTATCACTACACTGCCTCTGGCCACTGCATCCTCCGCCTGTGCCTTCACCCGCAGAATCGCGTGGACAGTGGAACGTCCCCTCCTGAATCCATACTGTTCGTCGGCCAAATTCGGACCGACCCTATCGAGGTGCTCGACGAGGCGGGTATGGATGATGCGCTCGAAGAGCTTTGCCACCTCGTCGAGCAACACGATGGGCCGGTAGGCCGACGGCGACTCTGCGGGTCGTCCCCCCTTCTTCAGCAGGACGAGCTTCCCGGTTTTCCAACGCACCGGGAAGACGCCCTGCTCCAGGCAGGCGGTGAATAAGCCGCGGAGCCTCGGGCCCAGGTACTCGAGGGCTAGCACCCAGGCTTTCCCGGGGATGCCATCGAGCCCTGGGGCCGTGTTTTTGCTCCGCAGCCGAAGCACTGCCGCCCGCATTTCAGCGGGCGAAACCTCCGGGATATCCCTTGCCGGATTCTCATTCGACGATGACGCCACATCCGGTGGCGCCATCGGTGGAGGAGTGAACTCCTCGGTGGCCGGGGAGCACTCCCCGTGGTAAATGCAATAGAGAATGCAGAGCGATAAGCCGAATGCGGTCAAGAGGGAGAAGCAGGTACTGGGGAGCCCCTGCCCAAAGATGGGAATAATATTCCATGTGGGGTCGAACCTGGACCTGATAAAGTTGCAGGCGATGGCCCGACGTGAAATACCGCTTCGATCTGTTGAGCACACCAAGATTCTTTGAGGCCAATTTGGCCTTACCCTCAAGGTGACCGCGGAACTGAACGTCACTCGATATGACGACACCAAGAATTCGGATACTGACTGTGGCAGTTCGAGGATTGCCTTGAAATTGAGCTCAAAAAGTACCGAACTGATTTGTATACAGTTTTCACCAATGGACGAAATGATTTACCATTCAAATGAGAGAATTATGTGTATAGTTCATTAACGCCGGCAAATACGGTAGCAAAAGCTAGTTCACTTATAAAATAAAAAAAAATTAACACCTTTTATCAACATAACACCGCAACTGTGTAAAATTATGAAGTGGTAGTAAATCGGTCCGTCGCATAAACTGAAGGGCGGATGGGAGCAGCGTGCGAGGTTAGGGGGGAGGGCGAAGATATCTCAGTACCGGCAGATAACCGCTCACAAGCACGCGGCAGTAAAGTGAGCACTCCATGGGCGGCGGAACCACGAAAAACTATAATATGGTAATGACTCTCGTGTCCATTGTATTACGAGCTTTAATTACAAATCGTTCTGGATTTTATTATCAAGTAGAGTAAATATTATTGAGAAATTTTCAATTTTAAAACAATATGTGAATGTCCCCAAAAATAACGTAACTAGCCTTAAATGCACCCGTTGCGAGGTTCTGAACTGCGCCTTAAATTTAGTCCTGATCTGGTCATTTCTACCCTTCAGAGTCTGCGCCCTGTGCCTGGATACCGCTGGTACTGCCTTTGTTACGTCACCGCCCAAAATAATCGAATTTGTGCAATAACCACATACTAAGCAAATTCGGTGTTTGCTAACATATAACATAATGGGGTGGATTAATAAGTTACGCAAACTTGAGTGCACCATTTATATACGGGAGTCAAAATGTAAGCACGTGTGTTTTCTGCCTAGTAATTATGGTGGAATATTGATTTTCGTTGATGCAGGCCGCTTTTGACAGGTTCGTCTGGAAATCTTTAGAGGACACCCTCGGTAATAAGTAAAGCCAATATCTATGCTGAGCAGCGGACATCGTATGAGTGATAGTAATGATGATGATTGATTTTCGCTTATTATTTGGTGGAAGGTCCGTCTATATAGTCTAATATATATGTATCTATATTATTGTACACGCAACTGCACTATATATGTATTTATATTATTGTACACGCAGCAAAGTGATGACACTGCACGTGATGGTAAATGGAGTATTGCACTCCATTATGCGGCACCTCTACTGCGACTATAACTTCAGATTTCATAAAAATCACTTTTTGCTGAGAACTTTACGTTACAAATTTCTGTAAATATTTCGAATGTCTAGCAACTTGGAGAAAGAAATAAACGATTCGTAAAACAGGCGTGTGCCTGCAGTGGTACAAAATAATACAACCCCCTAGAATGTAAAACAAACATGTTAATTGTGATGATTGTGATTGGTCAAGACCGACGCGTGAGTCACGTGTTAGTCTCTTGACCAATCACAATGAAAGGATACTGACTCTAGTGTCATGTTTTTTGCTCAATCCTAGCGGGCTGGGCTGACAAACGTCAGTGAGAATGGAAACGCGCGCCGCCCCCTCGATTGTTGTAGATTTGAGTTTGATAATACGATTATAACAAATTACGCGAAATTCACTGATAACCGACCGAAATTGTTTCGTAAACTCCATTACGCATCTTCACGTTTCGCTGTTAGAGGCGGGGTGGCTAGAGACGTATACTGTGAATGAAAATATCGATATTCGTTAATATTTATCTATGAGATTCTTATTGTGCTTTATAATGGACCAAAAATAAAAATAAAATAAGACTGCCTCGGTGGCGTAGTTGTATTATGGCACGATTGCAATGCTGAGGTCTCGGGTTCGATCCCCTGGTCGGGCAACGTGATATGGAGTTTTTCTATTCAGTATCAGCTCGGAGTCTAAAATTTGTGCCAGATATGGTTATATATAACGTTAAACGTAAACTGATAAAGCACTATTCTTAGATTGAAAATAGTAAAAATGCGATATTTGTTGCCCAGAGCCACGAAGAAAAGAAGAAGAGCCCAGAGCCCATCTAACACAAAGTTCTTTAATTATTTAACATTAGAATAAGTTTTTTTAATGATATCATAAAGGACATGTCCAAAAACGGGCCTGAAATTCTAAACAGGACAATTTATATATATTTGGATAGAAATTCCAAAACTAACCTTTTGCAATAAATCGTTTAATTTTAAAGACCTCCGATTGTGAGATTTATGTTATTTTGTTTGGCTTGAAAACTACACTTAATATGAGCGTTTTTAAAAGGGTTGGTTATGAATGGAGGGATTTAAGTATGTACCGATATATATATTTTAATGGATCTATGTTCGATACTTTGCCCTTTTAATATCCTTAGAGTACGAGCCTTGTTAGATTTTGAGGCCCAGCACTCATGCAGAAAGTGGACATCTCCTTTACATTTAATTTAATATGTTTTAATTGGAACATGGAGTTGTGTACAACTGTACACAGCACCATATTCTAATTTTTGTTAATACGGTGTTTGTTTTTTAATCTTGTTTTTTGATGTAGGAGAGTAATGTTTGGTGTGTATGCATAATTTCAGCAAATACTGTACATACCTATAATAGGCATATGCATTCGATTTATTATCATTATGGATAATGTATTCTTAGAATGTAGTAATGTATGTGCTGTTGGTGTGTCATATTAAATAAATAGATATGACGATAGGCTCGCCCCCTATCACATCATGGGACGGAATAATGGCGAAAAGTGGGTGCACTAGTTGCGCTTCTGCCTACCCCTTCGGGGATAAAAGGCGTGAGTGTATATGTATGTATGTATGTATGTATAAAAATGCTTAAAATATTTTCCTGAGGATTCATAATAGATTTTATTTTCTTATTAACCCCCGACAGAAAAAGATGGGTGTTTTAAGTTTTTGGTGTGTATCTGTATGTATGTCTGTGGCATCGTAGCTCTCAAACGAATGGACCAATTTATGCGGTTTTTTTTGTTTGAAAGCTGATGCGATCGCGATGGTTCTTAGCTACATGTCCGAGGCAGCGTGTCTCACGCTGCCTCGGACACCAAAAAGGTGGACACGGTACGGTGTTTCGGGGGCTTCTGAGCCCCCGCAACAGGAAAAGGACCGCAACAGCGGTACGCGCAGGGGCGGTTGCGGACGAAAACTTAGACGTGAGTCGGAGGAAGCCCGCAGCCGTCCCTAATGCGCCGAAGATGGCCTCTATAAAAAAAAAAAAGATGGTTCTTAGCTATAATTTATCAAGATCTGTTTAGGCGTTTGAATATTATCAGCTCATTTCCAACTTAAGAAGCCCGATGGGTTTTAAATTTGGTGTGCTGTGATTTCGGCAATATTTTTCCCTATAAACTGATGCTGCAGCATCAAGTACTCTGCGGGATACCCAACTCCTTAGCAACTTATAGCAGATTAGCGTGTTTAGGCTCATAAGGATAGTTGATTATCAAGGCCCCATAATGGAGAATAAATTAATTTAAAAAGTTTAAAACAAAAATTAAATTTAAATAACCACCGACACAAAAAATCTTGAAAGAGTAAAATAAAAAAAGTGTCTTTGTAGCTTAAGTACCTAGTAATATTTTGATCCAAGTGTCGTCGCGTCGGGGGACCGAACTCCGGACCAGGGAGATGAAAAAACTTCTTTAGCGGTCCCCCGATGCGACGACGCTTGGGTCAAAATATTACTAGGTACTTAAACTACAAAGACACTTTTATTATTTTACTTTTGAGAGATTTTTTGTGTCGGGGGTTATTTAAATTTTAATTTTTTATTTAATGTGTTTTCATGTAACGCTGACGTCTTGAGTCTTGAAGTAAGAAAGATATCAATTTGTGTAAATACTGGTTTAATAATGTGTCTTACCAATCATTAAAAAAATTGCTTCCGGCTATGATCTCAGTTTTAAAGCCGAAATCCGCCATTAGACTAATTCCAACAAGTCAACCAGCTTTCCAAATTACGAGTGAGTCCATTTCAATAGGCAGGCTGAGAGGGGCATGGGACCCAATCACACGCCGACCGGGCAGATCAAAGGTTCTAATTGCTGCCTTTACTTACCTTGAGGTGCCTTCAGAGGCTTGCAAATTATAGACTCGCCGTCCAGTGTAGATGAAATGTAGGTGGTAGGTAATTAGGTGATTAGTTTTAGGGTGGTGATTTTTTTATTACAGTTGAATAACGAGACGAGCAGACCGTTCGTCTAATGGTAAGCTATACGATCGATAAACAGTATCTAAAAGCTTGAATACCAAACTTCTGCATGGCACTCTATTGCGCTAGGCACCCTGAGACATAATATGTTTAGTCTCCTAACACTCAATAATTACCCTCTTTCTTTTTTTACGCGGAGAAAGTGACTTATTACTACCGCCCAGCGTTCAAGGGGAACGACTGAGCGGTTATATTGGGTTCACCGTGCCTTACGACCCGACGTTGAGCCGCCCGGAGAGATGGAAAACGTCGGGCGACCGCCGGACCGAGTCCTTAACCTATGTACACCGCACGGCATACCAACCAAAACTCCGCGGTGGCCATCTTCGGCACATTAGGGACTGCTGCGGGCTTCCTCCGACTCACATCTAAGTTGTCGTCCGCAACCGCCCCTGGCAATAATTACCCTAGATATAATTTCCCCAAAACCGGAACACAACAGTGCATGCGCACTGCTGCTTGCCGGTAGAAATAGATATTGTGATGGTACTTACCCAGACAGCCCTCCGCCCTCCGCCCTCCCTACGACAGACCATAATGTACCAATAATGGGTAGATCATAGTCTATTACAACTATGCACTGTTGCAGATTGAAGATACTATAATTTTTGTTACATCGACCCTACATTGGGAGTGGGATAAGGTGAAACAAATCGAGACTTAATTTCTTATGTTTCAAGACGCCGAGCTCAGTTCAGCGCCTTAAGTCTGCGCTTAAGTCTGCTATAAAAATAGTGAAGAAATTTGCTTACTGCAGGACAATGCACATTTTAAACCCTTTCAATATAAGATCGAAGGCCTTTCAGCCAAAGAACATTATATGCTGACAGTAACAAAAGTGAGCCGTGTGGTGACATCGAGTCTCGAGACGAGACCCAATCAAGTCGCGCAACCACCGTGACTAAACCATTCGGCGTGTGTGTGTGTGTGCACTTTATTCTAGCGTTATTTCATTATATAGAACAGTGCTTGTGTGTGTAAGATCGAGTGTGTGTTTGTAAGCACTTTATAGTGCAGTATGATTAGTGGATGGAGGTAATAATTTTAATACTTCAGAGTCGCCTTATTGCTTCAGTACTACGTGTCTGTGAAATGTACCTAGGTACGGCTGAGAAGTTTTTTTTTATGTCTTCACAGAAATGTGACCCTACCACTTGATGGTAAGTGGAGTAGGTCACTGACAAGAGATGATTATTCCTCGCCAGTCGCCACAATTATGCCGGCCAGTTTGAAACTAAGTATACACAGGCTAATCTCGGAACACGACAAACTGACGTGTATACCTATGGCGGACTTTACACCTTGGGTACGTGGTCGATATCCAGTCACAAACAAATATCCGACCACCAGCAAAGTAAAGTGTGCAAACCATTAACAACGGGCGTGAAAATCTGCAAGCTGTTTGTAAACCGTCGCGAAGGGAGAGGTTGTAAACGGGACGAATTAAACATTGTTACGGCATATGTTGTGCCACGTGCACATGTGTTTTGCGATATCGTAAAGCCTTGAATCAGAGATGTTAAAGAAGCAGTCGTCAATCTAACCACCTTCGCTTGAATTATAGTGAATATACCACATGTTAAAGTTGAAAAGCAACGCTATAGATGTATTTATCTATACCATAGATGAACCCTAGCAGGTTTTCTGCCGTCAAGGCGTCACTTCGTCATAAAGCAAGGCATAGACATCTTTATTTTTGTCCATAGACACCCTTAATGGTTTTATTTATCCTTCTACTCCTGGCGATTTTAATTGATGAGATTAATATTGTTTACTGTCATTCCAGCGGCTCACTTTGATTTGGTAATCCTAACGTTTCACAGAAATCTGAATTCAAAACCGCCTCCGTTTCGTATGGAAAATTTAGCAAAGAGGAAGGCAAAATACAGAACTGAGGAATTTTTTTTTCGTATGGCAAGACTAAGCGAGATATTCAAATCACCAAAACAACGCCTACGCTTTCTGATCCTAATTCCTTTCATATAAGACCGAATTTCATCTGTCGCTGATGATGATGATGATTGAATACTGTTGAATATTGTTATACTGTAAGGGCCTTAGTACTAATCACTTTACAAGTCCGTCATGTTGTAGAATGTTTTGTCTCACTTCCTCTGACGGTAAACTTCACTCAGCAAATCGAGACAAAACATTGAATAACTATCACAGACGTATAAATCGTTTAAGGTGGTAAAATTTTAGGAACATTGCAATTCTGCTGAGCTAAGGTCAAAAGCCGTATCTAAAAAAATACTGTAAACTTGATTTTTATGGCATCAGATAGCTTAAAAAATGCACATCCAATGATGCATGCCCAACGGCAGTTTTTTTTACTTATAAAAAACACTAAGCGTGAAAAGAAAACCATATTTACATAAATCTTCAGTTTTCTCGAAACTAGTGTTCCTTGACATGCCGCTTTTAAACTTAGCACAGCAGAATTAATGTATTGTGCATATATGTTGTAACCGCTACCGCATAATAACTCATTAGGTAGTTAAACAAACGGACAGATATTACATTGTGTGTTTAAACTAATTGCTCGTGCGTTTGCAAATCTAGGAATTCTATCGATCTTAGAATTAGCGATATTCGCTTAATGAGACGTGGCAGCCACAAATGTTTGTATTACATGACTGTTGGAGTAAGTACCTATTTGTGGTGTTTGATATTAGTTAACTCCAGAATATCATAGGCAATTGTAATATGCAAACAAATCTGAATTTACTTGAATTTATTTATTTATTGAATTTAATTCATACAGGGTAGGGTAGACTGGGTACGGTTGAAACATTTTTGGGTTCATCGTCCATAGCATCGAGATTAGTTAAGCGAGCGACGACTAAAATATATTATATAAAAGACCGTGTATCTCTCCAGTAATGGGCAATTTTATTTGGGATCACTGTATTGTATTTTATGTGTAAAATCAAATTAACCCTTAACTACCCAGTATGCTTTTGTAACGTACCTGACCAGTAGTGTCCGGCGGACACACTACAGAGATAAAATAGAAAAACCGTGTTAAAATCCGAAAACTACTTTTATTTCGATGTCTTACATTCGCGTAAATATAAGAAATCATTATTTATATTTTATTTTACCTTTTTTATTACTTTTTTCAAACAGATATTACACGACATAATATTTTTACCGAGTGTTCAGAGCATACATTTCATATGAGAATACTGTTAATAAGATTTGTATATTTTCGATGGACAAATATTATGAAGACGGTTTTTGCTTTTTGCTCAGAAGATTGAGCAGCTCCTTGATCTGTGGTAGCATCAGATGATCCCCTCATGTCTTGGATTATATGAGTACGATTCATCTTTTACACATACAAACCCAATTTATTTTTTAGAAAAGCCGAAGGTATTAGATGCGATGAAACATTGAAAAATTTTAGATATAGAAACCTTATTTTGTCCTCATAGTATTTAACTACTATGAGACCATTTTGTGTCTAGGATTTCCTACTACGAGGCATGTAAAATAATTACCAAAAGTAACGTTTGTGCTACTTCGAACGTACGATTCACATGACTAGTTGACCATATTGTACGCAATATTTTGATCTTATTTTCCAAGATATTCGTATCAAAAAAAGGGTATAAGTGTTTCTTTTAGTCACAGAAGTCCTAAATTTTAAATCGTACATCAGCTGAAAATCGTCCAGGATTTTTGGGCAGATACTGTTTGAGTTATATCCTACTTTCAAAAGATATATGCTCATCATTGTAAAATTTTGCCCATGCAAATAAAACTATTTTAGGTTTAGGCACACATACTTTAACAACTTTCTAATGGGTGCAAGTAAATTTCCTGACTTTTTGAGAGATTTTGTATCAAGGGCACGTTGAATTTCTTCCTATCTCAGTGTTGATTTCTCAGAACAAAAACGAGTATGACTGGCTTATCACAAAAATATCTAAGCAATGTGACTGTAACCAAATAGTAAAAATTACAAGTACAAAGACTGCTATTATAACACACAGAATGCACTGTGAGTTGGTTTATTACCTACTTGATACGATATTGTTTTAAATAAACGTAAATAAACAATCTACCTTGGTACTTAAATCAAACAAAATATATTTGTGTCTGTTGGACACTTGTGGGTTGATGCGTTACTGTTTTGCTTTACTTGTAATAAATATTAAACTATTTATGTTACAGATATTTTTGTTGCACAATTAGATTCGGTAAACTTCGGAGGTAGATTAGATAAAGCGGTTTTTCGTAAAAATAAATACTTTAGGTTTTATGAATAACCGAACACAAAAATGTGTCCGACAGACACTTGTGGGTTGTTTAGGGTTAAAAAAAAAAGTAATTTGTTTCAACCGTCCCCATGCCAGGGTCGGTTGAAACAGTGCCTGGGGTCAATTGAAACACAATATTTATAATCTACAATTATTTATAATCAGCCTTCAACGGTATATATTAAGTACAACTATGTAATAAACAGATGTTAGTGACGATTTTTTTGTAATATTTGTTTTTTAGTTGCTATTATATCTCTTTAAAATCAACAGCATTCACTATTAACTAGATAATAGCACTCCAGTTAAGAAAAACTTCAAAACATTACTATAAACATTAGCTACATTTTATGTACTTGTAGGTAAACAAATGACAAAACAAAACAACGATACTTTTTGTTTAGATTTAAAAAAATAGCACTTCCACTATAACCTATTAATATATATTATGAAAGAAATAAAATCTTATTATTTTCATAAAAATAAATAATTTAAACAAAAATACTTAAGTAATTACGAGATCATTGGGTATCACAACTGTGGGAAACATAACTAAGACTACCGTTTGTGCACTCTTCATGCGTCCACAGTTTATATCCTGAGAATTATATCCATTTTTCATTCGGTCTGCTTTCTGAATATGCTGACATACAAACAAGGCTTTCCTCTTCTGATAATGATGATTCATGCCGTGTGTTAATTTTTTTCTGTTTATAGCATTTCTTTTAGTCTTTTCTCCATCTAATCTTTTCTTAACTTCCTAATATACCTCAACAGGCAACAGTGGTTCAGTCCATTTTTTTCCTGCCGTTGTTCTTAACGAAGATCCTGCTTTCACATCTTCATAGACTTGTTTGTACATTGATAAATCAGCCTGACCTCTCGTAGTCTTCTTTTGGCGTACCCTTGGCATCTAAAAAACAAGAAAATGAAATAAATATACTGTTTCAACCGTACCCAAAAATAATGTTTCAACTGTCCCCAACCCCATTCTAGGTAAAATAACGGTTCACAGTAAGAAGACAATAAATTTGACTAAAAACTAATCATACTGTCATATTCTACAAACTTCAATTGAAACGATAAAAAACTTTCAATACTCTCACTTTAATCAAAACTATAATAATTGCAAAAATGTACGACCAAAAATACTTACTTTTCCGTCAAAAAACACAATAGGGCCTCCTATACACTAGTACAGCGACCGAGGAGCAACGCAACTCTAAAATTCGTGTTTCGACTTGCCGCCCGCTTCTTTCTCCCCTTGTACCCCCCACCACATCACGCACGGTTCGCGAGATATTCGCTTCGTTTCAACCGTACCCAGTCTACCCTACATGGTACTTAATTATTTTTAACTGACTTTAAAAACTGACTGCCTCGGTGGGGTAGTTGTATTACAGTACGACTGCAAAGCTGAGGTCTCGAGTTCGATCCCCGGGTCGGGCAAAGTGATATTGAGTTTTTCTGTTCAGTATCAGCCTGGAGTCTGATATTTGTGCCCGATATGGCGATAGGCTCGCCCCCTATCACATCATGGGACGGAATAACGGTGAAAAGTGGGTGCACTAGTTGCGCCTCTGCCTACCCCTTCGGGATAACAGGCGTTAGTGTATGTGTGTATGTGTGTGTGACTTCAAAAAAAGCAAGAGGACATTACTTATATGTATACTGGCTGCTAATTTTGGAGACGGTGCCTTATTATAATTGCTAGCTAAACTAGATAAATACATGAATAAATATACGAAAACAATGTTTAATTTTAATAAGGCACCGACTTCAAAATTAATAACCAGTATATAAGTAATGTTATCGTACATCTACTCATGTATTTATCTAGTAATTGAAACTAGTCACGGAATATAGGTAGGTAATGTTAAATACTTCTTTTGGTTTTTAGTGTTGTTTTTTAGTTATTTTTGAAGATGGTTTAATTTTGCAAAGGCGTACACTAGTACACGGACTACATGTGTTCTATATCTTCTCTTCATGCTAATCTCGAGGACGAAGCAGAAGTATAATGAAGCAATAGAACTCGGTGTGTCTGTACATTGAAAGAAAAATAATTAAAAAGTAAGAGGATGACTGAAGAAGGGTAATATAACACAAATCACCGCTTTTTTTTTAGAATTTTCTGTCTTTATAATGTATTTTGTATCTATCTGTCCGTCACTTTTTCTGTTTGTTAGCGTACATCTCGATAGCTGCTAAACAGATTTCGATGAAATTTGATATGGAGATAGTTAGATATCCTGGGAAGAACACAGGCTACTTCTTATCCCCCAAAAACTCAAAGTCGCGAGCAAAAGCGATAATTACATAATACTTAACATCATCATCATCATCATCATCATCAGCCACACGACGTCCACTGCTGAACATAGGCCTCCCCCAAATATTTCCAGATGGACCTGTCAAAATATAATATTTAACGTTAAGAGGAAATTCAATGTTATGTTATTGGGAAGTTCTTGAATCCCGACATATTATTCTAATGGGACATCAAATTTAGATTAGTTTATAGGTAAGTAATCAAACTTAAAACGTAATCCAATTCTGATCATAGGTAAAACAGCTAAAGAAGACTGCTACAATTCAAATCCCTGCGAAGAGTTAAGGAGTTCTACAAGCAAGCTACTACGTACTGTAGACGGCCGTACCTTTCTAACAATATTCCCAATAGGCATTCCTTGTTCACAAAACAAATCGATAGCTCGAAAACCTTTGTCCAAATTCCTCGCAAGCACATGCCAACAAATTAATATAATCTCTTTACGGTAAACGTAAACAATTTGCTTTAAATTGACGTTTCAAAGCACAACAAAGGACGTCCGAGGACCGCCCGCACCAAATTTATAACTCAAACAGAGGATTCTTCAAAATATTTGCACAAAAATACGGTCCAATATAATTTTACTTACTGTTCCAACATATTTGGGCAAAGAATAAAAAATAAAGAAAGACTACTCTTTACAAAACAAAAGCCCTCCCGTATTGTTTTATAATAAGTTGCTTATAATATTATGTTGATCCAGGTCATGATCTATCTGTGTGATAAATTTAATCCGAATCCGTTCAGCGGTTTGTAAGTTTATTTCTAAGACCTTCACCTTAAGACCTTCGCGAACCCTCCCATTCAAGCAGATTGTCAGAATCGTAAATCTGAATAACTGTTAATCTGAATAATCCTACGTACTTACAAGTTACAAAGTCCTAAAAATACTTACCCTGCGAAGCCAAAGACATACATAGGTTTATAAGTACTTATCATTTGACCCAAGTATTTACAAATCGTGGTTAAATATTCATAATTTTACCTCAAGCACTTACAACTAACTTTATATCACTTTTGTAACATGATCCCATCTAAAAATATGATTTACGGCTTAGCTCTACCGATTAGTCTTCTACGCGATAGTTAAAGTGTATGCACAAATCCCGACGTGTGCTGTCTACCTTTGGTCCGACTGTTACTCTATCCCGGTACATCTGGCTCTCTAACGAGGGGTCTGGCAACTTGCAAGGGTTGTTTGTACAGGGATTGCCGGGAATTCGAGAAAAATACGTTTTTTGTCCTCCCCCTTCATAGTTTCACTTTCAGCTTGATTTTATTGCGACAGATGTTACGTTTATATCAGGTGTATTTGTTTGATTGTTTTTGATATTTGTCTTTGGATTTTTGCTAAGCATTTTTACGGCGGCTAGTTTATTTTCAATCCTGGGAAACCTGGAGATTAAAATGCAGTCTCTTTTGCTATTTTGTTAGAAATATAATATACTGAATATTTAACATGAAACGTTTCCTCGAATACAAATTTTATAAGTGACCTGTTGTAAAATGTAAAAATAAAAAACAATTCAAAACATTTTAAAGATCCTTGAGTAATTACTATGCAACAAACCTACATGAAGAGGACGATAGCCTAGTTGGGAATGGAACGGTCTGCCGAGGCAATGTCCAAAGGTTCAAAACCCAAGGCACACACCTCTGACTTTTCCAAGTTCCGTGTGTATTGTTTATCAATTATCGTTCACTTTAACGGTGAAGGAAAATACCTTGAGGAAACCTACATACCTGAGAATTCTCCATAAGAATTGCGAGGGCGTGTGAAGTCTGCCTGAACCCGCACAAGGCCAGCGTGGTAGACTAAGGCCTAACCCCTCTCAGTAGAGGACGCCCGTGCTCAGCAGTGGGCAGTATATAATAAAGGGCAAATTGCATTGCATACCTACATCTATACTCTTCTACATCATCTATACTCTTTGGCATCAAGTGATGAACATCTGTTTAACTGTGCTCTATAATAGAATATCGTTAATAAAAAGCTATTGACATTTTTCTTCAGTAAAAGTTATACAAAGTGTTAATTTATCAATATTGTGTATTATTAGGACCAAGATTTACAAAGACAGTGAGTGATTTGAAAGCAATTAGTAAAAACAATTTTAAACAATTACATCTCAGCTGACAGGACGGTGGGTACATAAAAAGTGTTGTTACCCGCACTGCAAGCGACTCTCACGGTTGGGCTGTGCGCACAAGCATCATCTCCGCGTGCATGATCGTACTGTGGTCTATGCATGCACTATCGCCAAAGATAAGGAAGCGTAGACGGTGTAATACACATTGCCTACTTTGCATTGTCTCTCGGAGTTCCTTAATAAAGGATTCTTTTAACAATTGTATTTCACAAATAATATGGCTAGTAACTCCGAACGTTGGGGGTGTTGCAATATTGAGATAGCGAATATCCAAGGTGACAAAAAACAAATAAAATGTGCGGAATGTGGGAAGTCATATCACTACTCCTGTCTGTCTCAAAAGCCTTCTCCTGATAAAACGGGGAAAAATAAAGCCTGGATCTGCCCTTCGTGCCTTAATATGCGTGCCATGCGTAACGTCTCGACACAAAGAGGTAATAAGAGACCCGCTACTCAGACGACTTCCCCGACATTATCCTTAACCAATAAAGAGGAGATTCGTCATATAATACAGGAAATAATAAAATCTGAATTCAGCGAGATGCTGACACAATTTAAGGAAAGCATGATCATTACTATAAATAAAGAATTGGAGCCAGTTAGAGAAGAAATGAAAGATATTATAAAATCTATGTCTTTCATCAATGAAAAATTCGAGGATTTTGAAAAGAAACAGCAAACTTGCAATGAAATGGTTTTTAAGTTACAAAAAGAAAATACGGAAATAAAAAAGCAGATTGAAGATCTTCAGATGCGAATGAACAATGCAGAGCAGCAATCACGATCCAGTAATGTTGAAGTGCAATGTTTGCCGGAAAACAAAAATGAGAACATCTATGACATAATTTTACAACTAGCAACAGTAGTAAACTGTGACTTGAATGAAAAGGATATACTTCATTGTTCACGTATTGCCAAATCCAATCCAACTAGTAAACGCCCACGATCCATAATTGTTCAGCTCGCATCACATCGGGTTCGCGATCAACTGATTGCGTCGATCACTAAATTTAATCACGACAATCCCCAGGATAAACTAAACTGTGCCCATTTAGGTTTGTCTGGACAAAAATCTCCTGTGTACATTGTAGAACATCTCTCGCCTGGTAATAAAGCTCTCCATGCAGCGGGCAGGATTAAAGCTAAGGAAATGGAATACAAGTATGTTTGGGTTAGGAATGGCAGAATATTTGTCAGAAAAACAGATGGCGCAGAATACAAACTCATTAAGAATATAACTGCCTGAGTAAAATTATTTAGTCTTAATTTTGTTTTTTCTTTGCATAATTATCTTTGTCTATAGCATGTTAATGTATCCATTATTTCTATCAAATTCAACAATTTAAAAATTTATTACCAAAATTGTAGGGGTTTAAGAACAAAAACAAATGATTTTTATTGTAATCTCGCTTGTGCAAATTACGATGTTATAATATTAACTGAAACTTGGTTAAATAATAATATACTGAGTAGTGAGCTGTTTGACGACCGATATGTGGTTTATAGACGAGACAGGGAGACAACAGGTTTTCAGAGTAATAAAGACGGTGGTGGAGTTCTAATCGCAGTCTCAACACTAATTACTTCCAAACGTATCGATACTTGGCAAAGTAAATGCGAAGATCTTTGGGTAACTATAGATACTTGTGCTGGACCCATATCGCGTCAGATAGCTCTCTGTGCAATATATCTCCCCCCACCTGTATGTCTTTCCACGATCAACCATTTTATAAATTATTGTAACGTTGTTTTTGAGACAACGGATGTCCCTGTCTGTATTGTCGGAGACTTTAATATGCCTAAAATAAATTGGGACAAGGGAGTTATATGTAATACCTTGCCCCAAACATGTCAAAATTTATTAGATTTTATAAATATTAATAAAATTTTCCAACACAACTATACTAAGAACTGTTCGGGACGTATTTTGGATCTGGTATTGTCAACAATGCCATCATGTACTGTGATTGAATCTAACTGCTCATTAACGACTATTGACAAATTACATCCACCCCTGGATATATCCTTGTCGCAGACTGGAGGTTTGAACCTTCCCTATAACAAATTTATCTCAAGGCCGAACTTCTTCAAAGCTGATTACGAACAAATTACAAAATATCTAAACGAACTAGACTGGGACCTGCTTTTTGAGGGAAAGCAAGACGTAGATAATATGTTAATTATATTCTATAGGGTTGTAAACTCAGTCATTGATAAATATGTGCCAATTCGTAAGTCATCCGGGAACCGGTATCCTCCGTGGTTTAATAAAGCTCTTAAACATAGTTTAAATGAAAAAAACAATTTACGGATGCGCTTAAGAAAATACAAAAACCCGAGAGACAAATTGGAGCTAAAATTAGTAACGAAACGATGTCAAAATCTATCAAGAAGTTTATACAATACTTATATAAACAACATACAAAATGATATAAAAATGAACCCGAAAATATTTTGGAATTATATAAAAACTAAACGCGGCGGAACGGGTGCCTACCCCCTGACTATGACCGATGGACAGACAGTATCATCTGAGGGTCCGGCAATCTGCAATCTCTTTGCGAACCACTTTTCTGCGGTTTATAACAACTCCCACGATGAAATGGAATCCGAGTATGAGTCCCGTTTCTCACAACCATTGATGAATAGCCAGTGCTTAATAGCTCCGGTTTTAGAGGTAGATTCTATACTCAAAAAGCTACGATCCGTGAACATTAATAAAGGGGCTGGTCCCGATGGAATTCCACCTTTTTTTGTTAATGCTTGTGCACCTGCACTGGCCTATCCACTACAAATTATTTACAATACATCCCTAGCCACAGGAACCTTCCCGCAGATGTGGAAAAAAGCTAAAGTTGTTCCAGTGTACAAATCAGATAAAAAGGATATAATTTCTAACTATAGACCTATATCAATCCTTTCCTCGTTTGCAAAGATTTTCGAATCGTTAATCTGTCCCTATATCCAGCGGCATTTAAGGTTGTACTTAAGCGACCACCAGCACGGTTTTGTCACATCGAGGTCTACTAGCACAAACTTATTAACTTTCACAGAATCCTTAGTACAAACTATTGATGCGAGTGACCAATATGACGTGATATATACAGATTTTAGCAAAGCCTTCGATCGAATCTCTCATACCATATTAATAAAGAAACTCTCCGCATATGGAATCACCGGGCACTTATTGAAGTGGCTAAAATCATACGTAACAGATAGAGAATTTTATGTTGTGGCAAATGGTTATCAATCTGATATCAAATTCATTACATCTGGAGTTCCGCAAGGTTCACACCTGGCTCCTGTACTGTTTAATTTCTTCATAAATGATCTGCCTTGTTGGTTTCGCTTTTCAGAATGTTACTTGTATGCAGACGACTTGAAAATTGCCAGAAGAATAAAATCATTTGCTGATACACAGTTCTTGCAAGATGATCTTAATCGACTTGTAGAATGGTGCAGAGTTAATCAAATGGAACTGAATTTCAAAAAATGTTACCACATAAAATTCTCTAGGAAATTACATGATGTGAATTCTGACTACTTCTTAGATAATAATAAAATACAGGAGGTGGAAACATTCAGGGACCTAGGGGTCATCTTTGATAAAAAAGTTACATTTATTCCACACATTGAATTTATAATAAAAAAGGCAAATAAAATGCTAGGGTTTGTAATAAGAAATACCAAGGCTTTCAAAAAGAGTGGTTCAAAAATATTGCTATACAATAGCTTAGTGCGGAGTATCCTGGAATACTGCAGTGTTGTTTGGAGACCACATTTTGCTTCACATATGCTACGACTGGAAAGAGTTCAGAAGCGATTTTTGTGGCATCTAACATATTCTAGTGGGCAATGTAAGCAACTCTCCACTTACAATGACCGCCTGCAGCATTTCAGGATGCACAGACTTACGTGCCGAAATGACCTGGCTGATGCGCTCTTTCTTTATAAACTGGTCAGAAATAAAATCGATTGCCCTAATTTGTTGGCTCGAGTAAGATTTTCTGCGCCTTCCCGATATCCTCGAAACAAAATTACACCTCTCTGTCCTCCTCTGCGAAGAACTGTCCTTGGTGCAAATTCACCAATACCAAGACTCTGCAAAATCTTGAACAGTTGCAGTGATATATTAGACTTCCATAATGACAGTGTTGGTAAATTTTATAAAAATTGTATCGAGCATTTCGCAAAATAATAATAAAATTTAGTGTATAACTTAGTTTTTGTAAATTTAGTATACCGTTCAGTTAAACTTTTTATGTGACGTCATTTCTGTTATTTTTAGTTATATCTTTTATTTTAATGTATTGATCATCATTTTTGTGCATGTGGAACTAGCCTGTAAGAAATTGTTGCACTTAGAATTTGTGTAGTATCCTTCCCATATAAATTGTACTGGTGTAAACAATTGTTGGCTAGTCAAATAAATAAATAAATAAAATACATACAGGTGCTTGAAATTTTTATAATTAATTAATCTTATATACCTAGTACCTAAACCACACTTGTTACTGGTGGTAGGTCTCTCATATGTAAGAGTCCGTCTGGGTGGGTACCACCGCAATGTCTATTTCTACCGCCTAGCAGCAGTGTGCATGCACTGCTGTGTTTCGATTTGAAAGACATTGTAGCCAGTATAACTACTGGACATAACGAGACTTGACATCTTATGACTCAGGATGACGAGCGCAGTGGAATGCCACACAGTACTTTGTAACTCAAGGTGCTGGATGGTTTTACTACTGTTTATGGGTGGTCGTATCGCTTACCATCAGGGGAACGGCATGCTCATCTCGTCATTCAATACAATAAAAAAAACTTGATTGATACAATATGGTAACCAACCTTGCAATACCTTACCAACTTACTACGGCGCGGCGTTAATCTAATTCTTTACCCAGCAGACAGTCAAGCTGGCAACATTCTAGCGACCGGCGGGTAACGCAATCTCTCGGCAATATTCTTCGTCTCTGCTGATAATAATGATAGGTAAGTCCGGACGGACGTGGTTCCGCATCCGCACAACTCACGTAATGGTGATTGTAAATGGTACATGATTCTAATTCTTACAAGCGAGGAGTTGGTGTGAAGATGGAGCCGTAAAGACAGAGTCACACATATCGTACATCACATGCTTCACGAAATGAAATGAAATATTTTTATTGGAAGTCATTAAATGGTATACATTATTTAAATTCCGTCAAAATTTGCTCTACCAACAGTTTGGAAAGCAGTTCTCACCAGAGAAGAATGGGCAAGAAACTCCAGTGTTGCTCTTTTCAAAATCAGTTCAAGGTGTCGCATGGTTCATGTCATGAATGGCATTGTAAAAGAACGTAATCCGTACATGGGTGTTAGAATTGGGCTTAAATACAGACTTCAATATTCGTACCTCTACCTCATTGTACGATGCAAATAATAAAGTTAGTCCATAACTAGTGTAAGTCATTAAATACTAATTTTCCGGAACCTGAATTTTGAAGAACTTGTCTATAGTGGCTCAAATCCTTTTCCACTTAAATCAAATATAATTGTTGATCTCACTAAAGATGATTCAGTGGTAAATAATTCAAACAATTTCAACTTGCATCTCAGCCACAATAAATTAAAAAAATACATAAAATTTACCAAATTCATAAAAAAGTATAAGAAACAAATTAACAAACAAAAATGTCATTCTAAAAATATAACCTTAATTAAAGAACGTAGATCATTATTAAATAAATTAAATAATTATGAAATTAAACTAGAAGATAGTAAGCGGATATATGAGGCTGACACCCAGCGCTTATTATGTGAAATAAAAACGCTGGAAGAGTCTCTGAGTTTAACATATAGTAAATATTTAACATCTCAAAATAAAATTGATGATCTCATGGCACTTTTAAATGATTCTAATAATAATAATTGTATTATTGACTCCTCTTCTAATAGTACAGAATGTAAACACATCACATCAGTGGTTGATATGGACATGCCTAGCCTTTCTGACTCTCAGGACACTGACCTGGGAAACTCACAAGCAGTTGAGAGCTGTCCCTTAATAACAAAGGCTCCATATAATGTTTCACCCACTGTTGTATTCTCAGACAACATAGGCAAAGGCTTTGGGTCATTGCTTAGCAATAGTTTAGAGCAGTCTGCTATGAGTTACTGCTTTCCAGGAATGTTATATAAGGAAATTATTAAAGAAGTAGTTAGTAAAAAACATAGTCCAGAGTCCTGTATCATAATATTAGCAGGGAATAGTTCTTATTTAACTAAAAATGATGTTACAAGTAGTATAGCCTCCATGACAAGCCTAAATTGTAAAAAAATTATACTTTTCCTTATGCATTTCCTTATCTGTCAAATGTGTCTGATGGAGTAAACAACCACATTCACACACTTAATAAACAAATGCATTTTTTAGTAAATCATCATAGTGATAAATTTATATTCTTTGACGTCAATAATTTTATTGAAAAATGTTCTTATAATTTGACTAGGGATACAGTGTATCTGACAAAGAATATTAGACATTGTATTGCTACATTGTTAGCCTATAATATTAAGACAGTCATAAGTACTATGACAAAGTCCTCAATTACTACATGTTTTAGTAGTACTACTAATAATATTGTAGTTAATAATTTAAACATTTAAGTATGACAAAAGAGAAAGATGACCTATTTTTAATATTAACCCATCAAAATATAAATCGTTTCTCCGGCAAAGTTCTTGACATAGAATTATTTATAGAGAGGTATAATGTTGATATTTTATGTTTTACGGAGACATGGTTAAAACCAGATAGAATGGCGTTTAGTGTTAATGGTTACAGAGTCGCCAGCTCGTTCATTAGGATTTCAGCAGAGGGTGGGGGCACCATGATCCTGATCAAGGATGGTGTCCCATACAAGGATAGACAAGATGTAACAAAACTTTCTGTTGAAAGAGTGTGTGAGGTCGCGTGTGCAGAGACCGGGGATTATATAATATTGTGTGTATATAGGCCTCCTTCATCAAACATATTAGCTTTTATTTCTAAAATGGAGGATATTCTTAACAAACTTAGAATGAATAGGAAAATTTTAGTCTGCGGAGACTTTAATATTGATTTACTGATTGATTCCACAGATAAAAGTTTATTTCTGACTTTGCTTAAATCCTTTAATCTGAACTGTCATTTTCTCGAGCCTACTAGACTAACATTAACTTCGGCTACTTGTATTGATAATATTATAACAAATTTTAAACTTAATTATAAAGAATTATTAGCCGGGGTTCGCTCAGACCACACTTGTCAAATGGTCAAACTTAATTATGAAGAAAATAAAAGTGAAAAGATTATTAAATTTAGACCCCTCTCTCAACATCATTTGCAAAAATTTAGCACTAGACTCAACTCTGTGTTACCCATGCTGACTTGCGACTCAGACCACCCAAACAATATGTTTGAAACATTATTAAACAGTATTACAAATGTATTTAATAAAACATGTGGTGTAAAATCAGTACAAATAAAAAATAAAATATCATTCAGTGCTTGGGCAACTAAAGGTATAAGGCGTAGTAGAGATGTTCTTTACGAATTATATGACAGAAGGTCCTTTACACCCGATGTCAAATTTACTAATTATGTAAGATCATACTCTAATATTTTCAAAAGTGTATGTAAGTATGCTAAGGCTGCTTATATTAGTAGTAACATTAGAAACTCAGATAATAAAATTAAAACAACTTGGAAAATTATTAATACTGAAACTGGCAAAACTAAGTCTAATGACAAGATTGTATTGAACATTAATGACGAACTAGTTTCAGATAATAAAATTACGGCTAATTACTTCGAACATTTTTTTACTACCATACCGTTTGAGACGACAAAATGTCTGCCATCCTCACCAGGAGCAGCTGAGTCATTTTTAATACACAATCTAGATTTGACAATACCTAATTTTAAATTTGAGTTTGTTACACAATATGATATCATAAAAGTGTTTAAGAGCCTACACATGAAAAGCACTGAAGATCTTTGGGGTCTGTCTGTTAAAGCGTTGCAGTCAGTAATAGTTAGCATCGCCCCAATCCTTGCTAATATCTTTAATTCCTGTATTAGAGACGGCATATTTCCTGATCTTATGAAGATAAGTAAAGTAGTACCAATTTTTAAAGCAGGTTGCTCAAACACTCCTTCAAATTATAGGCCTATTTCTATTTTACCAGCTTTAAGTAAAGTATTTGAAAAAATATTGCTTAATCAAATGCTGGTGTTCTTTAATAAAAATAGAATATTACATGATAGGCAATTTGGATTCACGAAAGGCAGTTCTACACAAGACGCTGGATGTGCTTTAGTTAAAGCTGTGTTGGATGCCTGGGAGGGATCACGGGATGCTCTAGGGGTATTCTGTGATCTTTCCAAGGCATTCGATTGCGTAGATCACGGTACCCTAATTTTAAAACTTCGCTATTATGGTATTAGGGGAAACGCGCTAAATCTTATATCTTCATATTTATCAGATCGGAAACAACAAGTATGTATCGATAACGTCTTGTCTGCAGGGTCCTCAGTTAGGATTGGGGTTCCCCAAGGATCCATTTTGGGTCCTTTTTTATTTTTAGTCTATATAAATGACCTTCCATATATGGTTAACAAGAGGGCTGATGTTGTGTTATTTGCTGACGACACTTCGTTAATATTTAAGGTAAATAGAAGGGAAGATAATCTTATAGAGCCAAATAAAGTACTTAAATCGATTTCCGACTGGTTTTCTGCTAATAATTTACTGTTAAATGCGGCAAAAACTAAATGTGTTCGATTCTCGTTACTCAAAAATAAAAATGAAGTAAATATTAATTTAGACGGGAATAATCTAGAATTAGTACCCTCAACGGTCTTCCTCGGGGTTTCAGTCGATAATAAATTGCAATGGGGACCCCATATTCAAAAAATTGCAAGTAAATTGAGTTCTGCCGTCTTTGCTATTAGGAAAATTAGAAATTTAACTGACGTGGCTACGGCGAGATTGGTATATTTTGCTTACTTCCACAGTATTATGTCGTATTGCATTCTTCTGTGGGGTTCTGCTGCAGATCTGCAGACCATTTTTATCTTACAGAAGCGAGCAATTCGTGCCATTTATAACCTTCGCTCTCGCGATTCTCTTAGAGAACTGTTTAAGGAGGTCAATATACTGACTTTGCCGGCCGAATACATTTTTCAGAATATCATGTATGTACGCAAAAGCCTTAGTACTTTAAAGAAAAACAGTGACTTGCACTGTCTGAACACTAGAAATAAGAATAAACTAGTTGTTCCAAACTTTAGGCTCTGTAAAACGAGTAAATCATATTTAGCAAATGGAATTAAATTTTATAATAAACTTCCCTCCGAAATAACCAGTCTACCCGGACACAAATTCAAGTGTTACGTTAAGCGCGAGTTAACGTCTAAGGGGTATTATAATGTATCGGATTATCTTGATGATCAGTCAGTTTGGAAAATTGGTCCTGCACACCGTGGCTAACCATGTTAATACATATTGAAGCTAATTGCTTAACATATATCATGTGTATCTATCTAAAACTGATTATACCTAATATTGACATTGTAATTAATATTAAATCTCTATATGACATTTTTATAATTATCCTCGTTTTGACATATCATTTTGTTAATAACGACCGACCGATCTTTGTGTTGCGTTTGCTTTTAATTTATAAATCAATTATTTAAATTGTGCGTATTGATTGAAATCCACGAAATATTGAAAAAAATCAACGAAGATTATGTTTGTAAATGTAGGCGTCTGCACGCTGTACACCGTTTAATTATAATTATTTACCTAATTGTGTTCTCTAATTTTGTTATGAATTTCTTAGGGATAGTGTTTACTCTTAATTAAATTCCTTCAATTGATTTTAATCCCTATTTTACGGTGATGTGTGTGCATTAGCTTATGTAACTGATCTGACTTTGTAAGCAAAAGACTTGAAAAAAAAAAAAATATGTAAAGATTCAATGGACAAATGATGACAAAAAAGTAAGCCCGGAGTTTCTTTCTGCCTTTCTTCTTCGGGTAGTCATCGCTTAGGAAGCTAGTGAAAGGCTGGTAGGTTAGCTAGGCTAGGGCCTGTAGTGTCCTCACCGGTGAGGATCGCGACGCGTTCCTCCCATAATTTTTGTAATAATAATGATCTCTTTTTTTTTTTTCTTTATATCCCCTTTCCTGCCAGCCCGAGCTGGCTTTTTAAATTCTAATTTCCATCATTCTTTTTAATCTCAATAAAATTGTCGGTAGTTATATAAGTGACCTTTTGTATCAATAATAATTATTGCAATTAATTTAATGTATGACTTATCATAAGTGCGACCATGTTGGCCTACGTGATGAATAAAGTATTTTATTTTATTTTATTTTATTTATTTAACCAAAAACTATTATATTATGACAACCCTAGCCAACCACAAGGCACGCTAAATAATCATATTCTTGAGGGATGATCCGTGAATATGTAAATTCGGTCCATAATGCATAATGCCGTACCTCAATTAATTTGTCTACATCATTTACAATTATCTGGGGTCAGTTGGCCTATTGACTTAATTTAATTGCTGCCTAGATCAATTTTAGACTGAAATTGGGCATGAATTATGCATATATTATAACCTTTTAGTGTCAATTTCATAGTTCCTAGTGCATGTTTTTGACGATAAGTGAATTTATTCAGATTATTACTATGACCGGCGACCAAGTGACATGTTGTTTCATCCATGGTCAATTAAGTTAATAGTTAATTACACTGAACGAGTGCGCAACGCCTTCGCCTCGTTGTTAATTCACTAGCAATTCGGCATTGAGGTAAAAGACGTAACTTTACCTGAGTACGAATAAAACAACCTAATCTCAACGTCGATAGTTCTCTAACGCACATAAATACCTATAATACATGAAGAATCATAAAATCATAGATGTCTTTCAATCAAATAAAGATATAGCGGTTATGGAAGGGATTAAGGTAGGCATGTGAGCTACCGGATACTGGTTTGATGAGACAAGCCGCCCGATGGTAAGCTGTACCAACGACTGTCCATAAACTGTAGGAAAACAATACAGGACTTTGATACTAATTAATACGTGACATTCCATTACGCTCATCACTCTGAGTCATGAAATGTTAAGTCTCGTAATGCTCAGTAATTAGCTACCACGTCCTTCAAACCTAGCTTGGCGGTAGAACCAGTTATCGCGGTACTACCAGAGATCTACTACTAATAAATAAGCACTGCCACTGCATCAGTAGTAATCTCACTAATTCTCTTAGTAATGCGTACAAAGTTTAAACATACGTTATCGATGACCTCAACAAAAATATTTTTTATAACACGAACAAAACACAGCCAAAACAAAGGTAGATACATAGCTCTTCAATAGCTGTTTTATACTGTCCTAACCTTTTTAAATAAGTTTGTTCTTCCAGTCAGTTTTGCAGCGAAATTAATAACAATATTCCGCTTCGCTCCAATCCAGAAGGGACACATGTCACGATAACTGACGCCACAAGGGACCGGCTTAAAACGTCATTTAGCCGACCGCTTCTTACTCATAATTTAGGGAAATTATAATGGTAGGGGTTATTTTGACATCGTGATATACTCATTATTATCTTTAAGTCATTTTCACTGGTTCCTGATTAAGCTCCAGAAATCTATCTGACAACTATAATTTTCGCGATCTGATACATTACTTGTGAATTTTTCTGCCAGATTTCTATTCGAGACCTGTGAAACCATAAGTTGTAGTCTATATGGCGGATAAGTTCTGAATAGGTTATCAGGGACTTTATCGCATGTGGTGAAAATGGCTCTATTAAACAGCTAATGTAGATAGTACTGATTTTAGATTTCGAACGTAGATTAGTGTATGAGTTTTCTATTTGGTCGGCTTACACATAATCGGCCCTTAAATACCTGAACAAAAACTTCAAATCGTCCATACATTTTCTGTTTTTACAAACATTTTGTTTATTATATATAATATACTTATATAGAAAGAAAAGAAAGGAACGTTAATATACACACTGGGTGTTAAATAACTACACGTAAAGCCGAGAGGAGGTTAAATGGGGCCTTATAACGAGTCCATTCCCAATATTTAAGAATCATAGAAACGCTATATAACATTAAACATACTCCAAAAAAATATTATTATTTTCACTGATGTGCAAACCCTATTTCAGTCAAATTAAAAAGCAACCTTCACAGAATGTACTACCTACATTTCTACCTAATTCGCGCAACGACAAAAAAATTTAAAGACCTAACCTAACGAAACCACCTAAACGAACACTTATCTACTTTTTCATAATAAACGTCAAATTTAGAGAAACGGCTCAAAGTGTGCTCCGCCTTCCTCAATACACAACCTCGATTGTCCAGATATGGCTTGTGTGGCATTTCGCACCATCGTCGGTGTTATTGATGCGAAAACCGATCTAACACGCTGTTCTATCTCGGCAACCGTTGGGCAATCGGATAAATACACTCTGTCCTTCACATAACCCCACAAAAAGAAGTCCAAGGGTGTAAGGTCTGGAGAACGAGCAGACCGTAGCGCCGGTCCCCCGCGGCCAATCCATCCTCGCGGAAAGCGAACGATAAAAATATTATGTTCTCGTGCGTTGCGAGCAAAATGTGCCAAATCTCCATCATGCTAAAACACCATGTTTCTTTAGTTCTCAAAGTTCTCTTCGAATTAATTTTCTAATAACGTTGGATAGGTAGTTGCTACCGTTCAGACGTGATGGCAAAATGTCGGGCCCGATGACATGCCCGAAATAAAGGGCAGCCCACGCATTCACCCACCACTGGTGTTGGAATCAGTCCTGCCATGAAGTCATATTTGAAAGTCCTGACCTCGTGTATGTGCCTCGTTCGTCCAAAGAACATAGTTTACGTAATTAGGGTTTTCCTCTAACTGCCTGAGGTACCACTCGAAGAAGTTCCTCCTAGGTGCAAAATTGGAGGGTATCAGCTCTTGTGTACGGCGATAGTGATAAGGGTGACGATTGTTGTCATGCAGAATTCTACCGAATCTCGTTCCGGCTCGCCTCGTACTTGTGGTCGGCTCTTTTTCGAAATGCTCTAACATTAATTCAGCCTGCCTGGCGTCGACTGTGCTTGGACGTCCACATCCAGTAGACCGACGACAAGAGCCCGTGGAATGTAATCGTCTTGACATGTTCAGAAAACACTGTTACGAAGGCAGCCGTCGCTGTCCAGTGGGGGGTCTACCATCAATAAATCGTTGACGATAGTTTGCGAGTAAATTGTTATCTTCATGGCCTACGCATAACATCATATCGTAATATTCCGAGTTACAAAACATCGTTATTTTGCAAAAAAAAATTGAAAAAAAAACACCCGAAACCGTTGTAGGATATCTTCTTCTTCTTTTAAATTATGGCTTCCACCGATTATCTATCGGTGATCTCGCCAATGTCACGTAATAATAGCAGATACAAAACAATAAATATAAATACTTAGAAATAAAAAGTAGTCGCCATGTCGAAAAACAAAACACGACTCCCTTGTAGGATATCGATTAGACGATTTGAAATTGACAACATATTTTTTTTCCAACTCGACATTTTTTGAAGCCAGTACTTGAGTCCTTAGAGGCTACTGCGAAAAACGAAATCCGTAGTTTAGGGTGACGGATCGCACGTTTTCTTACTACGAAGTGTTACGGATCCTTCTTTATGAAGAGTTGTTGCGTGACGAAAGTGTTGAGCGAAGTCGGAAGCGTCGCAAACTGCGTGAAACCTTCGTTCAACGGTGACGGATCCGAAGTAATTTGGTAGTAAGGTTAAATCCGAAGTTCGTCGTTTCTTCGTTTCGGACCGACGTTTCGGATTTCGTAGTAGCCTCTCTGGTGTTGAGGTAGCAAACATTTATGAATGAAAAATAGAAAAACTATTAAAGTAGACAATAATTATTAGGTAAAATAGATACATAGGCCTTTCTGTTAAATAATCTCGACAGCTTACTAGGGTTGACAATATTTTTGGCTTAGATAATCCTACTAATATTATAAAGGCGAAAGTTTGTAAGAATGTATGGATGTTTGGATGTTTGGATGTATAGATGTATGGATGTATGGATGTAAGGATGTTTGTTCCTCTTTCACGCAAAAACTACTGAACGGATTTCGATGAAATTTGGCACACGGGTAGATCATGTCCTGGATTAACACATAGGCTACTTTTTATCCCGGGAAAATATAAACTGGGACTTTTATCCCGGAAAAACTTTTTAATGCGGGCGGAGCCGCGGGCAAAAGCTAGTTAATTATATTTTAAGGGGTATTTTGTAACACGTGTATATAGATTTGCTATACTTCACACAAATAAATTCAGCGTGTAGGTATAGATGATTTGAATTTGTCCAGCTACTTATCTGGCTCACTTTACACCAGATTTATTTCACGAGTGATTCGCACCGCACACGAAAAATTTGCTGATTTTGAGAATTCAATTTTTCAATCGATTTTTTCCGAGTAATTACAATATAAAATATAGAATTAAATGCCAATTGTTTTGGTGTAAAAGGCACTAAGATCTGCCAAACAATTAAAAAGATATTCACATTTATATCTTGAGTTTTTTGGGGTAATGATGTATTTTGCTACGATTCTAGTGTTCGGGGATAACGGGCGTGAGTATGTGTGTGTGTGTGTATGTATGTAATAGTTGGTAAATTTTATTAATTTTCAAAAAAAAATGCAGTTTTTAGCGTGCTATGAGAATCACACACAACAGTTGTGTTGCGCCGCATTCACGTCGCGCAGCCAAAGGGCAGTGCGGGATAACACAACACGCGTGTAATGCGCCGCTCAAATAGATAGTTCCTTGTTTTGGCTCAACCGAAATATTAATATTATTAATACGATTTTGTAATGTTGGGATATAATAAAATAATAATAGGATACTTGCTACAAACCAGTGGCGGCGGTGAATTGGCTCCCGAGGCGGGGTAAAATCTCTTTGGGTAAAGACGGCTATGATACGAAAATCATACCTGTAGGTAACAGCAGACACTTTTTTCTTGTGTTCTGTCAATTGTCTTTGGCCGTAC
Organism: Lapara coniferarum; assembly: GCA_949316025.1. Lineage (NCBI taxonomy): Eukaryota > Metazoa > Arthropoda > Insecta > Lepidoptera > Sphingidae > Lapara > Lapara coniferarum. Next base: position 29,851,394 of record OX438928.1, on the reverse strand, counting down.
AAGCGAGTTGCAGTTGTCACACCTAGGTGCTTAGTACCCGGCGGACAGCCCCCACCGCCCCCCTTATGCAACCAGTTGTACAAAGACATTTAATTCCTTCTTAGAGAATAAAACTTCTTGGTTTGGTACTACTATCTTAGAAAAAAACTACAAAGTGATATTATACTGTTGCAGTTCGTTTATTCTCACCTTCCCAAGGCCTATCCTCCCTTAGGTTACATTGATATTGTAATGGTAATTGTTAATGAGCCTACATGCCACACGATAACCAAGCAACCCGGCGACAAGCATGAAACATAACATCACACCGTTCCCTTTTCAGGGGTAAGTAGAGATGAATGCCACTCACATTTCCAGCGATAAACAATTCTAGTCACATTTTGGCACTACACTATGTCATATATAGTGTATTATCTATGCTACACTAGACCTGACGATACTAAAGGTTGATACTAAAAACAAAAACAACATTTACCTAATTGCGTATAGAATTCGGGGTCTCAGGATGATATACAGTTATTGATCGGCATTTAAAAAAGCACTGGTTGTTCTTTCAGTGTCATTGTAAGAATAAAACAACATAATACAAAAGGATATAGTATATTTCTTAGTTAAAAATATAATTACCTCAATAATACTATAATATAGTGTATAACATTCGTCGCGTGAGGAAACTGTGAATACATATTAACTGAGACATCGAAAACGAAAACAAATACATGAGCCAAGAAACTTGCATGTGTAGGTACAATACGTAAATTAATCAATATAAAAAAAAACAGAACATAATGTATAGAAATCATTATAAGTCACATATTTCATTGAAAAGAAAGACCAAACACCAAATGATATAATACTATTTTATGCCCTGAAAATATAAAAAACACACGCTAGCTTATATACATTTCAAATATTTCTTGGCTCTTTTAAATATTCCTAAATTCAGAAATATTTGATTTGGTATAATTTGACACTAGCTTTTGATGTCCCATAATATTGTTTTTGTGACAAATAAGGGTGACTGTCCTTTAATGTTGTGTTAAACATATTACTTGAATTTAGCGGCACAAAGGACTTTTTTCACAGCACTATATTTTGAAGAATTCAGACTATTATTAATAACCGGTCGTAAAGAGGAAATCTGTCATTAGAGAAAAAAATTATTAGACTCTCTCGCTTGACCATGTCAGAATAAAGAATAACAACTTGAATTAATTTATTTTTCAAGTTTCCAAGAAAATTTTCATCGGAACTAATCTTTCAACTGCCTTTCCTCACAATAACGTGGAGTCAACGCAACATACATTTGACTTGGTTTCTACGATTATTTTCATCTTTCGTACTTATACATATATCAACGTAGTATTTGTATCTTCAACGTATGATAGGGGATGGAGGTTCCTCCCATTGTCTTTTAACAAAAATTATCTCTTTTTTTATATCCCTTTACTGCCAACCGGGGCTGATTTTTTTAATTTATTTTTCATCATTGATTTTACTCCCAATAAAAATGCCTGTAGTTGTATAAGTGACTTTTTGTCTTAAAAATAATTATTTCAATCGATTTAATTTATCTTCACCAACCACAAGTGCAACTATTTTCACCTACGTGATGAATAAAGTATTTTATTTTATTTATTTTAAAAAATTCTGGATCGAAGGACCAAAGGTTTTTAATATAAATTTTATAATGTCTGGAAGATAGCGGAAGTTTTATTCTTTAGAATTTCGTTCTAACCAGCACAGTCACCCTTGAACATAAGAAAAATGTGCCAGGTGCAAGATAACCTAAAATAAAAAAATCAACAAAACTTAACCGTTCGTAACTATTTTCATTTCAAATCACAGAATTTTGACATTATTGTCCGAAAACATTGGTCACAATTGGACGTAGTTTATGACGAAACATCCAGTATACAATAAATTATTTGTTTTGGTGTTTTCCAAGACATTTCAATTCATATATCGGGTATTTCAGGACTCTTCCATAAAAAAAACAACGCGCTTTTTTTGTTGTCTCGATTAAAGTCAAACCTAGAACTCCGGGATTCTCAGACTAAGAACGCGGCCGCTTAAACAATCTTCCTTTAACTCATTCAGAACATGCCGCTTTAAAGCTTTTAGGTCAAATTAAATGAACCATAACATGCAGATCAAAAATTCCATAATTTCGTTACTAAAGACATTTTTAAAGCATTATTAAACTACGTCCATCATTGACTTCTTCATAACCTTAAATACTCTGGAGTCTGAACTCTATTAGTGTTACAGTCTTATCGGGAATTCATATTAAATTACTGCAAATGTAACGATGAGACTCATTTGGGGTATTCAAGTAACCTTTTTATTACGGGGTATATTAGGTACTATTTAGTAACAGTACCTACTTTTGTCCCGCGATGGAAAGGCTATTAACATGCTTATCTGGCCATGGGACCAAACCATAGGCTTGGGTTAATAGCCTTAACATCAAATATAAATATTGAAATATGGTATACAAAACTACCCCTTCATAGTTTATGAGGGGGATTTGTATTGAAAATTTATTTTTATTATTGATATTAATTACACCATACTCAGGGGAAAACCAAACGTAAACAAATAAGTTTGTTCTCCTCTTAAAATGGTCAGGATCTGTAGATCGAACTACAGACTATAGAAGAAAAATGCGTAGATATTCCGTTACATTTTTTTCCTGAATATACAGTAATTAAAAATACTATGTTTAAATGTATTACACTCGCAGTAATGTACGCCAAGACCATGTCAATTGCAAGTGACTCGAAATTACTGACTTACCCCAATCACATTTGGGGTAATATAAAAATTCCCATATTTACGATATGTTTATTAGATATTTTGTGATGTAGAGCTAGTAATATCAGTCAAAACTGACAGTTCAACGTGAGTAAAATCCTCATCCAGACCGATAAGGTACTGCCATTGTTCACTGATCATACAAAAATATCAATAACAAAGATAGAGTTGTTCGCAATTAAAGTCAGTCAACTGTAGTTGGGCCCATTTATTGGCAGTTTCATTGGAGATACCTAAGTGGAGCTCCATACCAAAATGGAAGATCTATAGCATAGAGTGGGTTCTGGCCACCCGAGGCGGACCCAAAATTAGTCGGCTAATAATAACCAGACCTAAGGTACCGGGCGAAAAAGAATTGCCATTTCATCATTGAACTAACAGTCACGACTCCGCCCCCTACCCACTGGTACATAAGATAATAAGTTTTTATTTCTGGTATTTTTCCGCCCCCCTCCTAAAAGGGCCGCCCCACCCCACTGCGCCACTGTGGAGGATATGGTACAATTGTTGTGTTTCGGTTTGAAGGACATTGTATCCAGTGTAACTACTGGACATAATGAGACTTAACACCTTATGTATCAGGAGGAGCGCAGTGGAATGCCACACAGTACTTTGTAACTCAAGGTGCTGGATGGTGTTGCTACTGTTTATGGGCGGTCGTATCGCTTACCATCAGGCGAACGGCATGCTCGTCTCTTTATTCTATGCATTAAAAAAAACAGGGTAGTTGACTACTTTTTTTAAATACATCAAAAATGTATGCTATCCAAAATATAACAGAAAAAAAAACAAAATTGGGGCAATTATTAAGTTATAAACTTTGAACTTTGGTGGAAGGGGTAGTTGTCAAATAACTGTAATATTACATTGTGACGTCACTGAGAGTCACCGGCCATACCGTTGCGTGAGAGCGAAAGAGATAGCGCGATATCCCCTCCACGTCCACACTTATGCTCACATTATTTTTAATATGAATAACTGCTTTATTTTTCAGCCAATTTTGATGCTGATTTCACAGAAGAATTTCTTTTTCGTATTATCTTCTGTTACATATAAAATTATTTACAAAATCAAACATAAGAAACTACCCTGTTATTCATTTATTTGCACAAAACAAGAGTTAGTTATCCGATGTAGTTGATTTCACAATAACATACCTCCATACCTCCCTTAGTAAGAGATCACTGTGACACTGAAAGACAATTTCCGTTCTCTTGTGAATGATGAAGTGATCATATAATTGACTTTTACATGTCTAGCCCAAACTTTACATCCATAAAGGCGATAAACAAATGTGCCTGAAGTGATTTTGCTTGACCTACGACCATCTGACGTCAAGCTAAACTAAACACTCGCTTCATACATTAAAATAATTACAATCATTTTAAAATAGTGTTTTAAATCCGTTCTTTGCATTAATATACATCATTTATTCGATTTAAAAAATATATACCTGTCATCGATATATCAGAGACATCGATCCTTCATCGACATTTTATCGATAAAAAACTGTAGATCACACGAAAAATCACAGATATTCGAAAGACCAGTTCGCCGTTCATACGGTTTTGGACTCAAACAGGCTCAACGGGCTCAATCAAAGGCAGTTTTTGTTGATACCGGTCATGTAGAGACTGTCATCGTCTGAGTAATCGTACTCTCTGTTCGCGTCATACACTTGTGTCTTCTCTTGTTCCTCTGCGAGTGCCGCTTGCAGTATCCTCTCTAGTTTTGGCTGAACGTCCCCAAGGAGGGCTCTCTGAGAGGGCTCGGAGGCCCAACAAGACTCCATAATCTCCCAGCACTCGTCTGTGAAGTGGGGAAGACGTTCTGGTCGCAATCCTATGGAGTGTAACGTTGAATTAATATATGGCAGTATTCGTATTATATTCAGTCTAGTGCTGGAAGATATTTTAGTAATAAAAAAATGCTTTAATTGTTGACGTTAGTAAAATTCATTTAATGATCTTATATCGATACGATTTCTTTATTTAGGCGAGACTGAAATCAAATTCATAAAAAAATATTGAACTCACCTCTTTTAACTTTACTCCACAACTGTTCTTTGTTTTGAAACGTTTCGAACGCCGACGGCAGTCTTATGTTACCGGCGCACACGTACCTGACGGATAATATATTTTTATAATAGATTGTTCGTATGCTATCTAATCATAAAAGATAAACAGCTAAAAGTCGATGAAATTCTAGTACCAGAATGTCAGTGATCACTTCCGCGGACAAAGAATACAATGGTGATGATAAGTTGCAAAGAAGGGTCATAATGAACAGAAGCATTTTAAGTTTTTTTTGGTAGCAAATGCATACTAATGTAGAGTGCACACATAAAAAAGTTAATAGGGGTGCGCTTGAGAAAATTGTATAATTACCAGTCATGTTCACGTACTATTTTCAATTATTAACATATATACACGCACGCACACACACACACGCATACGCACGCACGCGCGCTAACGCACACGCACACACACACACACACACACACACACACACACACACACACACACACACACACACACACACACACACACACACACACACACACACACACACACACACACACACACACACACACACACACACACACACACACACACACACACACACACACACACACACACACACACACACACACACACACACACACACACACACACACACACACACACACACACACACACACACACACACACACACACACACACACACACACACACACACACACACACACACACACACACACACACACACACACACACACACACACACACACACACACACACACACACACACACACACACACACACACACACACACACACACACACACACACACACACACACACACACACACACACACACACACACACACACACACACACACACACACACACACACACACACACACACACACACACACACACACACACACACACACACACACACACACACACACACACACACACACACACACACACACACACACACACACACACACACACACACACACACACACACACACACACACACACACACACACACACACACACACACACACACACACACACACACACACACACACACACACACACACACACACACACACACACACACACACACACACACACACACACACACACACACACACACACACACACACACACACACACACACACACACACACACACACACACACACACACACACACACACACACACACACACACACACACACACACACACACACACACACACACACACACACACACACACACACACACACACACACACACACACACACACACACACACACACACACACACACACACACACACACACACACACACACACACACACACACACACACACACACACACACACACACACACACACACACACACACACACACACACACACACACACACACACACACCTTTCATACCCGACGAGGTAGGCAGATGTTCAATTAGTGCACCCACTTTTCACCGTGCATATTCCGTTCCATGATAGGGGGCGAAATTCCAGACTCCAAATTGATGCTGAGTAGAAAAACTCAATATCACTTTGCCCGACCCGGGGATCGATCCCGAGACCTCAACAGTCGTACTGTAATACAACTCTGCTATCGAGGCAGTCAATCAAATCAATTATAAAGTTCAGTCAGCAGCATAAGTATCTGTCATAATCATTATCAGTCACATGACGTTCACTGCTGAACATAGGCCTCCCCCAAAGATTTCCAGATGGACCTGTCAAAATCTAAATTTCAAATCGCCTACATACGCGTTAAGTTAAACTGAAACATATTTTCTTCATTTGCAGTAAAGTAAATCCTTTCATTCTAATTTTGTGAAGAGAAAAAAATTGTTTAATAAGAACACAAAAATATGTAGGCAATTAAAAATTTTGAATTTGTTCTACTTATGCTGTTGACTATACACTCACCAGAACAGTATCCCAAAGGCATAGACATCAACAGCAGCATCATACTCCCCGGCGAAGAGTTCCGGCGCCATGTGCACCGGCGTGCCCACCACCGAGCCGGAGATCAGCGCCTCGGCCGCGCAGAACCCCAGGTCCGACAGCGCCGCCCTGCCGCGGACGTCCAGCAACACGTTCTTCATCTTGATGTCGCGGTGCACCAGGCCCAGGGAGTGCAGGTACCGGATACCTGCAGGGTGTGTACCATGGTAGTAGTGCTAATATTATGTAGTTCGCAGAAGTTATTTATATCCGGGTGTGATAAATAAACATACTACAATATCTATTGCTTGGCAAATTAGTTAGAATTTAAAAATTATATTTTTGGTTTCTCATTTACAGAGTGAACAATACCCTCAATTACCATCGTAAATACTGGGAATAACAAGACTCCGGTTTGAAGACGTAACATCTTATATCTCTAGTTGACGAGCGCAGTAGATTGCCACGTAGGTTGTAATTTAAAGTTATGTATGACGTTGCTACTGTTCATGGGCGGTCGTATTGCTTACAATCAGGAGAACGGAACGCACTTTTCGTAATTTTCACATATAAAAAATAACTAAGAAAAACATGATTTTAAATTTTTTATTACTCCCCAAGCTAACGTCACGCTAACCTTGATACCACAATGTCGACTCAAGACTCGACTCGACTACTCGGGGTAGGCAGAGGCGCAACTAGTGTAGCCACTTTTCGCCGTTATTCCGTCCCGTGATGTGACAGGGAGCGAGCCTATCGTCATATCGGGCACAAATTCCAGACTCCGGACTGATACTGCATAAAAAAACTCAACATCACTTTGCCCGACCCGGGGATCGAACTCGAGACCTCAGCTTTGCAGTCGTACTGTAATACACCTACGCCACCGAGGCAGACTACTGACCCTCGACAATATCGCAGCTGATCCTCATCCTGGCGGCGAAGGTCAGCCCCGCCCTGACGGCCGCGTGCAGGTCGCGACACTTGCGCTCCGACACGAGCAGCACGCTCGGGCCCGAGCTGCTGTGCCGCTGCACTATGGACCCGTACAGACGGACGATTCGGGGATGAGCTGGGATGCTCCTGCGGGAATGCATGAAAGGCAATGTTATTAATGTCTTAGATATTTTTTTAACCGCTTGAAGTTATGACCAGAGTAACTTAAACTCACATTTATTCCCCACAAAAATATAAATAGTAAAATAATAGGAAATACTCATAAGTAAAAATTATGTAGAAAATATTTTTTTTTTTTGTTAATCGCCCTACTGCCAGTAGCCTGACACGAGTTGGCTTTTCTGGCCACACCGGTCTTTAGGGTGAACGCAGAAGGCGCTCGCAACCCTTTGAATTAAGTGACCATGCTGAGGGCAACCCACTAACGGGTTACGAACCTCGGCTCAAGACGGCCACTGAGAGAGGATGAGACATCAACGATTAGGGAAAGATTGGTTTTTAGGCCTAATCCTATTAGATTGTGTTGTCATCGACACGCGGGCCGGAACTGCTAGGGGGTCGGGGGGGGGGGGGGGGCGCGCGGCGAGGACGGAACTGCGATCTTGCTTGTGGAGTGTTGGAGTTTCAAGAACTCGTTCTTACGGCGGATGGCCAGAGTGATTTCGTCCTCTGGATCGGTTAATACGGAACGCGGCCGTCTCCATTTGGCGTGGTCGAATGGAGATTAGCGTGGTTGAATGGAGCTGTAGAAAATCAAAAATGAAATTTTATAATGGAACTGAGTGATTGTTCCGATGACGTCACCGCTATTCCGGCGTTCGCGTGCGAGTGAGATAGCTATTTGGCTGGAGAAATTGAAATATCAATATATCATCTTATTCATAATATCATTCCAATGTTACGTACTTGGTGTAAAAGAACTCCATGGCGAGCTCATGGTAGTGCCGCTCGTCCGCCGGTAGCACGGACTTCACCGCCACCGGGGACATGCCGGCCCACTCCCCGCGCACCGAGTACACCACGCCGTACTGACCGCGACCTGTTCCAGAGATAAGGTTGATTCTACATGACTATTTTCAGGGTCTTACGTATCTTGGAATATCTGTCTGTGTGTGTGTGTGTGTGTGTGTGTGTGTGTGTGTGTGTGTGTGTGTGTGTGTGTGTGTGTGTGTGTGTGTGCGTGCATGTGTGTGTGCGTGTATGTGTGTGTGCGTGCATGTGTGTGTGCGTGTATGTGTGTGTGCGTGCATGTGTGTGTGCGTGTATGTGTGTGTGCGTGCATGTGTGTGTGCGTGTATGTGTGTGTGCGTGTATGTGTGTGTGCGTGTATGTGTGTGTGTGTGTGTGTGTGTGTGTGTGCGTGCATGTGTGTGTGCGTGTATGTGTGTGTGCGTGCATGTGTGTGTGCGTGTATGTGTGTGTGCGTGCATGTGTGTGTGCGTGTATGTGTGTGTGCGTGTATGTGTGTGTGCGTGTATGTGTGTGTGCGTGTATGTGTGTGTGTGTGTGTGTGTGTGTGTGCATGTGTGTGTGCGTGTATGTGTGTATGCGTGTTGTGCGTGCGTGCGTGTAATCGTGTGCGCGTATACACGTGTGCGCGTCCCCGTACCGATCTCCCTGCCCAGGTCGGGCACGCCGTGCTGCAGCAGGTCTGCGAGCGAGGTGCTCTCGAGACAGAGCCGCGCGAGTGCGGGCGCGTGGTGCTTGCGCAGCGCCAGCTTGTTGTCCTCTGTGTGGAGCAGGCGCGCGCCCACCGCCGTCTGCAGCCTCCACAGCGCCGCCTGGTACCGCCCGTGAGCCTCCGACAGGCGCTCCAGGATCTGACACCACGATCACATGTACAAACGTGAAGTACAATGGGATGGACAAGAAATAACAAAATGCACCGCACCTGCGCGGATATAACCCTGGCCAGCCGCTGCGGGCTGAGTGACTGCGTCGTGTGTAGCGCCACCTGCCGCCTCCACACCGGACTGAGTACGCAACACGCTTCGTCCGCCTCCCCACCCACTATCCGTAACCTGTAATATAATTCCAATTATAATAAGATACTGACTTGGTTGCGTAATTGTATTACGGTACGTCTGCAGGGCTGAGGTCTCGGGTTCGATCCCCGGGTCGGGTAAAGTGATATTGGATTTTTTTATTAAGTATCAGCCTGGAGTCCGGAATTTATGCCCGATGTGGCGATAGGCTCGTCCCCTATCACATCATGGGATGGAATAATGACGCGCGCAATGTAATGCCACACAGTACTTTGTAACTCAAGATGCTGGATGGTACTGCTACTGTTTATGGGTGGTCGTATTGTTACCATCAGGCAAACGGCATGCACGTCTCGTCATTCAATGCCATAAAAAAAAAGTTCTTGATTGTACTGCTTACGAACTGAACTTACAAAACATCTACTTATATACTACACGACACCACGTGAGCCCCGTGAGACGGACCTGTGCAGCAGCCTCCGCAGCGAGTCGATGAGTCCCCGCAGCAGTGAGAAGGAGGCGCAGGGTGCGAGGTCGACGCCGCGCGCCACACACACGAGCTGACGCATCGCCTCGCTCGCCGGCCGCCCGCCCAGCTCCGCGCGGCACGACGCCTCCAGCGACACCAGGCATCTGCACACCACACAACACAACATTGAACCTCCTGCACCGCGGACAATCTCAACGGAGATCAGCCAGGTAATATAATAATCTAGGGAGGGTCGGGTCGGCCGGCATGGGTACTGTCCGCCGCGAGATAGTATGTAGGTTTCCTCACGATGTTTTCCTTCACCGTTAAAGCGAACGATAATTGATAAACAATATACACAACCAACAATACACTATTATATTAACAATTTGCTCATACAAAACTCTTGGTTCGAGTCAATTAACTAATGTTAGGCTTTGTTCATACTAAAAATGGCGCGGTGAAGGCAGTTGACGCAAATATCATACTTATTACATCGGCAAACTATGTTGGCCATTTTGACAGATTACAATAGTAAGGTGAATTCGTAATTTATACATCATGACAATAATGTACAGCAATTAGCTCCTACAACATAATTATCAATACGAAAGTTAATGAACGGACAAACGTCAAAACGGCCAACATAGCGTGCCAGTACTGTAAAAACAAAAACCCGTCCATTACGTCCACAGTGACATGACTGCCGCAGACGACCAACGCGACGGCATGGAGCGAACTTGAACACATGAGTCACCGTGTGTTCGTTCACTCTAAACTAGGCCTTAGAGGTTTAGAAATCTTTATCAGGATTAATCAACAAAGTTATTACTTGCATTCACTTTTGTCAAACAGCTGAGTTATATTTCTAAGGTCTTACCAATAAACGTTGTATACGTCTGGTTTAGTTATACCGTGTTTTGTCTTGCTCTGTCGAATGAAATTTAATGTTTGAGAAAGTGAAACAAAATATTGTATAACTATGACAGATGTATACAACGTTTATTAGTAAGGCCCCTACTGTTTATATTTTATTCTCCAAAGCAATTTAGGTATGAATAATCTGAATAAAAACACAATTAGCAGAGGAACAATAGTTTTTACCTTTGCAGCGTCCCGAAATAGGTATCCTTGAGGCAATCGACGAACTTGACTAGTCTTAAGCTTATTTTGCGACTTAATTTCGAGAGAACTGTGGACAGTAAAAAGTTTTTAGTTATACTAACAATGTCCAGGATATTTTACTGAGTTGAATAAAATATCTTATATTCTAATAAATTATCATTATATTATAAAAATATTTATATAAAGCTTTTACACAAATATCGATAACAAACGCCATCTCTAAATATGCAACAAAATATTATAACTATAAATACATTTATTGATAGACAAAAAATTAAGTATTTAAGGTGTCGATATTCCAATCCAGGTAGACATATTTCATTATATATTTTTTTTACACAAACTGTAATTAAAAAAAATATATAGCATGCTAAAATATCGATACTTGTCTCAGGTTATTTGCAAGCATTATCGATTAGAAATGATCGGTTTATACGGCAAAAACAATACCCACAACGACACTAAAGTATTATGGAACTATAAAACGTACTCACCAGTCTGCTGAACATCAAGCGACGCTTGCTTGACGGAAATATTGACGCTATTCGTGCATGACGTCATGCCGGAGCCCACAGTACTACAAGTTCCCGCCGTGGCGCCGCTCGCTCCCCACAGAGTACCGCTCGACAGAGAGAACGAGCCGGATTCGTTCTCGACGTGTATGTCGTTGTACGGGAATATTAGCTCGTCGTCTGGACGGGACTGTTGGCAAAGAGAGATGTTGGGCGCGCGTTTTTTAATGTGTTACTGGTGGTAGGACTATTTCCAATATATTTAGAATATTTCCAACTCCTCCCTATCTTTCTTTTTGATTAATTTCGTTGCGGGTTACAGACATATTAGTGTTCCCTGAGACTCACGGAGCTTCACCGCTCGGTGTCATAAAATGCGTGCCACTGCTGATCCTGGCTTACAGGAGTTACAGTGGCGGGTGTGAGGGCGAGATAGTCTCTGGTGGTAGGACTCTCATATGTTAGAGTCCGTCTGCGTAGATACCCCCGCAATGTCTGTTTCAGTGTAACTACAGGACATAATGAAACTTAACATCTTATGTCTCAAGATGACGAGCGCAGTGGAATGTCACACAGTACTTTGTAACTCAAGGTGCTGTATGGTGTTTCCACTGTTTGTAGGTGGTCGTATCGCTTACCATCAGGCGAACGGCATGCTAGTCTCGTCATTCGATGCCATAAAAAAATATGATCCCATTACACCTGACGGTAACCGGAGAAGGGTCCAGATAGAGTGTCGACTCACGAGTTATGATTATCCCTCGCCAGTCGACACAATAATGCCGGCCTTGTTTGTTTTAGTTTCAGTTTTAGGTACACATAATTACGCGCACGCACTTTAACGTTCTGTTTTTGAAATTATATTTTTTATACTAATAATATCGCTTATTGCACACTCATTTAAAAATTAAAAAAACATGATGGTACAAGAGGCGGTCTTATCGCTTTAAATGATTTCTGCCAGACAACCTTCGGACGGACAGAACACCAGTTAATTGTAACATGATGGTGCACAAAAATATACATATAGGCATATATCTAAAAAAATACGAAATGAAACATAGCTCAAAAGAATTATAACGGATGTCTAGAATATATCTACAGTGTCCTGGCATTCTCAGACTACAAGAACAGAGTCCTAAAAATTCGCGGCCATACAAATTTACATACATACAAACATACATACGGATCGAATACAGGACCTCCTTTTTGAAGTCGGTTAAAAAACGGAAAAGCTCACCGTGGGATAAGACTCCAACAAGCTATCGTCGTTATCTGCGATGATGTCGTAGTCGTCGATGTTGCACGCCTCCGAGCCGAGCGCGTCCTCCCCGTCGGAGGCGCCCCCCTCCCCTCCCACTGCACGCGCCCCCTCGGGAGGGATCCTCATGGAGGGAGAGGCGCCCGACCGAGAGTAGAACACAGAGTTCGATATCACGAAGCGACGGTCCTGGTGCCACGGGAGATCTGGACAAAAACACATACGACCTTATTGATAAACAAATTATATACTAAAACCTTTCCTGAAAATTATCCATTTCAATATCGAGAACCACATCTAAATCGGATCAGTAGTTTTTGAGAAACACGCGGCCATACAAATTTACATATATACATACATACGGATCGTATACAGAACCACCTTTTTGAAGTCGGTTAATAAACCTTTTAGTTACAGAATGCCTCGGTGGTGTAGTTGTATTATACGACTGCAATGCTGAGGTCTCGGGTTCGATCCCCGGGTCTGGCAAAGTGAAAGGTTTTTCTATTCAGTATCAGATCGGAGTCTGGAATTTGTGCACGATATGGCGATAGACTCGCCCCCTATCACATCATGGGACGGAATAACGGCGAAAAGTGGGTGCACTAGTTGCGCCTCTGCCTACCCCTTCAAGGATAAAGGGCGCGAGTGTATATGTATGTATATATTTAGTTACAAAATGTTTTGTCTTCTTCTTTCAAACTCGATTCAAAATTCATTCGAAGAAGACAAAACACTCGATAGCTAAAATATGTTTAAAACTGTTAATGAATAATGCCAATAGAAGGTAACATATAAAAAAAAAACAAATTACACATTAAACTTTTTACCACTACAGTACGTGAGGTTTCGGGTTCGATTCCCCGATCGAGTTTTCTGATACTGGGTTTTCCTACTCAGTATCAGCCTGGAGTCTAGAAATGTGCCCGATAAAGGGCAATAGGCCCGCCCCTTATTAAATGGGACGTAACATAACAGGTGAAATGTAGGTGTGATACACCTCTGCCTACCCCTGGATGGGAAAAGCGTGATGCTATGTATGTACTTAACTTTTTACCATCGATACAAAATCCATGTCAGTGATAATAAAAAAAAATTGTGACGGAAATGATTGCTTGGTGCTTCTTCTCAGGTCAGTGGGCTATTCCAAAGCACCGGTAGAATCTTGTAGTTAATAAAAAGCATTGTAAAAAATGATGTGTAAAGGGCCTAATTACTTAATAAATTATTTGATTGGTTTAATTGATTTGATTTGATTGATTTAATTTGATTGATTTGATTTTTGACATAAATCATAAATTTCTTGACCAGTGATCATCTGTTTCGTACCGTCTACACTCCAGTCCATGTTGTTGACCTCGAACCGCATCTCCTGCAGCACTTCCTGCATGATCTGTAACAACTCTTGCTTCTTGTCTCCTTCTGTGAATTTCTCGTTGATTGTCTGTGAGGAGAAATAGAAAATAGTAATTATTATAAGCTTATCTCCCCGGACCACTGTACCTAAGGTGTTACAAATTATATATTAAAATCTTCCCTGAAAAATATACATTTGAACATCGAAAACCACATACAAATTGGATCAGTAGTTTTTGAGAATGTCGCGGTCATACAAATTTACATACATACATAGATACATACATACATACGGATCGAATACAAAACCTCATTTTTTGAAGTCGGTTAAAAACCTGTCATAGCGGCCCTACGTGTGCCGCGTCTCGGTATCAATCAGTGTATATCTGTTCAAACAGGCCGGCATAATTGTGTCGACTGACGATAATCGTTGGTCGTCAGTCGACAGTCTTTCTGGACCTCCCTCCGCCTACCATCAGGTACAGTGGGGTTGCGTTACCGTCACTGCACTGAAAAAAATCGGTGCGTGTACGTATGTACGCGCGTGAGAATTTATACTTATTCTTCTACTTGTAGAAGTTCAAAATAGCGACCTCTTTTCTTAAGTCTAATATTAGATCTATCTTTTACTATCAATGGCATGCCCAAGTATCGATTTTGAGGTCGATTGGCCTTGAAACAAAGAAATTCAAAATGGCGGCCACTTTTTTGAAATCTAACATTAAATCTGCTCTTTATGATGTGATGCCCTTAATGAGCGGTTTACCGGCCACTTCTCCCGTGAGAAAATTTTGTGTCACACATGCGCGCGCATCGTAAAATTTCACTCCCATCAATTTTTCATAACGCGCCTAAAGAAGTATAACTTCAAAAATAACAAAATATATTGGTAATTCCTGTTGTCGAGTATCGCGTAATGCAGACGTTTGACAGACGAAGGTCTATCGTTCTAATTTGAATCTTACTTCGTACAGCTGTTGTTCCTGCCTCGCCACGTACTGGATCTTCTTGGGAACCACCTGGAGTTCACGCGCCATGTCGAACGATGCCAGGATTATTTGCTGGAGTAGTTTCACGTGGACCTGCAGCCAAGTGACAACCAAAATATTGTAGAATCTTACAGCTAAGGGAATTGGTTTGTAGCATGTGGAGAGAAAAGCCGATTCCAATAGCATCAGGTGACGGACTTGCTAGTCTTGTCATTGAAGAATACAAAAAAATCATCAGTGATATTTTACTGAACGAGGGAATATAATTTTAAGATCTCTAGTCTTTGTTGGGGGTAGAATTTGATAATTATCTTGGATTTCATTATTATACAGAATTGAAGTGAGCTACAAATACGATAAGATTTTTTATACACACACACACTGAGAGAGAGAGAGAGAGAGAGAGAGGACACACACAAGCGCGCGCGTGCCTTTTATATCCGAAGGGGTAGGCCTAGGCGCAACTAGTGCGCCCACTTTTCAACGTGCGTATTCCGTCCCATGATGTGATAGGGGGGAAGCCTATTTTGGACACAAATTCCAGATTTCGGGCTGATACTGAATAGAAAAACCTTTCACTTTGGCCGACCCGGGGTTCGAACCCAAGACGTCATATAGCAGTCGCAACGTAATACAACTGCGCCACCGAAGCAGTCAGAATTGATGTTCAACACCCATCGAATATCAACAATACCAGAAAAATTATCAATTCCTCACCAACTTCTGCAAGCATAGGGTCTGTTCGTGGAGAAAAAATTAAACAAATATCAAGAACTTACCTCACTCAACTTAGTGCAATACTCAAACAAGTACCCCTGGAGGCAGTCGTACGTGAACTTCACCACGGTGTTCAACAGCAAGGACCTGCTCTTGATGGTCTTCTCAGCATCCTTCTCCTTGTCAGCGTGGCAGTACTTCAGATCAGCTGATCGCATCATCTCTCTGTCGTTCAGGATCACCCATTGGGATTTGGCTTGGTGTTTTTGGGGTGGTGTTGCTGTGTAAGAAAGGGATTTATATTATCTCTTTTTTTACGACATCCACTGGCCATAAACAGTTACAGATTAAAACAATAATTAGGAAAGTAATAGGGATAAATCCCCTATTTATCCTATATTTATTTATGTTTGGGCTTTCGAACACGAAAGGGAACAACACGCTGTCACTTCACATTAGTTTTCTGCGACATAATAGCACTTGGTTGAACCGATCCATTCATGTAGACAGATCTAGACCGTGGTGATACAATATGTACTAATATTATAAAGAGAAATGACTTTAATGTTTGTATGTTACGAATAAAATCAAAGACTACTGGACCGATTTCAAAAATTCTTTCACCATTGGAGTGCTACATCATCACCTAGTAACATAAATTACTTTTTATCCCGGAAGAACTATTTCAACTCTTTTTTAACTCTAAAAAATACTAACAGAAACTTACTCTAACTCTAGAGTGACGTTCGCTAATTTTAATTTTGAATAGAAACACAAGGCAAAAGGATATACAGGGTGATTTAATTTCCAAAATACATACTTACACATCAACTCCCATTGGTCCAGTAGCTCGTTCAGGAACGCCACTTGCTCCTCGTAAAGCCGCCGGCTGTCGCGCTTCGTCATTTCTGACGCATCGACTGCCTCTCTGCAAGTAGATCAGGTCAGTCAGTTGAATTGTCTTAAAACAAAATGTAGTCAGTTGCCTTGTTGGCGTAGTTGTATTGCGTCCACGGTGGGACCACCGCTCAGAGGTCCGGGTTCGAATCCTGGGTCGGGCGAAGTGATCAGTCCGGTATCTGGATTTTGTGCTCGATATGACGATAGGCTCCCCCCCCCCGTGTGTGTGTGTGAGTATAACAAACTTGTACCAACCTACCTTAACAACCCATCCTGTATCAGCCCCTGATCACTCTCAGGCTTGTTCCCCTCAGAAGATTCGGTAGAGTCTGTGCCAATGCGCACTCTATCTTCTGATGTACCCTCATCAGTTTCCATGGCAACGCTGTCAGAGAACAAAGCGAATAACACTTGTGCGTTGGGGTTAATCTCCTTGATCTGGTGAAGGTCGAGGCAGTTCTGAAGAGTTGAAATAATATTTAATATGAGGGGGAGTAGGTGGAGATTGCTTTGATCAGTTCAATAAACTGTTTTACTCATATAATTTTTGTTTATCAATTAAATTAAATTTACATCATTTAACATCTAACACAAAAAGCACGGAAACCAGTAAACATTCTACAAGATAATCCTTTGAAATCTGACGAAAGGGCCAAATACCAAACAAAACGAAAAAGAGATAATAATATAGTTGACGTTATCACGCATTACGATGCGCGCGAGAGAGAGTTAGCGCGCTATCTCCACTACGCGCACACTGCAATATTTAAATAATGAATTGCTGCTCCATTTCTTAACCAATTTTATTGCTGATTTCACGAAAGACCTTCCTTTTCGTATTATTTGCTTTAACGTATAGAATATTTGAAGTCTGCCAATCCGCACGAGGCCAGCGTGGTGGACTAAGGCTTAAACCCTCTTAGTTGTAGAGGAGGCCCGTGCCCAGCAGTGGGGAGTATATAATACAGGGCTGGTATGGTATAGAATATTTCTATATTATGATTTTTATACATGTTAATGGCCATGAAGTGCCTGGACAATCCTACTAATATTATAAAGGCGAAAGTTTGTAAGAATGTATGGATGTTTGGATGTTTGGATGCATGGATGTTTGTTACTCTTTCATGCAAAAACTACTAAACGGATTTCGATGAAATTTGGCACACGGGTAGATCATGTTCTGGATTAACACATAGGCTACTTTTTATCCCGGGACAATATAAAGCGGGACTTTTATCCCAGGAAAACTCATTCACGCGGGCGGAGCCGCGGGCAAAAGCTAGTGTTTAATATTTTTATGGAAACATTGAAAACATTTTGCAATTTGATTTCAAATCCTGCTTTCGACTGTTTCTTTTTCAATGTTTCCATAAAAATATAGAATACTAGCTTTTGCCTGCGGCTCCGCCCGCGTTAAAAAGTTTTTCCGGGATAAAAGTCCCGTTTTATGTTTTCCCGGGATAAAAGAAGCCTATGTGTTAATCCAAGACATGATGTACCCGTGTTCCAAATTTCATCGAAATCTGTTCAGTAGTTTTTGCGTGAAAGAGGAACAAACATCCATACATTCTTACAAACTTTCGCCTTTATAATATTAGTAGAATTTGCCAAAATGGAGCATAGTAAATACCCTATTGAATGCAGTGTAATTAATGAGCCTCGGTGGCGTAGTTGTATTGCGTACGCGTTACGAGTACGATTTGCGCGCTGAGGTCCTGGGTTCGGATCCCGGGTCGGGCCAAAAAAACTTTGTGACTGGGTTTTTCCATCTTAAAAAAAATTACTCAGTCGCAGCTCGGAGTCAGGAAGTTGGCGGTGTGATACCCTCGTGCCTCGGACAGCACGTAAAGCCGTTGGTCCTGCGCCTGATCTCTCTCCGGTCATGTCTGCCGTCTCACCGGACTATGAGAGTGAAGGAATAGCGAGTGCACCTGTGTATTGCGCACACACTTGTGCACTATAATATTTCCTGCGTACCTGGCTGAACTCCGTTGAGATTGGCCGCCGTGGCCGAAACTGGCTAGGAGGATTTTCAATTAATGAGCATCATGAGACTTATGATGACTATCGTCAGCAGTTAACCCGAGGAACCAGCTCGAGTGTACAAGCCGCCAGCCACTCGCAGCAGGAGACAGTACTTTGCATTACACAATGCTTTATAATTCAAACTTCCAGGTAGTGATAGTATGTATGGAGATTTGGTCCTTACCTTAAGCCCATTGGTCGTGTATTCATAAAAAAAAATCTAGGCTACCCTACTTTTACAAGTGTTCTACAATATGCCATTTATGACAAAAAAATAGATTCATAAAAGCACCGGCCCATAACTACGTTGAAGGAGCTGATTGCTGTACATTATTGTCAATAGTGACGCACAGTAAAATTTATCGAATGTATAATTTTACGACACAACGCGGCATTTGTTTTTCCAAATGAAATTTAGAAAATGAATTCTAATGCGATCGTCACTTGTTGGATCACTGACCAGCACAACTTCTTCCCCCGGCAACTCGCATTTCATTATATTTTTTGCGATAATGAATTGAGATTTCATCTTACATGTGTCAGTGTAATTTTAGGGTTACACTGACGAGGTTGCCTACTCCAGTTCCGGCTGGAGAGGCGGAGATTGGTGGGCGAAAGCCTGCTGATCGAGTGCGGAGAGTCGGCGCGGGCAAGAAGATGTCCACAGGCGTCGACTCTGAGTCGAGTGGGAGCGTTTCCTCCGTTCGGAGCCGTAGGCTCTGGAGGAAACGCTCAGAGATGAGTAGCAGGTCGTCCCTCGGGAGCGACACTGAGGAGCCGGTCCCGAAGTCGCAAGCGACAACCGGACGCGGCAGGGGAGGACCATCTTTGGTCGACGATTCCGTCGACCAAAGAAAGAGAGGTAAGGCGCGCGATCTCCTGCAGCGCAGGGAGGCCCGCCAAAGGGCGAGGAGAGAGGAGAGCGAGGAGGGAATGGTCCTTCGCTCTGCCGCCAAGCCGAAGGTGCCCGCCGCCGAGGTGGTTGTCGCCGCGGAACCGGCTCCGAGTGCTCGCCCTAAAGGCGAGGCCAAAAAGTGGCGAGATAAGTGCGCCAAATTGGAGGAGGCGGTGGAGGAGCTGAAGCGTGAAAACGCTTCTCTCCTTCGCCGTCTGGAGGAGCTGGCAGCAGTGGAGGCCAAGTGGCAGGCCAGAATGGAGTCGGTGCTCCTAGGGCCGGCCCAGAGGCCTCCATTGGCACACGAGAGACGGTCCACCCCCGGGGACATACCACTCCCCGTCCAGGGTGGTTTCGTTGGGGGAGCTCCCCAGCCTTCCTCTAAGGGGAAGGGGAGGGGGAAGGGGAAAGGAGCAGTGCAGCCTGCTCCTCCTCTTAAGGCTCCTGCCATCGTGGCCGGGCCCTCCACCTCTGCTGCCGTGGCGGTCGCTGGACCGTCTGGGGTGCCCCAGAAGGGGAGGGGGAAACGTGGTCCTCCTGCTCCCCCGTCGCAAAGGCCGCTCCGAGGGAGCCCCGCCCACTGCCACCGGCCCCAGCGTCCATGGACGCTGAATGGACCGTGGTGGTGGGGAAGAAGAAGCGGGGGAAGCCCAGCCCCGCTGCGGCGCCTGCGGTGAAGCCGCAGCAGAAGAGGCAGAGGCGCAAGGAGCCCAAACTGCGTCAGCCACGCTCGGCGGCCATAGTGCTGTCGCTGACGCCGGCGGCGGTGGCCAAGGGCCTAACCTACGCCAAGGTGCTGACGGATGCTCAGCACCGCGTGGACCTCGCCGGCCTTGGCATTGACAGGCTGAGGCCCAAGGTGGCAGCCACGGGTGCCATGCTTTATGAGGTGCCCGGGGCTGAGTCGGAGCAGAAGGCGGACTCCCTCGCCGCAAGGCTGAGGGAATGCTTTGGCGGGTCGGAAGATGTCCAAATCTCCCGGCCCACCAAGTGCACGGAGCTGCGGCTGTCGGAGCTGGATCCTGCAGCCACAGCCGAGACGGTCGCAGTGGCCCTCAGCGTTGCTGGCGAGTGCGCAGCTGATGCCGTAAAGGTCGGAGAAATCCGGCCTGATCGCTCCGGCCTGAGCGCAGTTTGGGCCAAGGTGCCGACCAGGGCGGCACAAAAAATAAAGGCGGGCCGCCTGATGGTAGGGTGGACTGTGGCCCGGGTGACCGTGCTCGGGGCGCGCCCGATGCGGTGTTTCCGTTGCCTTGAGCACGGTCACACGCAGAGCACCTGCACCGGAGGACCGGACCGCAGCGATCTTTGTTATCGCTGCGGCAAACCGGGCCACAAAGCCCGCGGATGCGAGGCCGCGCCGAACTGCGCAGTCTGCGCGGCCGCAGGGAGGCCCGCCAAACATCCGGTGGGCGGGAAGGCGTGCCCCGCCCCCTCCCGTCGCGATAGGCGTCGCGACGGGGTACGAAGTGCTGCTGCCGCTGGGGCTTCGACCCAGCCGCAGGCAGCGAGCCCACCGCAAGGGGCCGCGATGGACGTGGTAGAGATCGTCCAATAATGGATTTAAATTTCCTCCAGGCGAACATCAACCACTGTGCCAGTGCCCAGGACCTATTGTCCCAAAGCCTGGCGCAGTGGTCGGTGCAAGTGGCCGTGGTCGCTGAGCCGTATTTTGTCCCCCCCCGGGATAACTGGGCGGGGGACCTTGACGGCTTGGTGGCCATCATCAGCCGGGGCGCCGCTGGCTCCCCACCCTTCGAAAAAGTAGCGAAGGATAGGGGATGCGTGGCGGTTCTGTTGGGAGACATTTGGATAGTAGGAGTGTACTTTTCTCCCAACAGACCCCTCGCCGAATTTGAGTCTTTCCTCGTTCGGCTGGGGGCCTCGGTGGAACAAGGCCAACCTCACCCGGCGGTCGTCGCCGGCGACTTCAACGCCAAATCCGTGGCTTGGGGTTCGCCGGCGACGAACGGTCGTGGTCGGGTCCTGGAGGAATGGGCGATCTCTGTCGGCCTGGTCGTCCTGAACAGGGGGTCGGTGGACACATGCGTGCGGCACAACGGCGGGTCTATTATAGACCTGTCGTTGGCGAGTGCCGCCGTCGCACGCCATGTCCGGGACTGGAGAGTCCTCGTGGGCGTGGAGACGTTGTCGGACCATCGTTACATCAGGTTCGGCGTCTCCGCGTCCTCGAGTGTCCAGTCCGGTGGTGTACCGAGTGCCCCAAATCAGGACGGCCCGCGGTGGGCGCTTCGTCGCCTCGATGGGGAGGCCCTAGTGCTGGCCGCTCTGGTCATGTCGTGGCTCCTCGTGCCGGACGGGCCGGTACGGGTTGAGCAGGAGGCGGAGTGGTTCGGGGTGGCAATGTCGGATGTCTGCGACGCCGGCATGCCCCGAGCTCTCCGCCGTTCGCCGGTGCGACAGGTGTACTGGTGGTCGGCGGAGCTAGCGCAGTTGCGCGCGTCGTGCGTTGCTGCGCGCCGCCGATACGCCAGGCATCGTCGTCGCCGGCTCAGAGAGGAGAATCACGCAGACCAGGAGCGGCAGCTCTATGGCCTCTACAAAGAGGCAAAGAGAGCGCTGCGGGTGGCCATTTATGGGGCCAAGGTTGCGGCACGTAAGGCGTTCGTGGGGACTCTCGACAGGGACCCGTGGGGGCGCCCTTACCGTGTGGTGATGAAGAAGCTTCGCCCAGCGGCGCCCCCGCTGTCGCAGAGTCTCCGGCCAGAATTACTGGCCAACGTAGTCGCGGCCTTGTTCCCGGCCACCGAGGAGTTCACTCCTCCACCGATGGCGCCACCGGATGTGGCGTCATCGTCGAGTGAGAATCCGGCAAGGGATATCCCGGAGGTTTCGCCCGCTGAAATGCGGGCGGCAGTGCTTCGGCTGCGGAGCAAAAACACGGCCCCAGGGCTCGATGGCATCCCCGGGAAAGCCTGGGTGCTAGCCCTCGAGTACCTGGGCCCGAGGCTCCGCAGCTTATTCACCGCCTGCCTGGAGCAGGGCGTCTTCCCGGTGCGTTGGAAAACCGGGAAGCTCGTCCTGCTGAAGAAGGGGGGACGACCCGCAGAGTCGCCGTCGGCCTACCGGCCCATCGTGTTGCTCGACGAGGTGGCAAAGCTCTTCGAGCGCATCATCCATACCCGCCTCGTCGAGCACCTCGATAGGGTCGGTCCGAATTTGGCCGACGAACAGTATGGATTCAGGAGGGGACGTTCCACTGTCCACGCGATTCTGCGGGTGAAGGCACAGGCGGAGGATGCAGTGGCCAGAGGCGGTGTAGTGATAGCGGTGTCGTTGGACATATCCAACGCATTCAACTCGCTGCCCTGGCCCTGCATCCACGAGGCACTGCGGTACCACGTGGTGCCGCCCTATCTCCGGCGTCTGGTGCACGCGTACCTGTCTGACAGGCACGTGGTGTATCCGGGCGCCGATGGGTGGCACCGAAGAGCGATGTCGTGCGGTGTTCCACAGGGCTCGGTTTTGGGCCCTCTCCTGTGGAACATCGGGTACGACTGGGTGCTCCGTGGTACCAATCTCCGGGGCGTCGGCGTGACTTGTTACGCCGACGATACTTTAGTCACAGCGACTGCTGGGACCTTCCGGGACGCCGCAACTCTGGCGGCGGCGGGCACCGGCCAAGTAGTTGGTAGAATACAACGTCTAGGGTTGAAGGTGGCCCTCGAGAAAACCGAGGCCGTGTGTTTTCACGGACCTCGGAGAGGGCCACCGGCCGGTGCCGGCATCGTCGTTGGGGGGGTGCGGATCCCCATCGGCTCTAGCATGAGGTATCTAGGTTTAGTCCTGGATAGCCGATGGCGATTCCGCACCCACTTTAAGGAGTTGAGGACGAAATTGTCCCGGGCAGCGGGCGCTCTTTCCCGCCTGCTGCCCAACCTGGAAGGTCCTGGCTTCCCTTGCCGGAGGCTGTATCACGGAGTCGTGCGGTCCATAGCCCTTTATGGCAGCCCCGTTTGGGCTGACTCCCTGGGCCGCCCCTGCGTCGCCCTTCTGCGCGCCCCGCAGAGAGCTTTAGCGCAGCGGGCGGTCAGGGCGTACCGCACGGTCTCTTTCGAGGCGGCTTGCCTATTGGCCGGATTTCTGCCCTGGGACCTGGACGCCAAATCCCTTGCCGATGTATTCCATTGGCGGGAGGAGGCGTTCAGTCGCGGGGAGCGTCCGGCCCTGAAGGAGGTGGAGGCCAAGAGGGCCGCCTTACGGCGAGCCGCCGTGGAGGAGTGGCGTCTCAGGCTGGAGGCCCCGTCGTGGGGGCACCGGGTCGTAGAGGCAGTGCGTCCTGTCTTTGCCGAATGGCTGGACAGGCGCCACGGAGCGGCAACATACCGCCTGACGCAGGTGCTCACCGGGCATGGCTGCTTCGGTGAGTTCCTGTTTCGGGTGGTAGGTGTAGAGGAGTCGGCCGTGTGTCACTATTGTGACAACTGCCCAATGGACACGGCCCAACATACGTTGGAGTGTTGTCCAGCCTGGGATGAGGAGCGCAGCGCTCTCAGAACAGTCGTCGGAGAAGACCTCTCGCTGCCGGCCGTGGTCGCTTCCATGGTCGGCGGCCGAGAGGCCTGGCAGGCGGTGGCCCACTTCTGCGAGGCAGTCCTCTCGCGGAAGGAGAGTGCCGAAAGGGATCGCCAGCGCAGTGGTGATCCCTCCCGCCGCCAGACGAGACGTAGGAGGCGTCGGGTGGACGACTGACCGACGTCTCCCGCCCTGTGGATTGGGGGCGTTTGGAGAATTCCACCACGGTATCCCCTGCCTGTCGTAAAAGGCGACTAATAGGGGCCTCCGGGGGTCACGGGTGGGCGGGACGTGCCGCCCACCCATTAGTCTAGCCAACTTCTGTAACCCCCGTGATGGACATGTCCGAGGCAGCGTGTCTCACGCTGCCTCGGACACTAAAAGGCGGACACGGTACGGTGTTTCGGGGGCTTCTTAGCCCCCGCAACAGGAAAAGGACCGCAACAGCGGTACGTGCAGGGGCGGTTGCGGACGACAACTTAGACGTGAGTCAGAGGAAGCCCGCAGCCGTCCCTAATGCGCCGAAGATGGCCTTTTTTAAAAAAAAAAAAATCTTACATGTGTCATAACAGTCATGATAGCATGCCGGTAGTATAAGGAGATCAAGATATACAGTAACTTCCTAATCACCCTGTAGAATAAATAATAGTAGCCTACCTCTCCATTAAAAACAGCCGGCTCCCTGCTCCCTTTCCCTTCTGTTTCCATCACCACCTCGCTCTTATAACCCTTATCATCATCAACTTTCATCATCGAGTACAGATTGAACGTACTCCAAAAATCCTCCTCGCTCGTTGATATCATCAGGGTGTTTGTTATATGATCGTTGAAGATATTCTTCCCTGTTCTGTCTACTCCGTAGAGGTATACTGGGTTGATGGTTTTCAAAATGCTGTCCCTTTTAGAGTAGAAGTCGCTGTAAATCTTCTTGAGGGTTAGGTGGTCCGTGGTGCCGGTCTCCGAGTCCAGATCAGGTGGAATAATGATCCGGAGACCGTCTTTGAGAAATTGATGGTTGATTTCCACCTCCAAGATTTTGGAGAGATCCGCGTTGTCTTGGCGGACGAGATCCTAGGAAAAGCGAGTTAATAATCAGATTTTGAAGGTACAGAGAGGTATATCTTGTAGTGGGGATCGAAACCGTTGCCTTTCATTTCGTAGCCAGCACATTGCCGGTTCATGGTCGGTAAAGATTTCCTAGCATCATAAAAAGTCGTTATTTTCTTTTGAATATCTAAGGAGTGACAGAATTCTGAGTAAAGTAGTTGGCAAAACTTTCTCATCCCAGACCATTGTATGTTCTGAATGTATGAGTATGTATTTGGCAGAAACCTATCTTACTAATCCTATCTTACTATTTACCTCAATCGGGAGCGTTTCCCAGGGTTTCTTGTTGCACTCCAATTCTTCCACCAGCATGAAGTCAGAGTCTCCAAGAGTCAGGTGCACCTGCGTGGTGCTGCCGTACGAGATTCGAATCTAATGAAAAAAAAATATGTTCCTACTTGAATTATTACGTTGGCATCAGCACGACGGACATTTTCGTCATTAACTCAACGAGATAGTGACGCAAGGTTAGCATCACCAAGGCCTGAATAAGATCCCTTACTGCAAGCGTTAACACCAATGGAATATAAACAAACGTATGAGAATGACCTATCGTTGCGCTAGACTTGTGTCTCAGGGTGACGAGCGCAGTGGAATGCCACATGGTACTTTATAACTCAAGGTGCTGAATGGTGTTACTACTGTTATGGGTGGTCGTATCGCTTACCATCAGGCGAACGGCATGCTCGTCTCGTCATTCAATGCAATACAGAATAAAGGCTTGTTGAAAGTCATTCGCAAACATTATTTTCTATTCTACAGACACTCGCTACAATAAACAAAAAAGATCGCTGCAGATGTAAACTTAGAAGAGATAGTTTTCAAATTCACCTTTACTTTCTCCTTGATACACAGCTTATGTCAGATAATTTAAATAAATATAATACCTACATAAGTTAACTCTTTTTTTACAACTAACAAAACTAGTTTGACACATTCAATGACAAGTGGACGAAGCAAATCGAATAAAATTAAAAGAACATGGACAAAAATAGAGAAATTAAATACCGTTGCATTTCGACTATTTATGTTAATAGTTATTTTAATCGGTTTCATACGAATACGTTTGAATACATATATGCCGCATTTGCTCACGGCTTTGTCCGCACGAAAATGTTTTTCTGATATAAAAGTCCTGGTACCTACATAATTTTCCGGGATACAAAGTAGCCTATGTCTTTCCCAGGATCTCAAACTATCTCCATACCAAAATTTCATCGAATCCACTTCAGTGGTTGGGCCGCTAAAGCATAACAGACAGAATTACTTTCGTATAAATGTTACTTCTTACTAATATTATAAATGCGAACGTTAGTAAAAATGTATGTTTGTGAGAAGTAAACGTAGAAACAACAACGGAATTGGATGAAATTTGGCACACGTGTAGACCATTTTCTGGATTAACACATAGGCTACTTTGTATCCCGGTAATTAACTGCCAGGGGAACTTATTAATCGACTTTTTAAATAGATGGCACTGGTGTCATTTGAGGGACTTTGTAGCGAGAAAGGCTTCTCCAGCGGGCAAAACTGCGAACAACACCAAGTATAGTATAGTATGGATGTGTTGGTCGCCACGAAGCTGTCTAAAGTACCGTTGTATTCAAATGAGGATATTAGTCCTGTGCAGTGCATCGCACTTGAGAGTGTGTTGTATATTAAGAAAGGTGAGAGACCACGATATTCAAGACCTAGTCCGGATATATTATTTGAATCACTTCACGCTTTTATGTGCATGGCATCTACCCAGCCCAGAGTATTGACTACTAGTATCTATCGATCTAAGATCCTAATCGGTACTTTAGAATCGGCAGCAAAAATAGACCAATCAAAAAGTTTGTTGGCCATGCTTACAGACGGCTCGTTTTAATTAGTTAATTCATGCCATTTATCTACAGTAAGAGATTACGATCGTGTATGGTAATCGACCGTTATCCCTTTTAGAGTTTGACTTTTTCATTATCAGATAAAAGTTATTCGTAAAATAAAACTAAGCGTACAATTTCAAAACGTCAGTTGTGAAAATGTTTGAATGTAATTCAATTGTCTTATCGTTTATATGCCGTCTCATAAGTAAAAAAAATACCTAGTTTAAAATTTTTTTATCGAAATCGAAAAAAAAAACAGCTTTCACCCGGAGCGCAAAGTTAAATTCTACTACTCACCCATCGACACCCCCTCGGTGGAGGATCAGGCAGCAGCTGCCGTCCCAACAGACAGTGGAGTAACCGAGCCCTGGCGGATGGACTGGTACCGAGCACCACCAGCGCTGTGGTACGGAGGGATAGATTGTAGATCTCCTGGACGGTGTCTGATACTTCTGGATCTGAATGAATACATAATTCGATGCATTAGTTATATACACACAAACTCACGTCTTCTATCCTCGATAGGCGAAACTAGTGAACCCACTTCTCGCTGAGCGTATTCCGTTCCATGTTAGGAGGCGGAACTTTCGCCTTATCTAGCACAAATTCCAGACTCCGGGCTGAACAGATTAGAAAACACAAAAATCACGTTGCCCGACACGGGGATCGAACCCGAAACCTCAGCATTACAGTCGTGATTAGTTATATCCATTAACATATCGCTGTATTCTGAACGTAAGCCTTTCCAAGTGGGGACGAACTACCCCGTAAGTACCGCCGATATCACAAATAATCCAAAAATTTATCTTTTAGTCGATTGTATACATATAAATTCGCTTTCCGAAATGTTCCTATGTCTCTCTATAAATGCTTTCTGGTTGTACAATGTAGACTTATAGGAGGTAACTTCGAGTTGAAAGTTTCTGATTTAAGAAGTCAAATTATATATTTTGTGCTGGATACAATATTACTTGACTATTAACCATGGCAACATCACACATCAATCGGTAAAGCCTTTAAGTCTCAAAAAAGAAGACTAACTTAATCTTTGACGCGATCGCGTGTAATAATCAATCATAATGAGTCATTTGTCAGCATGCCAAAAAATTTTTATTCTGTTGGTCCATATCGCGGTCGATCGAAAAGAGAATAGGATCGTTAATAGTGATTTTGCTCTGGATAAAATTGCGGGACTTTACAAACGATATTTTTATACAGAATAGTGATAAGAACAATCGTCGCCTGATTCTAAAGCTTAGCGGTAGAAAGAGTACTTGAGATGATCCACAGCCGTTATTTACATACAAGAAACCTTTTTTTTTTGTTTACGCGGAGAAAGTGAATTATGACTACCGCCCAGTGTTCAAGGCGAACGACTGAGCGGTTATGTTGCGTTCACAGTGCCTTACAACCCGACGTTGAGCCGCCCGGAGAGATGGAAAACGTCGGGCGACCGCCGGGCCGAGTCCCTAACCTATGTACACCGCACGGCATACCAACCAAAACTCCGCGGTGGCCATCTTCGGCGCATTAGGGACGGCTGCGGGCTTCCTTCGACTCACGTCTAAGTTGTCGTCCGCAACCGCCCCTGCGCGCACCGCTATTGCGGTCCGTCACCTGTTGTTGGGGGGGGCTCAGAAGCCCCCACACACCGAAGGACGCCCTCGGCGTCAACGGCAGCGTGAGGCCTAACCGCCACGCTGCCGTCCATCACGGGGGTCACAAAAGTTGGCTAGCCTAATGGGTGGACGGCCCCTTACGCCCACCCGTGACACCCGGAGGCCCCTGTTAGTCGCCTTTTACAACAGGCAGGGGATACCGTGGTCGAATTCTCCAAACGCCCCCAATCCACAGGGCGGGAGACGTCGGTCAGTCGTCCACCCGACGCCTCCTACGTCTCATCTGGCGGCGGGAGGGATCACCACTGCGCTGGCGATCCCTCTCGGCACTCTCCTTCCGCGAGAGGACCACCTCGCAGAAGTGGGCCACCGCCTGCCAGGCCTCCCGACCGCCGACCATGGAAGCGACCACGGCCAGCAGCGAGAGGTCTTCTCCAACGACTGCTCTGAGAGCGCTGCGTTCTTCATCCCAGGCTGGGCAAAACTCCAGCGTGTGTTGGGCCGTGTCCGGCGGGCAGTTGTCACAATAGTGACACACGGCCGACTCCTCTATCCCTGCCACCCGAAACAGGAACTCACCGAAGCAGCCATGCCCGGTGAGCACCTGCATCAGGCGGTATGTTGCCGCTCCGTGGCGCCTGTCCAGCCAATCGGCAAAGACAGGACGCGCTGCCTCTACGACCCTGTGCCCCCACGACGGGGCCTCCAGCCTGAGACGCCACTCCTCCACGGCGGCTTGCCGTAGGGAGGCCTTCTTGGCCTCCACCTCCTTCAGGGCCGGACGTTGCCCGCGACTGAACGCCTCCTCCCGCCAATGGAATGCATCGGCAAGGGATTTGGCGTCGAGGTCCCAGGGCAGAAATCCGACCAATAAACAAGCCGCCTCGAAAGAGACCGTACGGTACGCCCTGACCGCCCGCTGCGCTAAAGCTCTCTGCGGGGCGACGCAGGGGCGGCTCAGGGAGTCAGCCCAAACGGGGCTGCCATAAAGGGCCATGGACCGCACGACTCCGTGATACAGCCTCCGGCAAGGGCAGCCAGGACCTTCCAGGTTGGGCAGCAGGCCGGAAAGAGCGCCCGCTGCCCGGGACAATTTTGTCCTCGTGCTCATGGCTTTGCCGTTTACTTTACCATAGGTATTGTCCTAAGCAGTAGTTTGTAACTGTTGTGTTGCGGTATGAATGAAATAGCCAGCGATATCATTAAACACACCTATGAAACATCTTATGTCTCAGTGTGTGCCCTTATGAACTTTATTCATCGGGGCGGCAAAAATACACTTTCAAATTCAGAAATACTCACTATAGATAAAGTGACAAAAAATCAGAAAACTAAAACCGTGATTTCTTACGAAAATATTCATTATCATGGAAGATTTATGTATGTTATCAGTGGTAAAGACGAGTATGTAGTTTCATTTAGCAACGCATATGACCGTGGGCCCGTAGTTAGAGCAGATTTATCATTTTCTAACAATGATCATCATAAGCATTGGCAATTAACATCTATGTGAGGTGAAACTTAACGTTCATTGCAGATGTAAAGTGTGTGCAGTGACATGGTGCCTATTGTCAAATAAGAGCCACTATTCCGGATTACTACCCAATTCAGGGATCGAACCAAAGACTCTTGTGCGGTAGTTATATCGCGTACCGAAGCTGATAACTAACCGAACCCTATCACGAATTATAAAGAACTGTGTCAAGCAATCAATGCGTCAAAAATATATTCATGCTACACGGTTTAATATTCGAAGTCCCGCGGTGAATCTTCATGCTGCCTAATTTTAGTTCCAAATACGCTCACGGAGCGATGTTCAAATGTCCATACAAAAAAAATACTTAAACGTAACTACATGTAAAACGCAAATATAAATTTACTGGTGATTAAATAAAAATGATAAGAATGTGGATATTTGCTTACATTTCCCGCAAGGGTAGAGATTACTGCTGCCGTACTCACCAAACTGCAGCATATCGCAGACGTCGTGCAGCGCGCGCTGCGTGTCGAGCACGAGGTTGCGCAGCGTGCGCGTGCGCGCGCCCACGCGCCGCCACCACGCGGACCCACCCGCCATCACGGACAACAGCCAGTGGGGAGCTCATGCGGTGATATCTGGACACAAAAAAAATCTGGCATATAGTCCCGCTATATATTTTCCCGGGATAAAAAGTGGCCATTCCAGACATCTCAAAATCTCATCCAGATCCTTTCAGCCGTTTTGGGGTGATTGAGTAACAAACATCGAATCTTGACTATGGAGTAATTTTTTATGTGGCCATGGCAAAGTGACGTCAATGCACCTAAACTACACAATCCCGATGGAATGACATGATATCTCATGAAGTAAACATATTACACCTAAACAGTATTATACATACCTTAGGTACATCTAACAGAAATATATTTGACATTTTTCCACCTGCCATTGCCCCACACTCGTGGGTTCAGCACAAAACAATTATTCGAATACGTTGCACAAATAATTTGACTTCGTTTTTGCAACCAATCGCCTCCTGTACAACAGCTCGTTTTATTTAAATTAATGAATTGATGCGAAGCGGGCTAACAAATTAGATTAGACAGAAGATTGATTGATTCAGGCCATAATATAATTTTTTTTTACAGAATTGACCTTCTAGGAGTCATATGACGAGGAATACCTACTTCTTGTAATACAGTTGTGTAGACATATTGACATTTACCAACGTGAAAGCTAATGTATATACATTAATATTCATGAGCGCATAAAACACAGGTTGGGTAAATTATAATTATCTCTTCACATAACCTCACGCCTGTGATAGGGTAAGCAGGAATATAATGTGCTTGTTTTGCGTTCGTCTTGAAATAAAGGGCGGATGACAGGCCGAGAAGCGGTGGAAAAATACAAAATTATCTGCAGGTAACTAAATTATAATGTGGAACGTCGAGTGTTGACTATTGACAGCTTTGAGTATCTTAAATGCTCTAAGATTGACAGTCTCGGCGCGATGGCGTACTTACATTGCGCGGCACAACTCTGAGGTCTTTGGTTCGAATCCCGGGACGGACAGTCATGTCAGGCTTTTCTGCTTAATATCTGATATTAAGCAGAAAAGCCTGACATGACTGTCACGCGATAGCCTTGCCACCTATCACATGTGACGAAATACACATGGCGAGAAATGGGTGCAACAGTTTTACCTACACGTAGCTCTTCTGGGATAAAAGGCGTGATTGTTTTTTTTTACAGTAAAGTACATTTTTTTCTTATTTACACTATTCTTAATTGAAATTTATTTTCTATTTGAATTTGATTTTTTAGTTGGATTTTATATAAAGCGTTTTTTAGTTTTTTCTAACCATTACATATTTTTAATTTTTAAGTTCTGTTCTACTTTTGTTCAACAGATTTCACTAAAAAATAAGTAGGATTTTTTGACATTTAGTAATAATTTTATTATGCTCCAACAGATGTCACTTAAAATAAATAAAAAAAACATCAGGTGAGGTTCTACCTCTTATGTCATGCTATAGAAAGCAAAATTCCAATGTATTTCATTTCAAAAGCAACAAATAAATGTTACTCCGTTTAGCACCTCTAACTACATTTAACTACGCAGTTCGAGAGTACCGCTGACTCACTGAATCATCTGTTGATTGGGAAAAAAATGGCGAGTAGGTTTAAAATACATTTTAATACAACTTTTGCTTGCGCATTTCATAGTGTGAAAGACTTCACGTATTTTTTTAAAACAATCTCGAAAATCACGCCTTTTTCCCCAATGGGGTAGGCAGAAATGCAACCAGGGCACCTACTTTTCGCCATGTATGTTCGGGCCCATGATACAATGGGGGCAAAAATCTAGACTCCGGGCTCATACTGAGCAGAAAACCTAATATCACTTTACCCAACCCGGGATTCGAGCCCGGGACCTCAAAGCGGCGTAATACGACTACAACCACCAAGGCCGTCTTGCGGTTTCTACATCGAAAAGGTACCTATGTTTTCGTAATATATTTTAAGTATGCCATAAATAAAGTAAAGGATTACCTGACAAGTGATATCAATCGCCCAAAACAACCTTATGAAAGGGAGGAAAATGTTATGGGAAGGGGGGTGTTCAGGTCTACGCAAATCTCAGAAACACACACAGAGAGACCGCTGTACTATCCCGCCTCTAATTTGTCTGTGTCCCGCACAAAGCGACTTATTCATACCGTACACCTGTGTCTACGGTGGCGATAAATATAATCAATACATACCTACATATACACTCAAGCCGTTATGCCATAGGGGTAGACAGGCACTATTGAGCGCCACATGCTACGATCTTGACACCGTTTTCGCCTCGTCCACATTCATTTTTCTCATATTTTTTAACCAGTTGAGGGTACTCCTGACCTGTGCTTTACGGACATCATTTCTTCTTCTTCTTTTAAATTATGGCTTCCACCGATTATCTTCGGACATCATTTAGTGCAGAGGATGTATAAGAGACGGCTCGCGAAAGGTATTTATCGAGCGAATGTGGATGATACGGTTGGATGATGGGCTTTCGTGGTAAACGTACATTGTAATCAAATCAATGTAAAATATAACTTATATTAGACAGTTACCATACCATACCAGCCCCGTTTTATATAATGTCCCTTGCTGAGCACGGGACTCCTCTGCAACGACAGGGTTTAGGCCTTAGTCCACCACGCTGGCCTAATGCGGGTTGGCAGACCTCACATACCTTTAAAATTCTTATAAAGAACTTCTCAGGTATGCAGGTTTCCTCAAGATGTTTTTCCTTCACGGTTAAAGCGAGCGATAATTCCCAAAGAATACACACATAACTTTAAAAAAAAAACAGAGGTGTGTGCTCTTCGATTTTGAACTTGCGGACATTCGACACGGCAGTCCATTCCACTTCCAACTAAGCTATCGCCGCTCATCGACAGACAGTCGTCTCATCGTTAGACAGTTATGTATTAGTAAATCATTACTGAATTTAATAGCAGATTTCGACTCACTAATAAACCCCTGAATGATAAAAACTAAATTTTAACAGATCAGTTACAAATAGTAGCAGAGGTCATGCGCGAGCCGCGTGCCCTTCGATCCCAAAGAGATAGCCAGGTATTAACAAAATCATAAACTTTTATAAAAAGAGTACACAGTCCCTAAAAAAATACACAATATATTTTTTTTCGCACTGCGCATTACCTTGAACGGCCACCCTGTATTAATATAACAGACATCCTTGACATCCTTGACCTTGAGTATTCTCAGTTCATCTGTTTCATAACTGCATGACAATTCCATTTCAAAATATTCCATAGGATAAACAAACAGGATATCACAGTTGACGCTAATGACATGACTAACAGGAATGGCATAGTTGAAACTAATGGCATGACTGACAGGAATGGCATAGTTGAAACGAATGACATGACTAACACGAATGTCATAGTTGACTCTAGTGACATGACTAACAAGAAAGGTATAGTTGACACGATAACATGACTAGCACCTGTCAACTGTCAGCATTACACCGGCCAGCTCCTTTCTATATTCGCCTTACTCCGAAGTCCAAAATGCAAATCGCACGAGCAAAGCTTTATAGCATACGACATATCCCATTAGTGAGTATATCGCAATCTAGTTTGATATAAAGTATACACGATATTTTCGCGTCTTCTTATATTCCATTATTTGAAATTAATTTAGTAGATTTGTATGCAATTTATTATAAAAATTTGTTGATAAAATAACAACATACATCATGAATATTAATAAAAGTCAAATACAAGGAAACTTGTGAATACCAATCAAAAATTTTGGCGTATATTTGCCACGCTGACAAATTAAAGATAGTATAACTACCTGCTTTACATAACGGACTTGGTGGGTTTTAACTACCAAAGGCAACTTCTTCTGTAATATTTAAATTTTGATTACTATTATTCAGTAAAGATTTGCGCGCGTGTGGAACTGCGAGGAGTTAGTTTGTCATTTTTTTTTTTTATAAAATATCTAGCACCTAGGACTCCAATTGCATCATAGTTTAAACATAAATATGAAATGTTAAATTACTCAAATGTAACAATTACATTGACCTTGCGACCGAAACGGCAATGCATGCTAACATTGCTAACTACCGATTATAGGCAGGTAGGTATAGACAAATAATTGGCTTTAGATCGCAGCTTCACCTGAAAGTATTCGGAATAATATTTTCATGGAACGTTCACCGGGACCTACAATCAGTGGCGGTTTTAGGGAAACCAGGCAACCGCCCAGGGCCTTATGCGTCCGACTGACCTATTTATGTAGGGCCCCATCCTATTTACCAATGCATCTTATGCATCACCTACGAAATAGTTGAAACAGGAGAATATATTTTCCCTCCCTCCTGGAGGATTTCTCCTGGTATACTGGTTAGGGCACAACTAATAAATCGGACATGTGCGAGTTGGACTCGCGTACCGAGGGTTCCGCAGAGTTTTAGGTAAGGTATCTAAGTACATAAGTTCAATAGCTCGCCAAAATTAATAAATAAATTCATCATATTATTTTAAAAGTTAGTAAACAAGTTTTGTTTTATTGAAGTACATACCTACGGTTTTCAGATTTACCACTTGCACTTCTATACCAAATATTATGATCCAAATGCATACAAATACAGGCGCGGTCGTAGCATGAATTTTTGTAGGGGGTCACTAATAAAATCGCGGCTAGGGGCAGAAAAATACTTTTTTTATTTTGTAAATTTTTAGAAGATTTTTTTATTTGACGTGTACGATTTGGGGAGGGGGTCATACCCCTGTGACCCTCCTGTTCGGATTACGCCTGTTAACATTGAAACTTTACAAACTTTTCCAATTTTACTATGAAATCGTGGGAAGGACGATTTACCTTCTCGTAGGTTTAGTGAGCACGAAGACCACAACTGAAATGAACAGTCAGCTTGATGGCTACAACAAAAAGAAAAAGTCATAACACCAAATTAGGTGTATTCTAAAAATCAGCACTGTTCGTAACCACATATAAAACAATAACGTTCATGATGGTCTTCTCGGTACATTCGATACTACGTTAAACCTGTTTAGTTCTAAAAGTATCAAGTCACAATTAATTTTGAAATTTGACCTTGTCACTTTTTTTTATCCAAAGAGCTTTAGCAAGCTTTTCGAAACATCGTATTTCGTACTTATAATAGGCAATTAAGAGTATGAAAGTCTCAGTAATGTTATAAGTGCAGAAACTGTATTTAAATTTATAGGATTTTGGAATTCACACAATTATTCTAGGATTGACCAAACATTACAGCCTACTTTATATTGCAAAAAATGCACCATCATGGCAGCAAGTAAATACGAACATAATACGGCTAAGTTTAGACTAGCAAGTTCTCACAGCAATATTACACAAGAACTTCCAGATGTGTTAGTTCTGACACCAGCGGCAACATTTTAATAATTCTATACACTCGCCGCAATGGAAGCTTCAAAAACAGTAGGCTTAGAATATGGCAAAAAACGCCCGGACTCCGTTTCGTTTTATTGGGATTGGTGGAGAGATTTACACGTGACTGACGTATGGGTTTCTCGGTCAATCACAAAGATCAAAATTAAACGACATCGTCTTAAGCGTTGCGTTT
Source organism: Lapara coniferarum (assembly GCA_949316025.1). Taxonomy (NCBI): domain Eukaryota; kingdom Metazoa; phylum Arthropoda; class Insecta; order Lepidoptera; family Sphingidae; genus Lapara; species Lapara coniferarum. The sequence continues at coordinate 29,814,643 of OX438928.1, read as the reverse complement.
TTGCCACATTATAAGCCCACAGAAAACGTGGCCGTAATAATTTCCACGATAAGAAACGCTTGCGAAAGTCAACGTATAATAATACTAGACTTCTGCTCGCGGCTTCGCCCGTGTGAATGAGTTTTTCCGGGATAAAAGTCCCGCTTTATATTTCCCCGGGATAAAAAATAGCCTATGTTGCTCGCTGATAATATAACTTTATAATGGTGAAAGAATTTTTCAAATCGGTCCAGTAGTCTCGGAGCCTATTCAATGCAAACAATCAAATCTTTCCTCTTTATATGATTAGTATAGATAGAGGCCCTCTATATGTGATACAGAGGCCAGCGACCATTAGTCGCTTATAGAAGCCTATTGCATAGAGTTGAACGCATGACGTGGTTCGATAAACTAGCGGCTTCCCGTGACGTCATACACTTTACTGATAACTTCTGTACCAATGCTAGGATGCAGTGAATTAAAGTTACATTACAAAATAATAATGTGAGCATGTACATATTTCCGGCCTCTGGGGGTAGGCAGTGATATACGTAGTTTTGTGATAGAGCTTATAATAAGATAGCTTATAATTAGGATTCTGAGTTGTCTGAAATAATTAGATTCCATAAGGATTTGCTGTATCGTTAAAGAATCTTATACACTGCGATCTCATCATGTTTGTCAAATAAACTCTACATTCGTGAGCGTAGACCTACTAGTGCTTTGTAATGACTGAAACTAATTTCTTTGTTAATGACTGAAATTACTTCTCTTTGTGAGTAGTCATAACGCTTTCCATCACACTCGCTGGTCTCATAATTCAATTGCAAAAAAAAAATGCAATCCATATCATTCTGAGTCATCCCTATTGGCGAGTATAGTGCAAGCCTGGTGACGTCACGGCCGCCATGTTTGTTGTTCGAAAGGTAGCTTAGGGTTATCAATGTGAACTTCGTCTCGACCAGTTATAATGTAGACGGCGAGGCTACTGATAAAGGGATGTTGTTGGCATTTATTCAAAGTAGTGGGCACGTAAGACGTCCTGCCCCAGATCGCCCGTTATATTCCGTTTAACCCCTCGGCTACCGTCCGGCCAGATCGGGCCGGTCTGACAGCTGTCAAACTCGATATGTGTGCGTGTTGACGCGCCTTATGTGTGTGCGTGTAAGTCGATTTTCGCGTGTTGACAGACACGCGAAAATTGCGCTTGCGCCAGTGTGACCAGCGCTCCGGGCTCGAGGGGTTTAAGTTACTATAAGAGCATGCCGTTCGGGTGGTATGCGATACGACCATGCCCATAAACAGTAGCAACACCGTATAGAACTTTGAATTACAATGTACTGCGTGGTATTCTACTGAGCTCGTCACTCTGAGACATAATACGTTAAGACTAAAGTCTCATAGTCACTAATGGGTGATACTGATAACGTCATGGTCATGAGAATTGAACCCAAGACACCTCGGTCCACTGCACAAGTTATAACTAGGCTAGTGAAGGGATGACCAAAAATCATGAGTAACTTGTGAGATATGGCTTCTGTGCCCATTATCCGGGTCACTTTATACTTCTCCTACGACACTGTCTAGATACTGTTACCTTGTCGCTTTCTATCGCCAAGCCGTGTGCAAGTTGGTACTGTTGTGATTGATAGTGCAGTGCAATACGCATTATGAGAATTATCATCTAAAATCCTAAAATGAACGCAGTACGAAACCTTTTGCAGGGGCGGTTGCAGACGACAACTTAGACATTTCCGTCAGAGGAAGCCCGCAGCCATCCCTAATGCGCCAAAGATGGCCACCGCGTAATTTTAGTTGGTATGCCGAGCGTTGTACATAGGTTAGGGACTCGGCCCAGCAGTCGCCCGATGGTTCTATCTCTCCGGGCCGCTCAACATCGTTTCGTCAGACACGGTGAACCCAACACAACCGCCCAGTCGCCACCCCTCGAAGGCTGGGCGGTAGTAATAAGTCACTTTCTAATCGTATATTATGATTTTTATACATGTAGTGCCTGGACAATGATTTTATTTAAGTCACTTTCTCCACAAAAACAAAAATAAAGTACGAAGACATTTAATTTTGTTATTTGTAATGCTATATCATACATACAAACTCACGCTTTTTACCCTTGAATGAAAGACATAAGGATTAGACAAATAGACTTTTGTTAATCCTCGAACAGTAAAGTGACTCCACTACACCTTATGTTAAGGGGAGAGAGGTCCAGGTAGAGTGTCGAGTGACGAGAGATGATTCCTCCTCGCCAGTTGACACAATTATGCCGGCATGTTTAAGACCAGATATACACAAGCTGAACATACGCCTCCTCTATAGATATCCGGATGGACCTGTCATTGAGTGACCTTATGGAGGCGTATTTTCAGTAGTGGAGATCATGTGGCTGATGATGATGATCCCGGAACGCGACATACGTGGGCCACTACGCAGGAGAAGCCTTGACTAATCAGACGCCCCTTTTTCCAGTGACCTTTTCATAAAAAAATATGATCAAATCAGAGCCGGTGGCGCTTTTCCTAGGACGCCGATCAGACACTTGCCGCTAGGAAACGTTCAAAATATCTCGGGGAAATCCAGTACCTACAGCATTGTGATTAGTCACAGCTCTAATAATATAGTACATGACGTGTCAAGTTACTTCGTAATTAAATTCCTATTCAGGGATGTCAACTGATACTTAATTAATCTATTCTATACTCAAACAACAATCTCGCATTATAGTGAGAGCGTACTTGAAATGTTGACATGCGGTTTTGAGTTAAATTCCCAGGTAACAGAAATTTGTATAGTATTTTAGATTTGAACATAGACATTGCCTAGAATTGGCATTCTTACCCGATATTACCACATATTTAGCCCCCTATTACATCATAGGACGGCTGAAAGTTCTGCTAAGTATGTGAACGCTAATTGCGCTTTGAGATAAAGGTACTTGCTTATTTTACGGTAACAATAATACATAACAATAATACAGCTGAAAATTTGTAATCTGTAAAATGAACTAAGTTTCCCTAGCGGTTCCACAAGTGCATTATGCCAGAGTCTAATTCCGGATTTTTCCGGAATAATCTTTCATTCCAACAAAATAAATTCAAGCAAGCGCTCGGAAGCCAAGGATTTTTCACCTACCTTCTATCTATATACATTAACTAGCTTTTGCCCACGGCTTCGCCCGCGTTAATAAGTTTTTCCGGGCTAAAAGTACATACATAAAAACCTTCCCGTTGCATCACTCTATCCAACACATTTATTTGGATAAAGATTAATATTATGACGTTGATACAATTCTTAACAAATAATGCATTAATTTCGACCAAATTTGATTACCATAAAAACGGTTCTAGAGAGTTAATCTTAAAAGATAGACATATACTGTCGCGGACTTTTTTTTAGGTCATTTCAAGAGGAATAATTCTTTCATACATATATTTTTGGTATCTTGAACCGTTTTCGCAGCGCACGCAATGGAAGCCCTCAAGGATGAATAATTTTCCCCGCATTTTTCACATTTTCCATTATTTCTTCGCTCCTAATAGTTGCATCGTGATGTTATATAGCCTATAGCCTTCCTCGATAAATGGTCTATTCAACACAAAAAGAATTTTTCAATTCGAACCAGTAGTTCCTGAGATTAGCGCGTTCAAACAAACAAACAAACAAACAAACAAACAAACTCTTCAGCTTTATAATATTAGTATAGATAAAACCGAAGAACCCGATGTATCTGTACATTAAAAGAAAATAAAAAAGAATGGGGAGAATGAAAGAAGAATAATGGAACACACATCTGGATTTTTTGAATTATTTTCTGTTGGTCTATTTTTCTGTTGTGTTTTGTAGTGCACATTTCCAAAACTACTGAACGGATTTTAATGTGCTTGTCATAGATGGACAGAGTTTAATAGAATGCCCAATATAGGCTTTATATAATGAAATAATGTATATTTGTAGGATCAAGTCAAATTACCAGTACTTAATACGCATTGTACTTCAAACTAAGGCAGTTGCGTAACGTGATAAGGAGTCAGGAGCGGGCAATATTCTAGACATCCCCAGGTTTGTGAAAAGTCCCGAAGCTTGTTTTTAAAACATATCGCACCTTTAGGACGAAAACGACACAATTCAAAATATAGAAAATTGAGTTGACATTTTTAAATGACTAGTTTTTACTAGTCCCTTATTTAAAAAAATATAATAAAAAAGGGACTTATATAACAGCTTTGTCCTTTTCCTGTTTGAATATGGCTGTGTTTGAACTATTGTTATATTGAGTACTTCGTTTTAAGTAATTTTATGACGATAACCCAATTTTCTATCTTTTTGAATTGGGTCGTTTTCATCCTAAAGGTGCGATATATAGGCTAATCCTGAAGTTTTTTGAGTATTGAAACAATTAAACTTAGGAGAAAGTAAGCGTAATTTTTCTTAAATTAACTCTTGTAATAGCAGCGTCGTATTATCGACTTTTCGCCGGGACTCAAAGTGTCTTAGGTCAATCACAGCTCAAGGCATATAAATCACAACATGAGTAATCGGACTCAAAGCCCTGATGATTTAAAGACCAATACTGTATGTTATGTATAATGAATTTGAAATTCAGTAACAATGAGTGCAATTATGCTATCATAATATAAAATACATACATACATATACACTCACGCCTATTATCCCCGAAGGGGTAGGCAGAGGCGCAACTAGTGCACCCACTTTTCGCCGTTATTCAGTCCCATGATGTGATAGGGGGCGAGCCTATCGCCATATCGGGCACAAATTCCAGACTCCGAGCTGATACTGAATAGAAAAACTCAATATCACTTTGCCCGACCCGGGAATCGAACCCGAGACCTCAGCATTGCAGTCGTACCATAATACAACTACGCCACCGAGACAGTCGATAATATAAAATTTCCCTGATTTATGTGTTTGTGGGGTACCAGATAAAACTGGTAGCGAAACCACAAAGATATATTATCTATTTCAATGGGAGAAATTTCTTAATAGTAGTTTTATGACTAATCATAGTTTTATTAATACTGGGGACTTCAGTTTTTTTTACCCATTGCATTTTTGAGCATAAACATGCACACATGGATGTAAGTAACCACCTTTCAACTTTTTCAAGTGTTATGTACTCACATTAATCACGTAATTATTGCAGATGCACATTCACTTTGCACAAGAGCACATTCAGACTAACGGTTTTTTATCTACCCCCCATTTCATACATGACATGCCTTCCCCCTTTAGATAGTTCTGCACCTCAAAGTCCACTTTTATCACTACAACTATTGTATCACTAAATAAAGTTATTATTGTTTTATTTTTTATTGTCTATATTCTTAATTATTAAAGTATGAGTATTCACTAATTATTTTGTAATATGGAATTGACAATTTAGGCTATGGCTATTCTGCATAAATTTCATTATCTTCATCTTCTAAGCTGTCTTCCAAGCTATGATGCCTCCCAGCTTTTATCTTCTTCGATACATCTGATGGTGGTGAGGTTGAAAGTGCCCTTTTATTCCGTGTCAGTTCTCCTGTATTGTCCGGTAGAACTAAGTCTTGTGGGCCTGATATTCCAATAATGTCAGCCCATTTTCTTGGTGACGGTATATCCACCTCCTCATCCTCATCGCTATTGTCTATAGTTCACTCTGCCTTTAGCATTTTTTCTGAGTTCTGTCGATCCTTAGTAATTTCTCTGATATGCATCTGATTAATATGTCGTAACAACATTTTTCCATTCCACTGCACCAAGTATCTACAAACTTACAAACAAGAAACCTACTTTCTTTTCTACTATTCCTGGTAACCATCTAGGCCCCTTACCATAATTCCGCACATATACTGATTGTCCAATACTGATGGATCTTACCTTCAACCTCTCATTTTTCTCCTCAGCACTGACTGTTTTCTTGCTTTTAAAAGATAAGGGGTTAAGATAATCAAATTTAGTTCTAAACCGCCGGCCGTTCAATAGTTCAGCTGGAGTTTTTTCATTCACGCTATTAGGGGTAGCCCGTAGCCCATATAGTATTTTAGGCAGCCGTATATGCCAAGGTTCGGATGTTATCTTCTTCAGCTTATTCTTTATTGTTTGCACTGTACGTTCAGCCTGTCCATTTGATGCTGGATGATAGGGAGCAATCAATATCTGCCTAATACCGTAACTCTTCAGGTATTTTTTAAACTCGTCGGATATAAAACTTCTGCCATTATCACTCACAATCGTGTCAGGTAGTCCTTGCTCTGTGAAAATATCCCTCAATGTACTGATCAAAGTAGTACTACTCAGGTCCTTGACTATCTTTACTTCTGGCCATTTAGAATAAGCATCTACAAGTATAAAAAAGTACTTTCCTTGAAATGGTCCAGCATAATCAATATGCAACCTAGACCAAGGTTTATGGGTTTGTACCCAATGATGTGTGATTTGGGTTGGCATATTTCTATTCTCTGAGCATATATTACAGTTTTTTACCATTGACTCTATTTGTTTATCCATTGCAGGCCACCAAAAATAGCTCCTGGCCAAGGCCTTGGTGATGACTATACCATCATGGTTTCTGTGTAATTCTTCCAGGATTTGTTTCCGCATGTTTTCCGGTATAACCACCCTATTACCCCATAATATACAATTATTATACTCTGATAATTCATTTCTCCGCAGCCAAAATAATTTATAATCTTCCTCTACCTTGGTGGGCCATCCATTTCTTATCCAATATAATACTTTACTTAATATTTTATCTTTTCCTGTAAATCTTGTCACTTCTCTTGCTGTAAATTCTAATTCTAGTGGGGTCTCTTCTATTAAAAGTACTCCTGCACACTTATCTTTGGTCGTCACTTCCACTGCTGGCCAACGACTTAAAGCATCTGCATTACCCAAACTCTTACCCTGTACATATTCAATCTCATAATCATATGAATTCAATAATAATGCCCATCTCAACATCCTGGGTGAAATTATGTTGGGAATTGGCTTGCCTGGTCCAAAAATACCCAATAATGGCTTATGATCTGTTTTTATAATTACTTTCCGACCACTTATATATTGGTGGAATTTCTTAAACCCAAAAAGTATGGATGCAGCTTCTTTGTCTATTTGGGCATAATTTCGCTCATGTATGTTCATTGTCCTTGATGCAAACATGATTGGTTTCAACGTTCCATCATCCATCTCATGTTCCAGAACCGCTCCAAGTCCAAATTGCGATGCATCACATGACATTATTAGCTTTCTCTTGCTATCATAGTGAACTAAAGTATCATCACTAGACAGCATTGACTTCAAAGTTTCAAAAGCAGTGTGATGTTCCTTGTTCCATTTCCATTTAAATTCTCCTTCTAATAACCGGTATAAAGGTTCAGCTATGGTGGGATTATGTGGCAAAAATCTATCATAAAAATTAAGCAGCCCTAAGAATGCCTGTAACTCTTTAATATTCCGAGGTGCCTCCGTCTTTTCAATGCACTCAATCTTCTCTTTACTAGGATGTATACCAGATTCGTCTACAACATATCCCAGGAATGTAACTTTTGGCACTGTAAACATACATTTTTCTCGGTTCACTTTTAGGCCAGCCTTTTTTAATCTTTGCAATACCTGTTCTAGCCTTTCATTATTTTGATTTATGTTGCTGCCACATATAAGTATATCGTCTAATAAAATTGCGATCCCCTTGATGTCAGCTAATAATGAGGTCATCAGCCTTTGAAATATTCCTGGACATGCCTTAACACCGAAAGCCAAACGTTTCATCTTATAAAGACCTTTAGGGGTATTTAAAGTTAATAGAGTTGCTGTTTGATCATCCACAGCCACCTGTGTATACGCTTGCTCCAAATCAATCTTAGAGAATACTACCCCCCCTTGTAGTTCCGCAAACGCTTCATTAAATGTAGGCAATGGATATGTGTCAGTGTTTGTAACCGCATTAACTGTTGATCGATAGTCTCCACATAATCTCACCCCACCATTTGACTTTAAAACTGGGACTATAGGTGTGGCCCATTCAGAGTGTGCTATTGTTTCAAGTACATCTTCTTTTACTAATCTATCTATTTCCTTGAAGACTCTTTCTCTTATAGCAAATGGTATGGGTCTACATTTTATAAATCTTGGTACTGTTCCTTCAATTGGTGTTATATTCACCACCGGTCCTGTATATTTTCCTAAACCCTTCTCAAACACCTGTTTATATTTATTTAATATTAAAGAAGTTTTCGCTTTGTTATCTGCACTCAACTTAACATTGTTTATCCCATGAATAATTATTCCCAAATTAGAAAACCAATTTCTACCTATAAGACTTGAGCCACTACCTCTTGCTATAAGTATCTTCATATTTTGGCTCTTATTCTTGAATGTAACATTAACTGTGGTTTCTCCTAGTAACATTAACTTTCCATCAGTATATGACTTTAATCTAATATCGGCTATTTCTAATTTAGGTAATTTTCTATTCCATATGATTCTAGCTGTGTCCTCATTAACAATGGTGTATGGGCAGCCTGAATCAACTTCCATTAGCAATTCTGTACCATTCAACAATACTTTAATAACAAATGGGTCTACTTTATCTTGTCTGATACTGTTAATGCCTACCTCATACAATCCATTACATTCAGCGATATGTTTATTTGTTGCCTTTGATTTCACTAAACAAGCCGCTTCTATGTGCCCTATTTTCCCACAATGAAAACATTTACTCCAGCGAAATTTACATTGTCCATTATGTGACTTACCACAACGAAAACAGTTTGACTTCTGTACCGTATGAGAATTTTGTTTAGTTGCCACCTTATTCACTTCCATGGGCTCCCCCGTGTCTTGTTCTGGATTGCATGAGCTTTGGGCAGTTTGTACAATGATATTTGAATCTATGTTTGCCGTTTCATATGACAGGGCAATTTCACAAGCTTGTTCAAATGATAACTGACTTTGTTGTAACATTTTTTTTTTAATATCCTTATCCAATATTCCGCACACCAATCTATCTCTTAAAGTGCGATTTAGATCCACAAAATTGCAATATATACTTAATTTCCGTAACTGAGCTATATAATCCCTCATTTTTTCACCTTCCTTTTGATTTCTAGTGTGAAACCTATACGATTCAACTATTTCATTAGGCGTTGGATGGAAATGATTGTTCAAAGATTCGACAATACTATTGAAAGTAACCTCACTTAATTTCTTTGGTGAACTCAAAGAAACAATTAAATCATATAATTCAGGGCCACAAACTGCAAGCAAATTAGCTTTTTTCTTTGCATCTTCTTCAATTGAACTAGCTTCCAGACAAACCGAAAATCTTTCGATATAATTTTGCCAACAACCATGTGCCAAGTCAAACTCGTTAAATTTTATACCCATAGTTATTTATATGTTTATAACACTTATTTCACTTAGTTTTCACTTTTTTACCGATTTCCTCGTCGCCACTGTTAAGTACTCACATTAATCACGTAATTATTGCAGATGCACATTCACTTTGCACAAGAGCACATTCAGACTAACGGTTTTTATCTACCCCCCATTTCATACATGACATCAAGTTTTGATCTAAGAAAGGGAGGGGGATGTAAATTACATTTCATACACAAGGTAGTATAATTTGCACACAAAATGCCATCTAATAAGTCATGGCTTTTTGAGAGCAATAGCACAGTACAACTTTTATGCCAGGAAATGTCTCAATTCAATACATATACATACATATATATACACTCACGCCTGTTATCCGAAGGGGTAGGCAGAGGCGCAACTAATGCACCCACTTTTCGCCATTATTCCGTCCCATGATGTGATAGGGGGCGAGCCTATCGCCATATCGGGCACAAATTCCAGACTCCGAGCTGATACTGAATAAAAAAACTCAATACCACTTTGCCCGACCCGGGATCGAACCCGAGACCTCAGCTTTGCAGTCGTACTGTAATACAACTACGCCACCGAGGCAGTCAATTCAATATAAGTACTTAATTGTTTTTCAAGCGAGGTTGGCTGCTTTATGCACCTAGTTCTACATTATCAACTTTTTACCACACTACCCCAACGGTAGTAATCCCATCATGGGACGGAATGTCGGCGAAAAGTGGGAGCACTAGTTGCGCCTCTGCCTACCCCTTCAGGGATAACAGGCGTGAGTGTATATGTATATGTATGTATATGTATATCTTACTAACTATTGCAGGATTAATACCAAGTATTATTTTACAAGACAGTGTTCGCTGTGGTGTTGCTAAGTTTTATTTTGTATAATATTTTATACGTAACATAGAAAAATACGAAAAAGAATCTTCTGTGAAATCTTTATCAAAAATTATTGAAAATTAAAGTAGTTTTTCATATTTCAAATATTGTTGTGAACAAAAGAAAAGGCCTGGTGAGGATACCACGCTATCTCTTTTGCACGCAGGCAGTATTATGACTGGTGATATCTGGTGATGTCACTATCTGATATTACTGTCATTTAACGTGGCCCTTCTATCAAATTTCAAAGCTTTCTAACTTACTTATTACTGCTCCAAATTAATTAATAATAATTAATGTAATATTTGACTCATCAAGCCTTGCTACGGATGCCGGCATCCGAGTATATAGGGTTTCCGCATACATCTATACATATAAGCGGGGTTTGAGGGGTTAATGCCTACTCAGAACTCTTATGCACACAAAAAAATAAATACATAAATGTCAAATTTGCCATTTTATTTATTTTGCACATATCACAGTTCCTGATGATATCACATCCCTATATTTCGACACCAGTTTGTTTCTTGACGATTACTCCTTCCACCAAATACTAAATGCATAAAACTTATAGATTCATTACCAAATTTCAAAGATTAATATTTTATAAAAATAAAAAACAAAATTGAGTAAAATACTCTATCATTGTCGGTTTCAAGAAATTAAAGGCTTTTGGTCTCACAACAGATGGATCCAAACCAATTTATAGAATACACATTCACTCCTTTTTGTAAATAACATTCACTGGCCATAAATACTTGAAGATAAGACACACACAAACCAAGGAGTATGAGAACCAACTGAATATGTGGGCAACAACTTTTTTTAGTTATCTAACATGTCATACTTTAAATCAAATATTTGTTGCACTTGGACATTATCTAATATTGGCCAGTGCAGCCACTTTCACACTTATTGCTTCAAATAAATCTTGCGAATACGATAATAAGCCCGTAACCTGTTAAAACCAGTTGCATAAATCTATTTATAACAAGTAAATAACGCATTCCCGACGTATAAGACCGCATAAAAAATGGAGGTACTTTGAAAATAAATAACAAAGTTACAAACCCCGATATAGTTGAATAGCCATACCGTTCCAAATTCAAATACATAAAAACGAAAAATATAATATATAAAGGTCGCATTACAACATACCAACTCACCGAATATGTAAACGAATGAACAAATCCTTTATTTTCGCACAAATGCACCCACTTTTTACTTGTAACACACGAAACAAAATGTCCCCGCGCTATTAGGACGGTCTCGTTTGCTAATTAACGTTGCACTGCACACTTATTGCATATTGTTGGCGTTATAAATTAAATTAGCACAAGGAAAGTGAAAACCAAACAAAAATACAACGTATGTTGTATCAGGTATCAGGTATGAGCTCCTTGACAGTTGTACTTTTATACGTGTGACAGCTACGCGAATGACAAATGACAGTCAATAATATATGTTGCCAGGAATACGTTTACAAATATTGATATCCGTAAAAAAGAATATTTTCTCTATATGTAAGTAATTAATCAAAAAATTTCGTAGTATGTAATTGCCTCTTTTAAATGTTATTTAAATAGTGTGAAATTATTCACAAGTGCAATATATTATGACGACAAATAATACATTAGACCTCATATAATATTTACTGCCATATAGTAATATTTTAGAAAAAGTAATTGAAAAATATTGATTGAGTCTTAAAATTATTACATTTCTTTTTTTTCGATGATGTAACAGTATAAAAACACTTTTAATTATTATTTATTTTAGTCCTATTATGTACCAAAATGAAATATACATGAACCAAAATAACTAATATTGGGTTTTTAAGAAATCATGTACATTATTATTGTTTATCAAAACTTATTTCGTACAGTGCAATAATTTTTTTCAAGAATTAAGGTAATGAATTCCGGGGTTTTGTATTTAAAGCCATAATTTTGCAACACCATACGTACACGTCAACTACGTTTTATTAGTGCTTGAATGTAATAAAAAAGCTGGAGATATTAAAAACTGTAAATAATTACAATTAGTGGGATTATTAATTATTTACAGCAGTACATAATAAAACATTATAAAATAGATTAATTTTTAGTATAGAATTTTTAACCATTATTATACTTTTTAAAATTCAGACACAACATGTTTTTTCGGAAAGGTAATCTCTCTTATCTACACTCGTATCTATCAAGAACGCTCGTCACGTCAACAAGATAACAAAATTTACATAAATCCCGATATAGGAGGAGATAACAACCACGCCACCTACCCTCAATGTTAATCAACTGCACGCCTTCGACATGTCAGCGTTAAAATTTCGGCCGCTAGGTGTCCACGCATGACCCAGTTACCTCGCCTATTAAAAATAGCGGGCGACAATAGCTCAAACACTATTTATAGTCGGTATCATTTTAAAATATCAAATCACAATATTCTTATCGTGGTGGTGTTGCAGTGCGGAACGCGCGCGGCCACCGCCGGCCGACAGCGCAACACAGCGAACGCGGGGCTACTCCACACGGCTCCACGGTCGCGATCGATCCAGCCGCGAGTTCCACTACTGTTTTTTTTTCATTCGCGCTTAGTTATCGCTAGAATTTTAGTTTAGTAAACAAGGGAACATGAATTAGTGTTAATCATGGAAAATATTAAACGGTACATTAGGAGTGAGTCTGCGAGTTGTGCACATATGGTCGAGGAGAGTGCCGCGAACAATAGAAAGAGTGCGGACCCTCACGAAAAACTGAAGGCGTTGTTGAACTCCCCTGAGGATGATACCGACGACACGCTGCCACCGTCCGACGCGCCCAAGTTCGGAACCGTGATCCACAACAGGATATTCGTGGGGGGCTTCTCGCTGACCACCACGGATGAAGACCTGTGGAAGTTCTTCTCGACGTTCGCGACGGTGACGGCCGCGAGGGTCATCTACGACCGGGCAGGCGTGTCCAAGTGCTACGGATTCGTGACCTTCGCCAGCCCGCGCGTGGCTAGGCTCATCGTGAAACAGGTCAGTGTAAATCCGTGGTCATCTCTCCGTGAACTCTGACATACGACAATGACCCATCTCGCGTTGTTCTAAATTTAAAACGACTTTCTCTCATTAAATTGCTTTTAACATAATATACAATTTCAGCATGATACAACGCCTTTTTTCATATGTTAATATGGATGTACAAATAATTTTCTGATCTAGAAGACGCAGGTGATAAAGGCATTCATAAAATTCATGGATAATTTTCTCTATTCTTGAAAATTCATGTTCACTTAAGTACCTAATCAGTTTCACGCACTCGTTACGCTCGACGCTTCAAACAAAAGAAAATTTGAGAACAATTTTTATTACTAAATGGAATATTGATATAAATTATTTTACCTATAAAATGTGACAGGAAAAAGTCTATGTACCTGTAAGGGCTTTTACTGGTGGTGGGTCGCTCATATGTAAGAGTCCATCTGGGTGGGTACCACCGCAATGTCCATTTCTACCGCCAAGCAGCAGTGTGCATGCACTGTTGTGTTTCGGTTTGAAGGACATTGTAGCCAGTGTAACTACTGGACATAATGAGACTGAACATCTTATGTCTCAGGATGACGAGCGCAGTGAAATGCCACACAGTACTTTGTAACTCAAGGTGCTGGATGGTGTTTCTACTGTTTATAGGTGGTCGTAACGCTTACCATCAGGCGAACGGCATGCTCGTCTCGTTATTCAATGCCGTAAAAAACCTAATGTTGGTACCTACATACTTACCTATAGCCTACCGAAAAACGGATATTACAAATCATTCCCAAAAGAATTATATACTGCTGACTTGAATTGCAAATATCGCCAGACGTCGAGTCTGAGAGATAAATTACGATGAAACTTTTCTGATAAATCTAGATTTATATCGCCATTATTTTGGGTTGAGTAACCCTTGACCGTCCAATACCCCTGATGAGTCACGAAACCAAGGATTTTGGTTTCGGAAAACATCTAGAGAAAGCATTAAATTTTATTAAAGTTGCACCTAATCGTGCTGTAGCATTTCACCTATATCATGAAACTGGCACTGATCTCTACTTTTCCACGATTTAGATGTTTTCTATCGAAGTCCGACTGCGGACCGAAGGTTCATTTCTGGCCGAAACCGATTCCGAATTAATCAAGTATCGCCACACCTTCAACCGAAACGGAAGACTTAGAACTCAAAGAAATTAAGTTTAATGATTTAAAACTTTATAATTAAAGGTTTATATTGACTGTAATTGGCTTAGAGATCATAAAAATCACCTAGCGATTTGTCAAAAACATTAACAGTACGAAATAATGTCAATTTAAATAATGTTTATTTATTTATTTCGTTCGATGCCGGCGCCGAAGTTTTACCGTAGGTGTTTCTTATGGCCAAAGGTCACCGAAGTCGAAACTTTGGTGGAACTACTCATAATGCCCACTAATTACACTTGATATATCCTGCGCATAGATCCTGCGAATCTGAATCCGACACTTATTGCCCCGAGTTGCGGAAGAAATAGCACTGTGCTGAAATCAACTCTGCCAGATTCTCGTATGCAAGAGACCTCTCAACTACCACCAATACACTCCGGTACCTTCAGAAAGAGTGAGAAGCAGCTTAATTGTTGCATGATCTCCAGTAGGTACCTAAGTTTGCCTAACTTCGACAACAAATTTACATTTTACATTCCATAACACTGTAATAGTCTCAGGCGTTTCAAAGTTTTATGCGGGCACTTTGTCGTCAGATGAAGGTTGGCGCATTTAAGCCTTGAAGGTAAAGATATAAAATACCAAAGATTCCTGTTTGCTGAACCGGTGCAACGGCTTTAATTCTTGTCCTGTATGTAGGAACAAATACAATGGTTTTTTTCTTGAATTGATTTAAGAAAATTAAAGTAGTAAAACTTTCCTTGGTTGATTGATCATTTGAAGAAAGTTAGGTGAGTAATTTTCAAAAACGAAGCCGGCGCTAATATTGTCACACAGGATAGGCTTACGGCTTCCGCGCGGGGACTGCATCCGGAATGTCGTACTAAACGGGCTCCGGGCAAAAAAGTAGTCTATATGAATCCAGGATGTACTTAATTAACAGGGTGCCAAATTTCATTCGAATCCGTTCAACGGTTTCTACATTCGCAAACGTTCGCATTTATATGAAAAAAATAAGTTAAATATGTCGATAAAGAATTCTTAATTTGGACAAATAAGCATCTACTAAAGCGACGTCTATCCAATACAAGAATACAAGGTGTTTCATTTAGCTTTGCAGTTTTACGTTTGACTGATGCTGGGCAGCCAGCCTTGAGCTCCACATTGTTCCTCGGTTCTCCCATGCATGGAATATTAGCTTTTCAACATACAACAAATAATATTTTCTATTGAAGGATAATTTATAGGTACCTAAACAAAATTTTTAATCAATTTTTCACAAACAGTTTGTAGTAAAAAATGTTCCTAATCCATTTACATTTATACGCTTTATTCTTGATCGATAATTTAATCAAAAATTTAGGCACAACCTTTAACCTTAGCGTAGGTACGTATGCAATGCAATGCAATCAGCCCTGTATTATATACTGCCCACTGCTGAGCACGGGCCTCCTCTACTACTGTGAGGGTTTAGGCCTTAGTCCACCACGCGGGTGCGGGTTGGAAGACTTCACATACCTTCGAAATTCTTATAAAGAGCTTCTTAGGTATGCAGGTTTCCTCACGATGTTTTCCTTCACAGTTAAAGCGAACGATAATTGATAAACAATACACACGTAACTTTGAAAAGTCAGAGGTGTGTGCCTTGGGTTTTGAACCTCCGGACATTGTATCGGCAGACCGTTCCATTCCGAACTAGGCTATCGTCCACTTATAGGTACGTAAAATCCGAAAATAAATTTTCAGAATGTTTAGAATGCAAATGCATGAAAATACGTACCTACCTACAATTGAAGTTCATTTTACTCCCGAATCGACACACTGACTATAATTATCCTTTATTATAATAGCTAGCCGTGCCCGCAATTCCTATGGGTGAATAACTTTTTTGACCATATCCATTTGACTCACCTATCCCCCTAGAATGTAAAATAGTTAGTTCTTACAGTGAAGGAATTTTAGTGAGCTCAAGTCGTAGCTCCTTAAGTTTATAATATTCCTGATTTATTTTAAATCTGAAACAATTATCTAACGGTCTTCTATTTGGGCACTGAAATACAAAGGGGTAAGAAACTAATTTCTTGCAAAAAAATGCCCAAATGTCGTCAAAATTATCACTGTCCTGTGGGGCGATTCTCCGAAACTCGAGCTTTCAACCATAATGTTTCGCAAAATATGTACATAATCAAACACTTGGCATCAAATTACAGTAACTATTAATATGATTTTGCTAAAACTTAGAAAACTAAACACATGACACCCTATTTTTTATCATTTTTTCGTAAGAGAATAGAGGCGACAAGAATTTCGTATCACATTCCTGTCAGCTAAAAACACGTTAATAACACCTACAATTTAAAAAAAAGCGACGATGTCAGACTGCCGATACACAGTGCGTAGCTCAATGAGCCCATTGCCGCTAGATCTGCAGCCAATAAGATAATCAGACGGTCGCACTGTGGAACGTCCCCATAGAAAGGGCGTGACATGTACCGGTAGTACTGAATGTCTGATAACTGGAAACTGAAATGCATTGTGGAAAGAGGACAATATGACCTTTCAAGTTTTATAATTTTCACCCCTCTAATCACTTTATTTTACCTAATATATAGCATCAAAGTTGAAGTATCGAACACTGTCGAAAATGACCTCACTGTTTAAGAAAGATATTTGTGGTATTCGCAATAGTTTGGAGAAGTATTTTATAAATAAAACGGTTTAATAGGATACACTTATATAAATTCAACTGTTTCTTTTTAAAAAGACGCTTTATTTTATGGTTAAATTAAAGTTTAAAAAAGTAATCGAAGTGTTTGATAAAATCTGTCATATAATAAAAACGCCACGAAACCCCGACCTAATGATACTTGCGTTTGATAGTTCAGAGTAATTAGGAAATTTTGCTAGAACATTATGTACCCCCCCTCGTCCCCCTTTCGAAGAAAATTAACAAAATAGATCACACGCCTGATAAAAATGTCAGAGCATCTACATTTTTCATCAAGCTGACTACATTTTGTGAATTATGAATATTTCATCAGGTGTTGATATTACACGAAAGCAATCAAGTAGGTTGGTGTAAATAATTTTTAACATAATGTTTTCAATTGTTGTGTCATTTTAATCCATCCTAATACAATAATATTACTCGAAATAAGTTTTTTAAAGTGTTAGGAAACGCCTGACAATTTCTTTTGAGTAAAGTCCTTGAGATTGTAAATTTAGGCGATTTTAAGACATGTCTATTTTGCATTAATTGGGTTAAAATATACCCTATACTGTATTGTATTTCACTTGTTTAATTGCAATAATGTCAAATTATTGTGTATCTATCATTAATTTGGTTTTAATCTCCCTTGAAATATAGGCATATTTCAGTATTTTTTTTCATAGTCATATCAGTATTTTTCAAATAAACTATATTGGTAATGGATAGGTCTATTATTCAATAATACACGTAAAAAAATTCAAATCTTTACGTTGTTCCGTTGTTGAGTTATCATAAGATATGTAAGAGAGATACTCATGTCACGCCTTTTCTATGGGGACGTTCCACAGTGGGTCGTGACGAAGATCTTTTCGACCGCAAACGTGTTTGGGTCAGACAAATTCTCACTCGTATGGTAAGTACTCACGTACACAATAAATTAATCTTTTAATTATTTTTAATAGTTTTAATTCATGTAATTGATGTAAATGTAATATAAAGCCTTAAAATTGCAATTAAAGACATAATTTTTGTAGTGTTCATGAAAAACCTCAAAATTATCACTTTCCTGTATATCACTTGTCTGGATTTACGTACTCAAGAAAATGATAACACTACAGGAATGTGATAAACTTTCGCAGAGCTGTTGTTCGTGTATTAATACAATGTAATATGATGAAAGTTAGGTATCATACGGGATACTAAGTACCTATACGTGTCGTTTTTATTATGTTCTATTTGTATATTACTCAGTTTCCGGGACAAAATACAAATATTAGATTCCTATCTTCTGCTAGCTTGTGTGTTTAATATTATAAGCATATTGAGGACTTTTTCACAGAAACCAAACTTAAAAAAAAAGGAGAACAGCGAAGAGATATTAGCAGTAAGCCCAAAAATTTAAGAAAACGTTATGAACGAATGAAAAACGATCCAGACAAGTTAGCTGCTTAAAAAGCAAAAAAGACAAAACAGTATTATTTGTAATATTCTACACGGACAGCAAATATTGACGACATTTTTGACGAGTCAGGTTCTGAAAAGAATTATGACACAAGCCCAAGCGTATTCAGCCCTCCAAGTTTTGATTATATTTTGAGCTGTACTAGTGACGTAATACTTAACATAGTTCATTCCAATGGCTTTCTTGACGATTTTGTTTTAAATGTGAACCCTAATGATCTATTTCCAGAAAATGAAGAAAAAGGCCAAAGAAGAAAAGAAATTCTAATGAAAATGTTCAGTTACACTAAGAAGATTTGGGAAAATGCTCTATGCTTATAAAAAACTGTCAAAAAGACATGCTCCCAAAAAAAGAAACCAAATAGTAAAGTAAAAAAACAAAAAGATTGCGATTATTGCTTCTGTAATATCTGTGGATCTTTATATGATAAAGATGTAAAAGACTAAGATTGGATCGAATGCGCCATATGTCATTAATACGCGCAAATAAACTGCATCTAAACAAATCCTGTATTGTCTACCTGTCCAGGGTGTTTATCGGATAAAGATGGGACTGAAAAGTCAAACTGACGCATTCCTTGAATTTCTGACTAATTATTATAAAAAAATGCTTGTGATTTTAAATGCCGTCAATACCTAATTAAGTCATCTTTAACATTTCTACCTCATTCTTCCCCTCTTATCTCTTCACCTTCTTACTCACAGAGTACATTACTTTTTGATTATATTGTGTTCTCATTAGGATAAGCTTAATATTATTAGTTAGTGTTAGTCTTAAGAGACTTCAAACCAATCCCAATAAAACGATGATGAACGAATGACGAACGATCATGATTATTTGTACCTAGTGTACATTAAGTTTGTTGATTATGTGATCTCTTCTGGGTAAGCTAGATATTATTATGATATGAAGACTTGTTTAACAGGCTGATATTTTCTAGTGCTTTACTGTTTACTTTTTGTTTCTAAATAAACATTGGATATGTACATTTTGTGCAATAATTTCACTTTCCTGTTCTTTTTTAATATCCTGGCAGTAAATTAATGTTCTCATAGATATATTTCATATTGGTTTTCAATCTAAGGTAAGAATATATATTGTTATGTACTATACTTGTCGCGTATTATGCATTTTTCTTCCTTTTATACCATTGATTTCATTTTCCTGCATAACATCTCACTTGCCTGTTATGAAAAAACCTTAAAACGGATATTATTTAAAAAAATATCAATATTTTGTCTGGCCCACGATACTGTAGTTTACTAAAGTCATTACCTTGACGTCTGGCTAGTTTGTGTACTAAATCTAGTAAAAAACAGTGTGGAACCAAAAACACCCCATTTTATTCCTTCGCCGTAAGAACTAGCCAAATAACGAAATACAAGTCAGGACATGGAGTTTCGCGTCATGACATTCCCACATTCTAAGGGACCAGTTCTTAGTCTACTTTCAAAGAAACGCGCTTATGTGTCACCCGAAAATGATACTTAAAACAATAGAAAATAATACGTATGTATATCACTCGAATACGAGTAACATAGATACCACCGCAATGTCTATTCCTAAGCAGCAGTGTGCACTATTTATGCCTATTTGAAGAACATTGGAACCAGTGTAATTGATGGACATTATGAGACAGTAACATGTTGTCTCTGTGTGACGAGCGTGAAGTGTCACGCAGTACTTTGTTATTCAAAGCTCTGTATAGTGTAACTGGTTATGGGTGGTCGGATCGCTTACCATCATACTAGCGGTATGCTCGTCTCATTCAGTTCAAACACACTTCCTATTATCATGTAATCTGGCAAATAAAAACAAGATCTTTTTTATCCCTTAATTACCACATCGACCTCGCTTCGAACAAGCCATGTAAATAATGTCTCAACCTAAAAAAACTAGTCTGATCTTTATTACCTAGAACAAAGCGAGTACTATGAAAACTGTAATTGAAAATAGCTGGAACATTGGAAGCTTTCGACGCACGGCACTCGTATTTTACGTATTTTAATAAAGCTTCCGGTGAGGCAACAATTTGATTCATGACGGGTTGAAATACTTGTTTGGTGGAATTCGGAGCTTGATTTGCAAGCATTCATTCTATGAAGCTTTTTTTTTTGTTTACGCGGAGAAAGTGACTTATTACTACCGCCCAGTGTTCAAGGGAAACGACTGAGCGGTTATGTTGGGCTCACCGTGCCTTACGACCCGACGTTGAGCCGCCCGGAGAGATGGAAAACGTGGGGCGACCGCCGGGCCGAGTCCCTAACCTATGTACACCGCACGGCATACCAACCAAAACTCCGCGGTGGCCATCTTCGGCGCATTAGGGACGGCTGCGGGCTTCCTCCGACTCACGTCTAACCGCCTGGCCACGGACACCCGCGATGCGAATTGCGATGCGAATTGCGAAGCGGCGAGCGACGCGCGACCGAAACAAATGTAGGCAATTGTATGAAGTAGGCCACGGCTACCGGCGATGCGAGTTGCGACGCGACGTGCGAAGCGGCGAGACTCGAGCGAATCGCGCCTGCGACCGGCGGCGCGATGAGCGAATGAAACAAATGTACTATCCAGTACCGGGGTGGCCACGGTCCGAGCGGCGGTCGCGGCGGCGGCGGTGGACGCGCTCGGCATCGCGCGATCGAAACAAAATATTTTGTTTTAGTCGCGCGACCGCGGCGAATTTATAATGGATATTGAACATTTTATAAGTGAAATACGTAACAGACTTTGGATGACAGTATGAGTTCTAAAAATGAAATTGGGATATTCGTTTTTTTATCAACCCCAAACTTGTGGGGCTAGAAGGGCGAAGATTCTAAACCGTTGAACTGATTGTAATGAAATTCGGTATTGAGATATCTTGAACGTTGAAAACAAATATGGGATGTAAATTTTTTTATTAACTCCTATTTAAAGAGGATAAAGGGAGAGAGAAACTAAACCGCTGAACCAATTGTAATGAAATTCGGTATGGGGATATATTGAACGTTAAAAACAAATATGGAATATTCATTTTTTATTAACTCCCATTTAAGAGGGGTAAAAGAAGGGAGAAACTAAACCGAGAAACATGTTATCAGGACCAAATTTGGTGCGGATTTAATTAAGTATCTTAAACCATGATATGAAACCTGAGATTTAACACTTCAAGGCCCGCTTATATATATATATATGTATGAGAAAACCCTATGTATATGGACACCGGTGTCCGTCGCGGGGCTTAACAGACTACTATAAAATCTGAGCCGCTGAAGAAATGATTTTTTTTTTATCTACTAGGGTAGTTAACTATAAGTATCGACTCATTTGACTTCAGTCGTGTATATTTTATTGAAATGGAAAATATTATTAGGACCTACTTTAAAGTAATAAATACCATGTATAGTATTAAAAAATCATCCGAGCAAGGCTCGGTCACCCAGGTACTAAAAATATATGGGACAAAATAAAACAAGTATTTCCTGGTAGTAGTTTCTCGTTTTATGGTTGACTAGATGCATACCTAATCTTGACTCAATTTTATCTTGACCAAAGAGCACTTGTTTCAAGGCAATACCGTGCCACTTTTGATTTTTTTAAATTCTGAATACGTCCGCCGCTTACGCCGTCGCCGTCGCAGCTAATTGATCCGTGGCATACCATCGCTCATCGCGTCTCCCGTCGCATCGCCCGTCGCGTCGCAATTCGCATCGCGGGTGTCCGTGGCCAGGCCGTAACATGTCGTCCGCAACCGCCCCTGCATTGTAAAAATAAATGTCACCAAATACCTACCCACATTTCAATTGATATTGCTGATGGTATCCACCTGGTCAATAGAAACCGTACACAAGGTGTACAGTCAGCGACATAAGCAGCTGAAGAATTCATAATTTCAAATGTATACGCGTTGAGTTAAACTGAAAAAAATGTTTTTCTGCGTTTGAAGTAAAGTAAATCTCCTTTATTACCCGACTGCAAAAGAAGGGGGGTTATGTTTTTCGAGCGTATGTATGTATATTTCGTTGAGCGTTTGTGAACACTGTTAACTAAGATTATTTTAAATCAAAATAAGATATTCAAATTAAAATCTTGTTTCTGTCTTTTCAGTTCTTTAATTAATTTAATAATGATGGCAAATGTATGTAAAGACGCAGTCGGGTTTTATTTAAATAATTGTTTTTATTTTGTTTTTGTGAATAGAAAAAAAGATAAGTTGGAACAATAAAAGTATGTAGGCAACTTGAAACTTTGAATTTGTTCACCTACTTATGTTGGTAACTGCCCGACATAGTGGCCCATGTAAGTGTCGGTTTCAAACAGGCCGACATTATTGTTTTGACTGGCGAGGGATAATCTCTTGTCAGTCGACACTCTATCTGAACCCCTCCCCGCCTCCCATCAGATGCAATGGGTTCACTACGCCTTATCCATGAAAACAAAATATGCAAAATTTTTTTTTAATAGTAGATATTCTTTATGCATATTATTTTAGTATTTCCATCCCAATGTAGTATAGTATGCCAGTACGCTTATATTTCTGTTTGAAGGACATTGTAGTTGACGTAGTTTGGGCGCATTATGGAACTTAAGAGTTAAGATGTAATGTCTTACTGCGTCCTGTAAGTGCAGAACCACAAAGTACTTCTTTTTTGAAGTCATAGGAAGTTATGCTTATGTTAATGGGCAGCCGTAAACTCTGTATACGGAGTTTTGAATAGATTTTTTTAAGTTTCTGTTTAGATATTGAAAGTTTTAAAGCAACTTGCCTTTAGTCTTCGCTATCGATCATCGGGGTCATAATATTCAAGTAAGCACCTTGTTTTATCTATATCTCTGCATCGCCCTAAGTTTAAATGGGAGAGAGTTTTAATGGCATTAAATTCGCCTGTCAACTTTGTGTAAAAAGTAAATGCTGAAAAGCTTTAGTAAAATATATTATATCCGCAAAAAAATCAAGTACTTAAAATAATGTATTTCCGTGATGCAAAAAACATAACTTTTCGTTTAAAAGTTACTAGCATTTGCAAGTAAGTCGGAGTGTAAAACGAGATTCCTAGTTGGAAAATGCAAAAAATATATAAAATGACGAGAGCTTAACTGCTTTTAAATGTCGACCTGACATTTATAATTTCATATTTAAGTACAAAACTTTAAGATAAAATCTGATATTTTCATTAACAATTTGTAATTTGATTTAGAAAAATGAAAACATTATAATTCATATCCTGGGATTTAAGGGATCTCTGTTAAAAAGTTTATCGACTTCTGCTGCTTTAAAGGCTGACAATGCATCGATGAGTCTTTTGATATTATCGAATTCGTTTTATGTATGTTAAGAGTATGCGAGGGACCATCTGGGTAGGTACTACCGCAATGTCTATTTCTACTGCCAAGCAGCAGTTTGCGAGCATTGTTGTGTTTCGATTGCAAGGATATTGTGGCCAGCGTAATTACTGAGCCATCTTATGTCTGCGCAGTGGCGTGCCACGCAGAACTTTGTAATTCAGAGTTTAGTGTGGCGTAGCTACTGTTTATGGGCATTGGGCAGTTGTATCGCTTAATATAAGGCGATCGGAATGCACGTCATGTCATTTAACAGCAGTCAGCAAAAAAAAAACGATTCAAGGGGCTTTACTATTGACCAGTGCTACTTTAATAGTTAGACATGCATTGATAAGTCTTTTGCTCTGGATGTTTGTGGGCGATAATTTACTATTAGATGACACGAACGCGAAGGAATACATATTAATATACAATATTCACTTCTCGGATATTTAAATAAAACTACTTTTATTATAAAAAGGAATATATGAATTTGGCATTCCTGAAATCTAAAACCACGCGCCGCATATTTTTTAACACTATAAACAAGCCTTCTACGGCATTCTTAGAATACCTAGAGAAACCAATTTTGCACGACACAGCCGTGTTATTTCAGGAATCTCTCTTAGATAAATGTCTACTGAATGAATATAATTAACACCATCATTTGTACCCTCTAATCACTAATGTAGTTCAATATTATGAGTAAGTATTTTCTATGTAAGAGTCTGTCTGGGTGGGTACCACCGCAACGTTTATTTCTACCGCCAAGCAGCAGTGTGCATGCACTGTTGTGTTTCGGTTTGAAGGGCATTGTAGCCAGTGTAACTACAGGACATAATGAGACTTAACATCTTACGTCTCAGGATGACGAGCGCAGTGGATGGTGCTTTGTAGTTCAAGGTGCTGGATGGTGTTTTTACTGTTTATGGGCAGTCGTATCGCTTACCATCATGTGAACAGCATGCTCGTCTCGTCATTCAACGCCATAAAAAAAAAATAAAGTTAAGCATAAAGTTTACCCCTAATACTAAATACGAAATAACTCTGAAGAGAATAATATTTTAACTTGATTTCCGTTTTCCTCAACACATCTTTTATTCTCAGTTACATTGTATGCCATTATGTACGTTATCAAATTAAAATCTAGATTGATAAGACGTAACTCGACAATCATCGGTATGTTTGAAATGATTTATTATTTGAGGATGCTGGGAGACATTTGAATGAAAGACGCCCGATTAGACCAGTAACTGCACGATACTCAAGCCAAAACAATAAATGCCTAAGAAACAAATTCCTAATCACTAAGACCAATTGTTTCAACTGTGGTTAATCACACTGTATAAATTCGCAGCGAGTGAGCAGCGCCTTCGCCTCCTTGTGAATTCGATATTTATGTTTCAAAGTTTGTTAGAAGTAAATGCAGAAACAACTTAAGGGTTTAAAGTGAAATTTGGCACGCGGGTAGGTCACATCCTGAATTTACACATAGGCTATTTTTTATCCTGGTAATTTGCTGTCATGGTAAGTAATGGATTTTTTTAATCTGATAATTTAAGAAGATGGCAGTGTCGCCGTACTGTGTTTAGGGATTTTTATAGCGCGAAATGCTTTTCACGCGGGCGAAGCCGCGAGCAACACCATGTGTAGTATAAAGTCACTGCCTCGGTGGCGTAGTTGTATTGCGTACGCGTTACGAGTACGATTTGCGCACTGAGGTCCTGGGTTCGAATTCCGGGTCGGGCCAAAAACATTATGACTGGGTTTTTCCTTCTTAAAAAAAATTACTCAGTCGCAGCTCGGAGTCAGGAAGTTGGCGGTGTGATACCCTCGTGCCTCGGAAAGCACGTACAGCCGTTGGTCCTGCGCCTGAGCTCTCCGGTCATGTCGGATTGCCTTCTCACCGGACTATGAGAGTGAAGGAATAACGAGTGCACCTGTGTATTGCGCACACACTTGTGCACTATAATATCTCCTGCGTACCTGGCTAATCTCCGTTGAGATTGGCCGCCGTGGCCGAAACTGGCTAGGAGGATTTCGTTTTTCATTCAGTATAAAGCCAGTCGTTTAAACGATATTAACTAAACAAAATAAAAATCTGCATGTTATACAATATAATATATTTTTTGTATTATTTATACCTTTGAACTGATTTTGAAAAGAGCAACCCTAGAGTTTCTTGTCCGTTCTTCTCTGGTGGAAACTGCTTTCCGAACTGGTGGTAGAGTAAAAAATGACTGAATATAAGTAATGTTTAACATTTTATGGATTCGAATAAATGATTTCATTTTATTAAAAGACATAAAAGCAAAAGGTTCTGAAAATACTGTTAACACGCGATTCTCAAGTCTCAACAGAATCGTGCAAGTTTCGATAACTATCGAGTTGCAATTCGAGAGAGTGCCTCTATTCACTATAGTGACCGCTGAGAGCTGTTTTAAGGTACGTCTATAAATAACTTTAAATAAAGCTAAGTAACTTAGGACTGATTTTTATTTTCCAGATAAACCTTTATAGGATGAAATGCAACACAAATGAAAAAATATTAATTGTTGTATTAATTAAATTCATTTATTCGCTTATGACCTCTTTGTTAGTACAAGAAATTAATTGTAAAGACTTTCAGGGGAACCAATAAAATGTATGCAGTCAGGTCGATTTAGCCTTTCCTTAATATTAATAAAAGAAAGTTTTCTTTTCCAAAGATGATTTAAAACAACTTATTTTTAACGATGTACCTATTATATTCTTTAACCAGTAACATTCTGTATTCAACCAAGTAAAAGTAAAAAATACAAGGCAGAAAACTCAAATAGAAAAGCCGTAAAAATATGAAACATAGCACGACATTGAAACACACCACACAATGCATCGTGAGAAGACGTTATCTTATCAATGATAAACTACGCTCTGATAAACGATAGTGGAACACTGTAGTAACAAAACATGATGTTACCGATTGCGATAAATACATAACTAAAAAGAGATTTTTTGGCTCGGAAAAGGTTTCTAGTGAACCTGGGAGTAACAAAGTCTTGTAATATACTGTCCCTCCGCTGGACACTACGAAAAGAACAGTCCAAAATCCAAAAAAGTTAAAAGTCATGAATGTACCCTCGCTTCGGAACATGTTCTTGCTGTGAAGAAGTTTGTTACTAATCAGAGAATTTAGACCTTGGTCCACCACGCTAGGTTGGCGTGGGTTGGCACTCTTAACATACTTCTAAATTTGGTATAGGTATAGAATTATCATGTGTACATTTCCTTCACCATTTAAGCTACCTTAACTTTGAAAAGTATAGTGTGTTTCAATTTAAGGAGTCAGAATTATTCCTGCCTTGCTTATTACATGTACACAGTATGATTGTGGATCATGACATAAAAATTCCATCCATTATGGCGTATCCTTAACCACGTGTGTAGATTTTGCTTAATCCTTACTTAGGATTCGAAGATTTTTGGCCTGACCATGACGATAACTATAACAAAGATCACATACAATTTTACACAAGAAATTGCCTAATTACGTATAATACCGGTACTCAAATTTATCAATTTTAGCGTAAAACGAAAGTCTAAAGGAATATTTTCCTCGCCATATGCGATTTTTAAATTAGTTCTAATTTCATAATTCCTGTTTTTGCCTCGCTATCCGCGATAATCGAGATCGTCCTAGAAAGAAGGCCCCGAACTGCTAAACAAAAATAAGAAGTAATAACTACAAGTTGGACAGAGAGCTGAGACCTTTGCCAACCATATCAATCAATACTGTTTGCCATCCGTCTAAAAAACCCTTGCCAAGAGGTGCCCATTCGTACGGCGATTCCGTATAAATTTGTGAATATTTTAGTAGAAAGTGTAGAAAGTAACATATAATTTGTTATATAAACCTTGATTGTTTCGGTATAGATATAATTCTCATGAGATGTCCACTTTTTGAATCGCTCCTGGGCCTCAAATCTAACCAGGCGCAAACTTTATGGATATGAAAGGGGCAAAAATATCAATCTTGGATCCATAACAAAATATTTTTAGACCCCTCCAGCTCCATTTATAACTAACTTTTTTAATAACTTTTTTAATATTTAGTTTTTACGCAAAATAAAATTACATAAATCGGAGGATTTTGAAATTATATTATACGATTTATCCAAATATAGTATATAAAGTGTCTTGGTTAAAATTTTTAGCCCGATCTTGATGTCCTTTATCCATATAATTTTTTATGCCTTATTTCTGTCATATGAGAATTATTAAGTGATAACAACAGTCTTTAAACCCTCAAATTGTCAGGAAATCTAGAGGTGTTGGCTCAGATTTGAACTACGCAATAACAAATCTGCGTCACGTTAAGTTATATAGGCTTTCTCGGGATTTGCTGTTTAAGTAAAAACTTCGGGTTAAACACAAGGAACGTAACATAAAATTAAAAAAACAGTAGTCTATTTGTTCGTACACGTCAACACGATGGCAGAAGTAGCTCGAATAGATTTTGTGTCGACTGAATAACGACTATAACTTTCGTATGGTGAAAGCCACCAAGCTAAGACAGTTCGACATAAT
Organism: Lapara coniferarum; assembly: GCA_949316025.1. Classification (NCBI taxonomy): domain Eukaryota; kingdom Metazoa; phylum Arthropoda; class Insecta; order Lepidoptera; family Sphingidae; genus Lapara; species Lapara coniferarum. The sequence continues at coordinate 29,786,173 of OX438928.1, read as the reverse complement.
TCTAAAGAGTAATGAAGCTTTATTTTGAGTTTTTTGTACTTAGTATTAGGTCCACTATGCTATGCCAAAAAAAGCTCGAATGGTCAATTTTCGAAATTCACTTTGACGGGGATAAACAATACAAATAAAGTTCACGAAAACGCTGGCAAATAAATCAATCTTAGAGGTGTGGACAAGCGACTTAACAAGTGTGCCAATTGTTAAGTCAACACAATAGTTTCCGAAAAACAGCTCAATATAGAGATAGATTGTCAGCCGGACACCAAACTTGGCCGAATTAAGGTCAACTATTCTCGAATCGTCTCTTTGTGCTTCGGTTTCATGAACTGTATTTGACGCTTCCGTGATTTTCATTTTGGAATCAGAGAATCTTTTATTATCTTTAAAGTATAAGTCATTTGATGGAATTTTTACTGGTTTGTAAGTTCTTTTAACCCTGAAATGTCAAGGTGGCTCATTCTCGTTGTACGCCGGGAACTCTTTATTCCCTACCTTTCGTCTTTTCTCCTTTTTCTTTATAGACGAGATGACAAACAACCAGGCCTTTCAGAATATGTCAGGCCCCTAAATTATAGCAATTGATTTAATTCATGATGCAGTGTGTGAGAACTCCTAAACTGTTTAAATTCAGTCTGGTATAAAATCACAGTATACGTCATGTAAATACAACAAACCCCTGAAGCCTATAGCGTGAACATAGCACTAGACTGGCCATTAGTCATACAGAGTGAAATGAGGTCGAGCCCTCACAAAACAGAACTCTTTGTACGCGATTATACTTAGCAACCATCAAAGGCTTTACGGTCATAGATGACTGTGCGAGTTGTATAGTTTAATGTAGTAATTTCTATTAAGGCGTAATTATTTGTTGACTGCCTCGTGGGTGTAGTTGTATCACTGTAGGATTTCAGTGCTGAGGTCTCGGCTTCGATCCTCAGGTCGGGAATTGGCATTGGGTTCAGTACCAGCCCGGAGTCCTGAATTTGTGCCCGATATGGCGATAGGCTCCTCCCGTCACATGGAACGTAATACGCACGGCGAAAAGTGGGTGCACTAGCTGCGCCTCTACCTGCCCCTTCGGGGATAAAAGGCGTGAGTGTGTGTATGAGTGCGTATTTTTTGTAACCTAGGGTAATTTACCCAATCTGAGTGACAGTTACAATCATTACTTAATTATTGTTTCTACCCTGTATTCTGTCACAATATGATTTTCATTAGCTGCTGTCTGTTCAAGCTTTTCATTTGTACCTATAACTAAGATGGCATCTACTGTGTTTGATTAGGCTTTGTATTGATTACATTGTAATGGTGTTCATTTTGTTGGTGCAATAAATGAGGAAGATAGTTAATGAGGAATTTCCTTACAGCATTCTGCCAATGTGGAGGACCAAAGTCTATTAGACTTATTTAAAAAGCTAGCAAGCCTCGACACTGATGCTAAGGGACACGACCTCCCCCTATAATGCAACAACAATCCTACTATACATATTTTCGAGGCAAAAGTGCCCTATATGTCAGTCCAGTGGATTTAAATTGTCTAAGTAAAACCCTTAACTAAAGTCGTTCAACATTCAAAAATCTTCACAAACCTTAACATTATCAGGTTCAAAAGTCTTGGCAATTGGAAACAGAAATCCCCATTTGCTCAATTAATGGGTGTGTGCGTTCTCATCATCCCCTCCTGTATCTCGATTGATCTGCATTGTTCCTCCATAGATTACGTTTTCATCTGGCTTTTCAACGATTCAATGCGTATGCGAATAATATCGGGGAAAGAGTGCCTTAAATCTTACCTTTACTTCCATATTTATGTACGCGGAAGTTTGTAAAAGTAGACGTTAGATAAATCTCTGCACTTGGTGTTATAGTAATAACTGTTTTTTGATATCTGATATTAATTTATCGAAGCTTATATTCTGCTCCCAATAATACTTTATCCAATTATGAAACAACTATGTTAAAATGCGCTCAGCAGTTACGGAGATATATGCTAACTAAGGAACTGAAAAAAAATAAAAATGTTTATAAAAACGATTCGTCGCTACACATTTTTCAAGCATGTTACAAAACTATTTGGTTGGGTTTTATGACCAGCGGAATAATCTTAAAAGCCATTAGAGGAAATTTTATAAAACGTTAAGCTCTGATTTATATTAAAATTTCCATTGAAATATTTTTTTGGCTAAAGATAGCCAGCGAAATGGCCACGAATATACTTGTTCGATAACTGAAACTGTGTACAGAAATATTCTTTTTAAATACACCATCCGCTCGTTTGCTAGTGATGTACTGAGTCTTACTATGGAAATAGATTCTAATTTGTACCTCGGAGTTGTTGATAAAAAATTAACACTTACACACACACACACGAGCGCGCGCTTTCATCCCCGAAGGGGCAGGCAGAGGTGCAACCAAGAAACACACTTTTCACCTCGAGTACTATGTCCGATGATGTGATAAGGTGCGAACCTATCGCCATATCGAGCCAGATTCCGGTATCGAGGCTGATAATAAGCAGAAAAGGTAAATGTCATTGCCCTTCTCGGGATTCGAACATGGTTCGAGCGATGTTGTAATCTCTACCATAGATGTTGTAAGTCTTTGGAATTGATTAGTCAGTATAAGTTCAGTTGAGAATCCTGTGACGCCGCATTTCTTGGTTATTAGCTTAGCATTGTATTTAGTAATGTTTCTTTCGTCTGATGGCACCATATTTGATATTTGAATCGTGAATTTTAGATTCGATTCTTACGCTGATATTGGAATTTGTGCTTGACAAAGGGAATGTGACAAAATGAGTTAATAGCAATTAAGAAGTTGTCAAATCATGCATGTTATATATATTAGATGCAGTGTATTTTACCACCACGGTAGAAACCGTAGGATCATTTTTTTAAACTCGGTAAAAGTTAGAAGTCTCGTTATTGGAATATCAGAGGAATGTGCCCTATTTGTAAGTAATTTTAATGAGGGTTTAGTTCACCGTAATGACGTAGCGGTACAATAATTATACAGTTTGAAATATTTTCATCAGAAATAATGTTGGAATAGATTTTTTTATTGCTTTGAATGACGAGACGAGCATGCCGTTTGCTTAGTTGGAGTTACAAAGTACCTATTTTGTGGCATTCCACTGAGCTTGCCATCCTGAGACATAAGATGTTAAGTCTCATTATGCCCAATAGTTACACTGGCTACAGTTTCCTTCAAACCGAAATACAACAGTGCATGCACACTGTTGCTTGGCGGTAGAAATAGACATTGCGGTGGTACCCACCCATACTCTTACATATGAAAGACCTACCACCAGTAGCATAGTTATACAGTGGTAGTGTAGCTAATATTCATTGATTGTGTTGTAGCGCGACTTTATATAACTTAATTTAATTTCGTAAGATCCTCAAACCAAAATGTAATGTACGAAAACACTTCGTAATAATCAATTTCTCGTTAACCACCACATTAACCTTTGAATCGATTTAAACTCAATTCGATTCTAAAAATAAACGATAGTACGTCACTACTTGCAGAGAGTTTTAGAACGAATTTCGAAGGTATGTAAAGTCTACCAACCCGCACTAGGCCAGTATTAAATGCCCACTGTTTTTACATACACACACACACACTCATATCGGACATGAATTCCAGACTCCGGGCTGATACTAAGAAGAAAAATCCAACATCACTGTCCGACCCGGGATTCGAACCCTAGACCAGAGAGGAAGTCATACCCCGCACGTAGTACAACTACGCTATCAAGGCAGTCATTACGTTGATAATTATTATTCAGAAATTAGACGACTTACAAATTAAATCACTCTTTTTACCTCCGGACTCCAAATCTGTACAACCTACAGATAATCAACAATTTCCTAAGCCTTCGCGAAAAAAATATTTTCCACAAAGCTCCCTTGAAATCGAATATCGGTACAAAGAGGGCTTAGTGAAAAAACGCTTTGAAGAGCCCCGAAGAGTCACTCGCGGCATTTAGAGGGGTCTGAAACAATCCCTCCGACTTGAGAGGCTTTTGGGGGAATGTTCGCGGGTTTTGTTATATTTAAACATGCTTGTTTGGAATGCGGAAAATTTTTGAACAATTTTCTTATTTTCTTTTTGTAACAAATTTCTTATAAATATCATATGAACTGCTCTAAACAAAATAAAAATCTGTATATATATTTGTACGATACACTATACCTAATTTATACCTTTGAACTGATTTTAAAAAGAGCAACTTTAGATTTTCTTGCACATTCTTTTCTTGTGGAAACTGCTTTCCGAACTGGTCGTAGAGTAAAAATTTACTGAAACTAAGAAATGTTTATTTTATGGATTCGAATAAATGATTTCATTTCATGTAATTTTAGATTGTGTATGTATTTTTTTTTTTTTAATATTTGTATGAATGGCGGAAGAGAGTAAGGACATGAAACGTTACCACGTTTCTGTGGGCAGCTAAGGTGGTAGATCTCTCCTATGCGATTCAATATTGAATCTCGCTGCGTACTATTGTTTTGTTTATATTTGCTGAACAGCACCAGTATACCAGGATAATTTTGTTCCATCGGACATTTTATTCAAACGTTGTATTTTACAAAAAGAACTAACACTTTTAACGTAAGCGAGGTAACAAGAGAACACCATCCAAGCCGCTACCATTACAAAAACAAGGTGACCAAGTATAAAGAAAGCGTACAACGAATAAAAACTTTAAGATCATAACTATTTTGTTTCATTTTGGACTACAGTATCTGCCAAAAGATTCTTGAGTGGACTTCGACTTCGAAATGTGTTATTTACTAAATTTGGCACATTATTTTAGGTTGAAAACTGCTCATAAATGGATTTTATTTAAGTCGAGGAGAAATTTTTTAAAAGAAATAAAACATTATTTCAGTCCATGCATAGCAGAAGCTGGAAAGAGACAAAGCAGTGTGCTATCTAAATCTGTATATCGTTATAATAAAATGTTAACACTATAACAATATTTTGTGAGGGTATTTGTTAAACGACTTCAAAAAGGAGGAGGTTCTGGACTTCGTTATTCGACGTGTATCTATTTTTTTATGTTAGTTACCTCAGAACTCCGTCATTTATTGACCGATTTGGAAAATTCTTCTTATATTACAAAGAATGTACTTCCAAATTGGTCCCATAGATTTTTTATCAGAATCCGTTGAGCAGTTTGGTTTTAAACTAACACAAAAAAGCGGAAATAAAAATCTTTTTAACAAAAAAATTTACCGCCTTCAAAAAAACTAAAAACCAAAAAATAAAGTAACATTAGGTACCTATATTCTGTGACTAATTTCAATTGCTAGCTAAGCTAGATAAATACATGAATAAATATACGATAGCATTACTTATACAGGGTCATTTTGACATTGTATTAATAAATAAAACCACACACTTATCTCCTTGAAAGTAACACTTTCCATTCAGTTATTTTAACCATAGATATAAAATAAAAAAGTGTAAGTTTCTAACAAAATAAATACCAATAAAATGTAACTTTAAGTTTACACGCCCTGATGCCAATATGACTGCTATAGGAGAATTCGTCGCAGCAGCAACATTACACTTTCAGTCAGAAATACACTTACGCATACACCATATTCGCACTAAACTAAAAAATTATAAAAAAATTAAATACTACAACCGGGATTTTTGCCGAAAGTATTCGTTATTCATTGATAATTTTTAGCACAATGTTAGCAGAGATATAGATGAATATGTGGTTTCATTTAGTAACGCAATGTAAAAATGATCCTGTATACTGGTAACCAATTTTGGAGTAGATGCCTAATTCATCACGCGGTCTAAATTACAATGTTCCTTGACCGAAACAGATATACGACTGACTAGATTTTGCCCGCGTGATAGAGTTGTTTCCGGGATAAAAGTCCCGCTATTTATTATTCCGGGATAAAGAGTATCTCTAAACCTACCTGCCTAAATTATATTCTTCAGGCATACAGTTTTTTTTAATTAATCGCCTCCCTGGATTAGTAGCTCTTGGACTGTGAGCCGTAATATTCGGTGTATGCAGGACAAAAACAAAGTTTGAAAAAAATAAATGTGAGTTGCTAAATACAGTTGTAGCCTTGAACTTATGTCAAGTCTGACAATAAGCATATTATTACTATTATGACAATAGGCATGTTCTCTATAACAATGTACTGTCTACCTTTTAGGCATTCGGCGCAAGCTTATGTACATACCTGCGTCATAACTTATGATATACATACAAAAACCGAAAGAGAAACGTGAATCCCAGTACGCGTACGAAATCTATTAGAATTGGTCGTGTCGGCAAGAATTATGTATTCAATGTTTGGAGTCTGCGAGGGTTATCTGGGAGTGATATTGGGCACGCGACCTCTGACGCACGGGGTTATGCGTAGGGCTGCTCGAAATTATTTATTGAGACGAGCAACTCGCTTGTCTGGTGTATTCACGAAAGAATACCTACCATATTATGAGATTTAACTCGTTATAGATGTGCTTAGTAGTTAAATACACTGGCTGCAATGCTCTATGTGGAAAAAATGCTTGGAAATCCTCGAGACATATAGACAAAACGGCGGAAGCTACCAACTTAATTGTACTCAAAATAAAAATAATGAAATTATTTTTTTTAATGAACTAAAGAAGTATAACTTTCTATGTTATGTGTATTGGTGAAGAAAAAAATGTCTCAGTAATTCGATCACCCCTTGCAAAAAAAACGAACAAACTTATGTAGATTTCGCGATTCACGAGTACCCCTACCTTACAACTATTAAGGTAAAAATCTACATTATATTTCCTAACAAATTCTGTTTTAACACTGGTTACGTGTTTTTATCGGTCTTTGAACTAGCTTTAAAGTAACTAGTCACGCAATACATATTTCATTTCCAAGGATAGTTTAAATCTAAAATATTTCTAGTAATAGAATTGATATATAAAAAGGGGTGATATATAACCCTTGAGTAATAGCTTTGAAATTCAGATACTGTTTTAAAATATGTAACGACTACATATTCTTTTGGACTGAAACATGCTTAAGGTGCAATTTTTTTATGCTACTTAGTATATACATAATATTAGCGGCCCGCCCCGGCTTCGCACAGGTATTATAATGTTATATACCTATATTTATTTTCCTGTCGTGCAAAATATTTATGAACTAGCTTTTTAATAAGTCTACCCGGGATAAAAGTCCCTCTTTATATTTTCCCGGAATAAAAAGTAGCCTATGTGTTAATCCAGGACATGATCTACCTGTATGGTAAATTTCATCAAAATCCGTTCAGTACTTTTTGCGTGAAAGAGTAACAGACATACATACATTCTTACGAATTTTCGCGTTTGTAATATTAGTAGGATTATACACATAAACCTTTCTCTTGAATCCCTCCGTAGATTGGTAAAAAACGTATGAAAATCCGTTCGGTATAAGTTTCAGTATAGGACATAATATCATTAAAAATAAAAATTAAAAGCCTTTTGTTAGGGTCAAGTTACATGATTATTGTATTATTTATACAAGCAAATTTCGCGAACAAGCTTTTATCCCTACATAGTATTAAAGTAAGTTTGATTCAATTTAAAGTTTATTTTGTTTTTCTTTTTAGTTAGAGCATTTAAATAAAAGCTTGTTTCTATAGATTTTTTTTACTGTCAACTTATTTGTTACTTTTTGTTATTTTTCGAGTTATTCTCAGCAAGCCCTTTCATTTGATACTCATAAGAGTGCGTAAAAAATATCTAGTCCCCTATCTTGGGACAACCGCCATATTGGATTCAGAATGACGTCGGTTAGCTAATCACCCAAACTAAACGTGTACGCAAAATTTCAATACATTCGGTTGAGAGTGACTGCTTCAAAATTGACTTGCAAGATTCCACCCGAACAAACATAGTTACGTACATACGGACATACATACATACATACATACATACATACATATAGTACAAGTTAAATAAAAGCTTGTAAAAAGATAAAAAGTAGCCTGTCCATCCCTGAATCTCAAACTTTCTCCATACTTTTCTTACTTCTCTGATCTCTCGCGGTTCCACCCGTAAGAAAATATTTTCCGCAATAAAACCGGGACGGTTTATATTTTTCCGAGATAAAAGGTAGCCCATGTTCTTCCTTGGGTCTCAAACTATACCTTATACTTATTTGCTTGCGGTTGCACTAGCAAGGAACAATTTTCCGAGATTAAAATCCCGGTTTATATTTTTCCGGGTTATATTTTTACTGCTGCATATCCTCAACAAGAGGCTTCTCAATCATCTCTCACATCAGATACCTGAAGAGCAGGCCGGCTTTAAGAAAGGGAAGGGCACTCGGGAGCAAATTCTCAATATACGCCAAATAATAGAAAAGAGTAGGGAATTTAATAGCTCCGTAATCTTGTGCTTTATAGATTACTCTAAAGCTTTTGATTGTGTGCAGTGGGACAATTTGTGGACCATTCTGATTGAAATGGGTGTACCTTGTCACTTAGTCGGACTAATTCAACAGCTTTACGCCACCAATCGCTGTTCAGTAAAAATCGGGACAAAGTTTTCTCAGACTTTCAAAACCAAAAAGGGAGTACGCCAGGGATGTATTCTGTCGCCAGCTCTTTTCAACATATATGGGGAATATATAATGAGACGAACCCTAGAAGACTGGGACAGGGGATTTCATGTCGGTGGAAAACGTATATCCAATCTCCGTTACGCCGATGACACTGTCTTGTTGACTACCTCGAAGGACGACATGCTGAAGCTGTTTCAGAGGCTTGAGAGAGAGAGTGAGAATATCGGACTCTCAGTCAACAGGGCAAAAACGAAGATCATGGTCATTGATCGAGCGGGGAATTTGTCAGATACGGGAAATATAATTCCCGGTATCCAGACGGTTGACCACTACATCTATCTTGGGTCCCAAATTTGCAATGATGGTAGTTGTGTTCCCGAAATAAAAAGAAGAATCGGCATGGCCAAGGACGCTATGGTTCGACTTAGAAACATATGGCGGAAAAGGGGAATTACTATTAAGACCAAAATGCGCCTCATCAGAGCATTAATATTCCCTATTTTCCTTTACGGTGTCGAAACGTGGTCAATCCTAGCTCGAGAAAGAGAGAGGATCGATGCGTTCGAAATGTGGTGCTGGAGGCGAATGCTGAGGATACCGTGGACCGCCAAACGCACAAACGAGTCGATTCTCTCACAGCTTAAAGTGACGACACGTTTATCCACCATATGTCACCAACGCATCCTTGCATACTTCGGACACGTTATACGGAAAGGCGACGAGAATCTGGAGAGACTTATCATCGTTGGCAACACCGAAGGCAAACGTTCTCGAGGCCGAGCACCAACCCGATGGACAGACCAGATTAAGGACTCGTCTGCCACCGAGTTCCATAAATTAGTCGAAGATGCGGTGAACAGAAACCGGTGGAGACAAATAATCCGCTCCAAATGTGGTACATCCAATGATGACCACGATCCTCAGTCATGAGGGACCGACTACAGAGAGAGAGAGAGATTTTTCCGGGATAATCGGTAGGCAGTAAGCTTAGGTCCTTCCCAGGGTCTTAAACTATCTCCCTACCAAATTTCATCGAAATTGGTTCAATTGTTTGGCCGCGATGGCACTACTCGCGAGAAAAAAACACCCGGGACAAAATTTCCGGTTTATGATTTTCCGGGGTAAAAGTAGCCTTTGTCCTCCTTTAGATCTTCAACCATCTCCATACTTATTTTCTTGCGGTTCTACTCGCAGAAAACAATTTTTGGGGATAAAAGTTCCGGTTTATATTTTTCCGGGATAAGAAGTAGCCTAGGTCCTTCCCAGGGTCTAAACTATTTACCTAACAAATTGCATCGAGATACAGATCCGCAATACAGATCTTTTTTTAAAAATTGGTAATTGACGATAGCCTAGTCGGGAATGCAACGGTCTCCGAGACGATGTCCGGAGGTTCAATACCCAAGGCACACATCTCTGACTTTTCGAAGTTACGTGTGTATTGTTTATTAATTATCGTTCGCTTTATCGGTGAAGGAAATAATCGTGAGGAAACCTACATACCTGATAATTCTTCATAAGAATTTCGAGGGTATGTGAAGACTGCCAACCCGCACTAAGCCAGCGAGGTGGACTAAGGCCTCTCAGTTGTAGAGGAGGCTCGTGCTCAGCAGTGGGCAGTAGTACAATACAGGGCTGACTACATTCCATTGCAAAATAAGAGACATATTGATGACGTATTGCTCAAACTCATGAATGACGAAAAAAATCCAATTTTCCATACGCGTAACAATTTTATACCGAACAAAACTGTATGAATAGCGATATCCAATACATAATATCTATTCGCATGACCAGACAGTTCTTTTGTTCCCGATACAATTCTGGGATCAGCGCGTTTATCCCTGCTAATCTTTGCTTCTCCTGGCTTATCTTGTATGTGTAATGTATGCAATGAAACACGGTCTATCGCGAACTGATCGTTTATTGACAGGCTCATCATAGTATACAGTTATGTGGGTACTTATAAATATTTTAATATTTGTGTACCGCATTATATAGGTACATATCATTTTCCCCCTCTTAATCAGAAACGAATACCGTCATCTTTTATTTACCATAACATAAAATATATGAGTGAGCTTAATTAACAAATTTTAAATCTTAAGTACACCACTATTAACCTTACGTGGCCGCAATTTCATGGCATGAGGAGCATGACCGACACGACTGCGGTGTTTGTGAACCTGATCATGTGAAGGGTCCATATTTTCTATACCCGGTTGCTCACTATCACCCGAAGGTCCCGAACGTTCTACCGATGCGCATGCGTTCAGATCCGGTGACATAGTCGGTGGGGTGGACGATCTCTCTCCTCTCTCACCCGTTGGGTCTACAGTGTTCCCGGTATGATAACCAACGTTCTTCGGAGTTGTGCCCAGGTCAATTATCGATAGAGAATGACGTGTTCCACATGTTGGTTTAGTAACCAATTGGTCTATATGTCGCTTTTGCAAATGATTACTATCAAGCGGTTGGACGAGATATGACACAGGACCGGTCCGTTTAGTCACTACCCCCCTTGTCCACTTATTATCATTTCCTAATCTATAGTCGCGTATGTCAACTTGGTCCCCGACTTTCGCCTCACGCAGCTTACCACCGTATCGGGATTTTTGTATGTCCTGGGCCTCTTTTACTATGAGACTAGAGTCCGGCCGCACCAGATCTAAGCGTCCTCGTAATCTATGCCCTAACAGAGCTACCGCTGGTTCTTTCTGTGTAGTACAATGTTCTGAGTTACGGTAAGAAAATAAAAATCTACAGAGAGCTCTTTCGAGATCATCATTGTCAGTAATAGCTTTTTTAAGCACTTGTTTGACAGTCCGGACTGCGTTTTCCGCTGCACCGTTACTAGAGGGATGGTACGGAGAGACTAGGATTTGTTTAATACCATTTTTAGTAAGATATTCCCTATAATCTCTTGAAGAAAAAGGGGGTCCATTATCGCTTACAATACATTTTGGAAACCCAAACCGTTTTTTTTTTTTTTTTTATAAAATGCCATCTTCGGCGCATTAGGGACGGCTGCGGGCTTCCTCCGACTCACGTCTAAGTTGTCGTCCGCAACCGCCCCTGCACGTACCGCTATTGCGGTCCTTTTCCTGTTGCGGGGGCTCAGAAGCCCCCGAAACACCGTACCGTGTCCGCCTTTTGGTGTCCGAGGCAGCGTGAGACACGCTGCCTCGGACATGTCCATCACGGGGGTCACAGAAGTTGGCTAGACTAATGGGTGGGCGGCACGTCCCGCCCACCCGTGACCCCCGGAGGCCCCTATTAGTCGCCTTTTACGACAGGCAGGGGATACCGTGGTGGAATTCTCCAAACGCCCCCAATCCACAGGGCGGGAAACCCAAACCGTGCAAATATTTTTCTGAAAAAGGCAATGACTACATTAGCCGAAGTGCTCGATACGCTTTCGGCTTCTAACCACTTCGAATGCGCGTCAACTAGTACAATATAATATTTATTTCGAAATGGACCCAAAAAATCAACATTAAGCCGACCCCAAGGTTCCTCCGGCCAGGCCCATGCGTGTAGCGGCGCGTGCGGCGGGTTCTCCCTATGCGCGGCGCATGCGATGCACTCACGACACATCCGTTCGATGTCCGCGTCAATGCGCTCCCACCATACGTAATTACGCGCTAACTGTTTCATTTTAACAACGCCGATGTGACCACTGTGAATTTCGTCCAATATTTTAGCCCGTAAGGATTCCGGTATAACAACTCGATATCCCCATACTAAACATCCGTGTTCTAAAAACAGATTGTCTTTTTTAATAAAGAACGGCTTTTCATTATCGTTTCTATAATGTTGAGGCCAACCGAACTTAATATAACCTAATATTTTATTTAATAACGGATCTTTTTGTGTCTCAGATTTTATTTCTCGAAACGTTATTGGTAACTTATCTTCTATGTAATTAAAATAGCTTACTTGATGTTTTCGTGAATTATGTAATGACTTTGTCGGTAATCGCGACAAAAAGTCGGCGAAACAATTTCTAGTGGAAGGAACGAATTCAATGTCAAAATTATAGCCGGCAAGTTTAATCGCATAGCGCTGAATACGGCTAGCGGCAGTTTGCGGAATCCCTTTATTTTTATCGAATATATAACTTAATGCCCGGTGGTCACTTCGTAATAAAAATTTCCTCCCATATAAATACTGATGGTGCTTAGTTACCCCGAAAACAATGGCGAGCGCTTCTTTATCTAATTGAGAATAATTTAGTTCTGCATTATTCAAAGTTCGTGAGGCGCTGCTGATCAGCCGCTCCGTTCCGTCCGGATAGCGGTGTGACAGCACCGCACCGAGTCCGTACGCGCTGCTGTCCACCGACAACATCAACGGCAAACTCGGATTATAGTGTGCTAGTACCGGGGCGCGCGTTAATTTATCTTTAACATTTTTAAAAGCCGCGTCACACTCCTCGCTCCAGTGCCATTTGACATTCTTTTTAAGCAAATTATACAACGGTTTTAAAATTTCAGAAACATTAACACAGAACTTTGCATAAAAATTTACTAGTCCTAAAAAACTTTTTAACTGTGTTACATCTCTTGGAGTGGGGGCCGCAACAATTGCCTCCACTTTCTTATCATCAGTATGCAAACCGTCTTTATCAATACGGTAACCTAGATATGTTACACTATTTTTAAAAAATTCACATTTTGACCACTTTACTCGTAGTCCTACATTTTTAAGTCGTGATAATACTAATTTCAAATTTTTCAAATGTGTGGCTTTATCCTTTCCAGTGACACAGATATCATCAATCCAAACAACCGTTGACGGCAATCCACTAAGTGTTTCTTCGATTAATTTTTGAAAATTTTCGGGGATACATTTTATACCGAAAGGGACACGTTTGTAAACAAATGTACCGACGTGGGTCGTGATTGCTGTCATCGGCTGTGAATCATCCGTTAATAAGAGATGCTGGTAGGCGTGAGACAAATCAAGTTTAGAAAATTGTTGACCCCCTGATAACGTTGCAAATATATCCTCAATACGCGGTAAAGGGTAATGAAAATCTTTAATATATGGATTAATAGTGATTTTATAATCACCGCATATACGGATTTCACCATTTTTTTTTATTACTGGAACTATCGGAGTTCCATAGTCGGACCTATCTACCTTATAAATGACGTCATCGCGCTGCAATCTTTGTAACTCGCGCTCGACTGGCTCGCGTAACGCAAGCGGCAATGGACGCGCTTTAACATATATGGGGGTTGAGTCCGCGAAATGTAAACGTAATGGAGTTTTAAAAGTCCCAAGCCCATCAGCAAACACTTCCGGGAATTCCTCTCTTAAAGCGGCCACCTCATTATTGTGCGCTTTAGCTATAATATTATGACAATATGCAACATCTAACTGTAAACAACGTATCCACGTTCGACCCATTAAAGGAGGGCCTCCTTTTTCAACTATATATAATTCAAGGAGCTCGGCTATAGATTTATACACCACTTTCACAGCAATATAACCAAGAGGTTCTATAATAGTCCCCGTATACGACTTTAAACGTAAACATTTATTTCTTATAGGTATATGAGAAAACAATTTATTATAGAAACTCTTAGAAATAACGGATATTTTACTGCCGGTATCCAATTCAAAAGTAACATACCGACCCTCCACTTTTAACTGTATGTAATATGGTGCATCACCGTCACCACACACAATATTATAAAAGTTTAAATCACTTTCACTAGAATCATCCAGAAAAAACTGGCTTCTGGAACTTTTCTTAGTGCCGCACGCCTCACCGGCGCCGGCGCTTCCTTCGTTGCAAACCACTTTGAGGTGTCCTTTTTTACCGCACCGGTCGCACGAGTAGTTCTTGAATCGGCACCTGGCTGCAGCGTGACCCTCCTTCCCGCACCGCGGGCAACAGCGCCGCGGCCCTAGACCGTCGCTGGAGTCCCGAAGCGTGACCCGCGTCTCCGGCCGAGGCGCGGGTGAACGGCGCGAGCCGCGCGCCGGCCCCACGCGGTGAAGCGGCTCGGGCGCGGCCGCTGTGGTGTCTCCGCCCCCGCCGCCGCCGCTGACGCACGCCGCTATACTCGCGTGCCTGGCTGCCGCCTCCAGCGCGAGCGCCAGCTCCACCGCTCGGTTGAAATCCAAATTCTTTTCAGCAAACAGCCGTGATCGCATGTCCTCGTTGTGAAGACCGGAGACGAATTGATCTCTCAGGTTAACCTCTAAAGGGTTAGAGGTCACACTGGCGAAATTGCACGTCTTGGCCAGATGTTTTAGACTTTGCAAATATTCGCTAATAGTCTCCCCCTGCGTCTGCTTCCTCTGCCGAAATATATGCCGTTCCGCGATCTCCGATCGTTGAGGTTCGAGATGTACTTTGACGATTTGTTCCAATTGATCGAACGTTTTCTTCTCCGGTAGGTCGGGCGCGCAAAGGTCACACATAAGGTCGTAATATCTTTCACCCACATGTGTCACCAAAGTAGCCACGTGTAAATCGTCTGGTATTTTATTAAGCGCAATAAACTGTTTAACCCGGCGACAATAAGCAGTCCAGTTATGCGAACCAATGTCAAACGTTTCGATCTTTCCAATAGACATTATTTTAAACTGTTATAGCGAACAAATCACCAAACTTGCACAAATACCGACTGCGCCAATGTAATGTATGCAATGAAACACGGTCTATCGCGAACTGATCGTTTATTGACAGGCTCATCATAGTATACAGTTATGTGGGTACTTATAAATATTTTAATATTTGTGTACCGCATTATATAGGTACATATCAGTATGATAGAACATTTCCACGACAATGTTCTTCTGGGATCAAGGATCTTAGAGGATATAGCATCTCTCCCTAAAGTACTAGTTGTTGCTTTCGGTATTTTTCTAATAAAATGTAAGAGCCTTTAACAGTGGTATTGGGTTTTTCTGCTCAGTATCAGTTAGGAATATATGGCGATAGACTCGTCCTCTGCGACATTATTGGACAGAACATTTATAGCAAAAATTTAAGTCATGATTGCACCTCTACCTGCCCAGTGGTATGTGTGTTTTGTTTTAAACGCCTTGAAGAAACGATGCGACCATGATTATTTTGGAGTTTGGTATGTATTTATGGAGGATGGACATCAGGTGACTATTTGCCACGAAAAAGCTATACAAGTCCTTGAAAATAAATGCTGTCTTTAACTTACGAAATTCATCTTTTTTATTTACAAATTCGAACTATCCTATCATCATGTTTTACAAATAAATGAGCTTGGAAGGCAAGAAGTCGAATTGTTTTCCTAGACATATTTCGTCGTCGGTCGTCCAATGATTTGTTTGAGAATAGCTCTCCTACTACTGCCTAGATTATGTTAAATTCTTATGTCAGTAAATTATTATTTTATGTAAAGGAAGTCAGAATAATCCGATGGAATGAGTAACTTGAACTGAAGATCTATTTTCCCCTGGCGCGAGAGTACTGCTTCTAGTGGGGTATAGTGTAGATCAATAACATTATAAAGAAACTGCGTAAGCCTGCTTTACGAGAGGTTTACATGCTGGTCTTGGAATATGGATTATGAGAATGATCCATTATAGCGGGATTTTTATATACTGACTGGTTTCTACTGGCGACTACTACTTAAATCAGACGTTTATGTGCATTATCTTTTGAGCCTTTTTTTTTATAATGGCCCTACTGCCAGTAGCCTGACGTGAGTCGGCTTTTCTGGCCACACCGGTCTTTAGGGTGAACGTAGAAGGCGCTCGCAACCCTTTGAATTATATGATCATACTGAGGGCGTCTTTTTAGCAATAACTGTACATGGGGTATTGAAAGAATTTGCGGCAGCATTCAATTACTTTTGGCTATACTTGTAATAGACTTAGTTGCCATGTTGCTGCATATTGCCATGAATAATTATTAAATACAACTCCTTATTCAAAGTATTTATATGAACATTAAGTACTGGAGGTAAGTAAGGTTACGGGATTCACGGCTTAACTGCATTTCAGATTTTTTCCCTGGCACAGATGTGTATTTAACTAGAGATACTTAACGCTGAAATAATTTCGTACAATAAGTGAATACGTGAGTGAATTAATTAATAGATTATAAAATAAATTAATAAATGAGCTGCTCTGAATAAAATAAAATTCTGTAATATTTTTGTTATTACCACCACCACCCTGGTTTTCAAAAGAGATAACTAGAGTTTCTAGTCAATTCTCTGACGGAAACCGCTCTTCAAGCAACCGAATAAATTAACAAAATATAAAAAAAAAGTTAAACCTATTTTATACTAGCTTTTGCCGGCGGCTCCGCCCGCCTTAAAAAGTTTTTCCGGGATAAAAGTCCCGCTTTATGTTTTCCCTGGATAAAAAGTAGCCTATGTGTTAATCCAGGCCATGACCTACCCGTGTGCCAAATTTTATCGAAATCCGTTCAGTAGTTTTTGCGTGAAAGAGGAACAAACATCCAAACATCCATACATTCTTACAAACTTTCGCCTTTATAATATTAGTAGGATAAAAGAAAACCTTCAACGTGTATGAAGATACTATATCGTGGAAGGAGAACATCGTGAAGAAATGTACATACTTAATATGTCCACAAAATAATTTCGACGGTATGTGAATTGTGAAGCCTGCCAACCCGTGGTCAGCGTGGTGGAGTAAGGCCTAAACCATCTCAGTAGTAGAGGAGGCCCGTGCCCGGCAGTAGAAACGTATATAGTTTAGGGCTGCTATTATTAAATCTTTGTACATACATACATGGCATCACGTCTTTTCCCTTTTCAGGGGTAGGCAGAGGTGTGAGACACCCACATTTCTCCAGCTATTTTAGGTCCCATATAATAGGGGACGGGTCTATTGCCATTTACTGGGCACATTTCCAGACTTTTACTGGTGGTAGGTCTCTCATATGTATGAGGCCGTCTGGGTGTGTACCATGGCAATGACAATTTCTACCGCCAAGCTGCAGTATGCATGCACTTTTGTGTTTCGGTTTGAAGGACATTGTAGCCAGTGTAACTACAGGACATAATGAGACTTAACATCTTGTGTCTCAGGATGACGAGCGCATTGGAATGCCACACAGTACTTTGTAATTCAAGGTGCTGGATGGTGTTGCTACGGCTTATGCGTGGTCGTATTGCTTACCATCAGGCGAACGGCATGCTTGTCTCGTCATTCAATGCCATAAAAAAAGACTACAGGCTACTGAGTAGAAATTCCAATATCACTTCGCCTGACCCGAGAATCGAAACCGAGACCGCAGCTCTGCAGTCGTATCGTAGTACAACGACGCCACCGAGGCAGTCAGTATAAATCTTTGCAAGACTCAAAACACATTTTCCCTGACTCGACAGAGGTTGATAAGTTTTCGTTCAAACCGATCTATTAATGTACGACAGAACAAATGTACCCGATTAACTTGGTCAGCGCCTTTCGTTCCGTTCGACTGGATTACCAAAACCGATCCAGCGAGACGACACGTGATTTTTTCATTTGGTGATTTTATTTTTAATCAAACTTTTCTGAGAAAATGTTCTAGTCCATTTCTAGGACTCACCTTATGCTAATTTGCAGTCGATCAACAGTTCATACATTGGCAAGTAATAGTGAACCATTAAATATTATATTTGTACATAATATACAAAAAGAAAATTGGAAAGTCACCAAGAAAACGTTAAGACAGTGTCAGAGACGTTTTTCGAAGCCGAAGCATAAAACCAAGTAAAAATAAGTCCAGTTAAAATTTGTCAAGCCATACAGCAGTACCGTAGGGTCATCATTTTCAAATATCCTCGGGGATGAAGGATTCAACAAAACATGTTGCCCGAACCTTGTCGATAAATCCGTCGGTATCTAATATTTTAAGGAACAGAATCCTTCCTCTATTTAATTAAAGAATTCAACCCAATTCTGACAATGACCTTTACAAAAAGTTTTTTATAATTCAGATATATTGTTGTTGAATTTGTTCAGCTACCGGACTGCCTCGGTGGCGTAGTTTTATTATGTTACGACTGCAAAGTTGAGGTCTCGGCTTCGATCCCCGGGTCGGGCAAAGTGATATTGGGTTTTACCATTCAGTATCAGCTCGGGGTCGGAATTTGTGCCCGATAAGGCAATAGCCTCGCCCACTATCACATCATGGAACTGAATGCGCATGGCAAAAGTGGGTGCACTAGTTGCGCCTCTGCCTACCCCTTCGGGGATAACAGGCGTGAGTGTATATGTATATGTATGTATGATCTTAAAAGCTCATTACAATCCTAGTTATTTAAAAATATGATACTTACTCATTGTATTTTTTTCTCCCTTTGTTATTAATTCCACCCTAGTTTTTGTATTTCGTTAGCAGAATAGCTGTTAATATAAAAACATAAGTTAGAAAGGTAACGATACTTCTGCATTAATTTCACTGTATTTGCTGACTGAAGCATTCTGATTAATTCAAAGGGAAAAGAGCTTCATAAAAGCTGGCTACCTATGATTTTTCTGATCCGTCCGATGCTGTATAGTCATCACATTCTCGATCAAACAACCAAGAACTTAGATTTGCGCACAAGGTTCTTTACCGTATTCTTGTTTTACTATTATCAAAATTATCCATAAACATATTTTATTTAAATATCAGCCTCTTACCAACAATAGTTCGAAAGAGCCCTTTGAATGTCAGACAAACAACATAGTGTTTATTTAGTAATCTAGAATCCTAAAAATAGGTCGCTTGTCCTCCCTAAGTCTAGAATGCTAATATAGAGCTCGATTCTTGCACGTTTACAAGACTATTTCCTAAGGGTTCAATAACAAATTGCCTGCTGAGCCAGTATCCGGTAGTTATATTACTCCTCCCTCGGGATACTTTCAATCAATATTTGAATTTTCATCGGTTACGGTCGTGTTCTTTATGACCGTTTAAAAGAATATGAAATGTATACCGGCATTTTGCACCTAGTGTTTGCACCATCTAAGACTGACAGCTAAAACTTTATACATAAAGTCTTCCTGTATGTTAATAATGTATACATACATACACACACACACACTCACTCACTCCTTTTATCCCCGAAGGGGTAGGAAGAGGCGCAACTAGTGCACCCATTTTTAACCGACTTCAAAAAGGAGGTTCTGTATTCGATCCGTATGTATGTATGTATGTATGTAAATTTGTATGGCCGCGAGTTTCTCAAAAACTACTGATCCGATTTGAATGTGGTTTTCGATATTGAAATGTATATTTTTCAGGGAAGGTTTTAGTATATAATTTATGAAGATTTGATGAAGATCTTCAGAGATACACAATGGAACTCTTCAATAACTAACAGCAGATGACTCGCGAATGCTGCAATCGTATATCTATGACGTATTATTTACACCATTCCAGAATTAACTAACAAAAAAGCAATATATAAAAACTTTTTAATTCAAATTTTAATTATTTTTTGATTGGTAGTGGTTATGAAGTCTGTTTATTTTTAACAGCGGATTTTGCACGAGCAGTACCATAATTGCGTATTTTGATTGAGTTGTGGTTGCTTTGTTTGATTTAGTAGGCAATAGGATTAATTCTAAAGTAAAATGATATCGGAATTAGTATTATCTTTGATTAATATGAAACCTGTAATTTACTTCAAGTAAAGAGGAATTGGTTTTTACTATTTACGAACCTGAATTTTTTAATTGTGCCCGGTATATCACAATAGATTCTTCCCCAATTACATAAAACTTAACAAAGCAAGCGAAATGTAAGTTACACCTCTGCCTACCCCTGGAAAAGGAAAAATATGCGATGCTATTATTAAAAACCAAAATAACACGTACTACCGCGTAGAAATCTGTTAGCAAGTACTGTAATGACCCAAGCCCATAATATTAGCCGAAATGGCCTATTTGGGGCGATTCGACACGACTCTGCCGATACCCTTCCGGTCACGAACGGGACGCACTCTATAATAAGTTGGGGGCCTCTTTTATTAATCAATATTGCATACTAAGCAGATTTTTGGTTGTGGAATGTAATTTAGATATGTCATATGCAGGCACAATTTATGTCACTACGTAATACATATAATCCAACAGTTATGAAATAAGAATCGCTAAAGATAACGACGTGAAAGTTTCTCATAATTTGTTATTATTAAAATAATATTTGCCCTTTTTAACAAATGAATGATGAGACAGGTAATTACGTTATTCGAATACTTATAAACTAGTAACACTAACCAAATTTTTTTAATTTAGAACACATATCTGCGCCTGTGTCATGCTACAAAATCAGATATTATGTGATATAACTTCCGGCAATTACTCTGGCTATAAGCCTTTTAACACCCTAAACACTACAGCTATACACTGTTTTTTTGCGGCAAAAATAGACTAGCGATTGTCCTTACACAGGCAGACTCCGCATGCAAGATATTTAACCCGCGTAGGATAAAGAAAATTGTCTATTGTCTCACGCAACAACGCTCACATTTCTTAACAAAACATTTTAGCCAAATATTCGAAGAAAATTACACATTTCCTCAGAAAATATTTCTAAAAGCGTACATCATTTGCATCGCAGGCCCCCAAAATAGCACCTAAATACATCTCTGTAATCAGGTTGCTAGAGATTTCAAATATACAGCGTAAAGCACTCCAGCCTTTATATTAGGAAGGGCAATGCAAACGTTTCAGGTGGAGAGAGTGGGTAACGGAGGAGGGGGACGGGGAGAACGGGGCGGGTTGTTGTTGACCTTTATTGATTCTTTTCATTGTAAAAAAGGGACTGGTCCGATTTGAATGCCTATAATATGATATGTTTGGATAGTAAATTATTTTATGGCAGTTCATACATTACCGTAATATATTCTGGGTCATCTGGGTCATTATAATGTTCAAAACATATTTTGTAGGCTGTAAGAGATTGTTAAACAATAGCACCACACTGGTCTGTATAATTTTTATTCCACTTTATTTTTAGTATAATTTTTGCAAATGTTTAATTTGAACATCTTTGTAATTAAAGTAAGTTTAAGGGCCAATTTCACTACTTGCTGATAAATGTTACTCGTCACATAAATATGTAAGCCGACCAAATACAAAAGTGACACTCGAGTCTTCCTAGATTCGACCAAATACTTCGACTTTTGCATTTAGTCAGCTCACACGAAAAGTCACAGTCTAACCTAAGCTCCTGCTTAGATTAGAGTTGGACTTTTTGAAATCGGCCCAATACTATCGTTATGTATAAAATATATAAATAAAATAATTATTAATATTTTGATTTCGTTGTTATATCAAGGATATTTGTAAAGTGTAATTGCTTTGTTCTTTCACGGGACCACTGAAAACGTTTGAAATTTTACATTTCAATATAGGAATAATTTATCTGCCGAAGGACCTACGCTTTCATCCACTAAACATCTTGGATAATTTTATTTTAAAAGGAATTGAATGCAAATGGAGCCCAGTTCAAACACTAGTGCTACATAATATTTTAATATGCAAACAGTTCAGAGAAGTAATGCAAGAAACTCCATTTAATGGCACGGCAGCGAACGTCATTCCTGTCAGCCTGAAGAGACCTCATTAGACGATTTTTCAAGGAAACGTTATTTAATTCCTTACTTAAAAACTACACGAACAGAATATATATTACTAGCTTTACTCGTGCTTCCACTTGTGCAAAAAATTCTTGCTACCAAACTCCCATTGTTAACTTTTTCAGGATAAAGTAACGTGTTTTATGAACATCCAAATTCCATGATTTTCTCATTTATATTAGTAAGATGTAAGTGACTACCTTGGTATAGTTTTGATGCGTGCGCGGATGACACCGCTCTGTGGTTACTGGGTTTGAAACCCGGGTCGGGTGAAGTGATATAACTACTCAGTATTAACCTGGAGTTTGGAACTTGTATCTGATATGTCGACAGGCTTGCTCCTTTTAATCATTTGATTCAATTCACATGGCGAAAAATCACAGAAATTTTCAAATTTATGTTTGAAACCAAAACTACTGAACAGATTTTGATGATCATCGAGGGACCAATCTAAAAGTATATTTTTTCAAATAAAAAAAGAATTTTCCAAGCCAGATAATCAATGACGGACTTTTGAGGTAACAAAAACATTAAAAATTCACTTCTAATTTCGAAACTCCTCCTTTTTTCAAGTCGGTTAATATAACCTAAACCGGTAGACCTATCTAATAAATGTGAACAGACACCATTAACAATTTCACCCAAACATTTTGTAGCACACAATAAGGGTAATAAAAACCCGCTTTCAAACTCCACCAAATACCCTACATTGTACATTTGATTGCCTATAAACTAATATGTGGCTTCAGCCAACCATAAAAGGGTTATTAACGGGGCCCACGGTCCCATTTCGTCGTACAATTACGTACCTGCGCGGATTTTAACAGGGTCTTCTTTGATTTTTAAAGGTCATTTTAAACTTTACTGTCAAAAGTCGCTTGTCTGTTTTAATGTGGATGACACTTATTTGTGATACTGTACGTATATGTTTCATATTTTTATGGCTATTTCTGTGTATTGCTCACCTAATCATCATCATCATCACCCATAAGATGTCCATTGCTTACCTAATGGTTATACATAATAGTAACGTCACCCAACTTCGACCTCTATCAGCTTTCTTCGTGAAATGTGTTTCGCTGACCACATTTAAATATATAGATTAAGGACAAACGAAAGAAGAGTACATTTAATGGGTGTTAAAACTAGAATACAAAAAAAATATTTTAGTATGTAGGTACGATAGACACCATATTGCATAACTCTTAGTTATTACAGTATCGTCTAACGCCCGTATTCACAAAATGTTTACTGGTGGTATGTAAGAGTCCGTCTGGGTGGGTACCACCGCAATATCTATTTCTACCGCCAAGCCGCAGTGTGCATGCATTGTTGTGTTTCGGTTTGAAGGACATTGTAGCCAGTATAACTACATAGTGAGACTTAACATCTTATGTCTCAAGATGACGAGCGCAGTGGAATGCCACACAGTACTTTGTAACTGAAGGCTGATTGGTGTTGCTACTGCTTATGGGTAGTCGTATCGCTTGCCGTCAGGCGAACGGCATGTTCGTCGCGTCATTCAATGCAATAAAAAAAATGTGACTGAAGTCAGTTTCTCAGTGTTTTCGGTATGACAGCCTTCGCAGTTCAAAGACAAACGGCGCTGTGATTCGCTAATATTGAAATACAACTTTGCGTCAGTTGGCTGTCGCATAAACAAAGCTGAGCCAGGCCAAAGTAAAGTATGAAACGGCCGACACTATGCGTTCGGGCGATGTGCGTTCTCATAATTTTGTTTGTAAATACTGGTGTAAATATATTGACTGACAAGCGACAATGGTCATATGACGGTACCTCCCAATCTAAGTATTTTCAACTGGCCCCAACGTTCATTAATATTCCTCATCGTGTTCTTGCAGAGCGGGGGCGTCATGTTCTCCCCATTGGGCCGTCTGCGTGTCGCGCAAGCTGTGCGGAAACAGGTAAACACTGCATATTGTTAATAAGTTTAAAAGATACAAGTCTATTTACGTTGGATGGCGTGATTGATAGTGTAATTTGCAAGTTTCCTTGCAACATTTTGGTGGAACCAACTTTCGCTAGTGTTTTTAGGGGCTCTAGAAAAGATCCCTTTCAATCATGGAATGATATTATATTCTATCAATAAGTCTATCGCATGGCCATATAATTCCCTTATATATTTTTGTTTTTTTTTTATGAACGTTAAAGATTGTAAATATACATTGTGTCTACGACCCCTGAGGAGGTACTTTAAGAAATAAGGCCTATTCTTATAGCGATCGGTAACACTTAGATGATTCATCTGGTATTGTCTGGGTATTGTAGCTGTTTATGTGCGGTAATAATTTGTGTGCTTCGCAAATAACCATTTGAAAAATGCACCATACTACTCAGCAGTCGAACTTGAGCCTTTTGATTAATTTGAAATGATTGATTAACCCAATTTAAATGGGAAAATATCTGTTGCACTTATTTGATGTTAATTTGGAACCATTTGTCATATAGTAGGTAAGTAATGACGCCTACAAACTTTCACACGAACGATTTGTGGAAGCTGTGCCGTTCTTTGAGGGGAAATGAGAATTGGAAAAAGGGAGTGCCTGCATTTGTCCTCCGGCAATCTATTCCGTACAAATAGTCAATCAACATAAGGATTAGAAAGAGTTGAAATTTGCCCTCTACCTATTTATTTCTTGAAAGTAGCCCACCATCGTTCTATGCCATCATCTAGGCCAGCGTGGTAGACTAAGGCCTAACCCCTCTCAGTAATAGAGGAGGCCCGTGCTCAGCAGTGGGCAGTATATATAATACAGGGCTGATTGCATTGCATTGCAATAGCCCACCAACATATTATTTTAATTTACTTATATTAAAATTCGTGGAGCTTTGTGATTTGAGTAACTTATTGCCAATTCCAGATGAGCCAAATCCCAGTACTGGGGACTGAGGCAGCCCCCCTGCAGGCGCCCCTTTGCTATCAGCTGTTGTGCGCGCCCCCTATAGCGCAGCTGCCTGCATGTGCTCCGTGCGAACTGCCCCCGCCCTATGCTGTCTACCCACTGCCGTTTGACAGTAAGTTTTCGATTTTAGAACATGCAATTTCAAGCGGATTGAAATCATTCCGCTCTGAGCAGCCGATCTGAGCAGACCTTTTGTTTGTCGCAGTACCTGCTGCGACATTCCACTGATCCGTCCGGGTACCTGCTCGGTGCGGTCCGCAGCGACCTCGCTGCAGCCAAGGCGAAACAGGTAGCAAAGGGGCAACCCTTTGCTGTTTGTTAGCCTATTTCGGGCCAAGCCGCGTCCTTTTCAGGACAGGGTTTAGCCCAATTATCGTTTCTATCGACGTTTGGCCCCTTCAGGGAATTGGCTCGGTGGAAACCTAACGGTGCTAACAAGCCGAGTCGCGGCCCCGGCCACGCGCTGCGCCCCCTCAGGGCAAGGCGAAGCCGGACGGGTACGGATCAGGAGGCTGTGGAGGCACACCGCAGTCTCCCCCGTATATCACCCTCCCAACCCTACCCTTTCCTTAATTCCATCCCGTGTATCGGTTGAGCGTGCGGCCTCCGGCCAATACCGCTTACGGTACACGGACTGTTAGGAACCCTTTTTGCACAATAAGACTGGCAAAAGGGATACAAGCTTAGGGCACACATTATTTTTAAGTACACCCCCCCTCGCCTATACCCGGCGGGGAGGGACACGCACTCACTCACCCCCGGGCGTTCCTACCCGGGGACTTAGTTCAACGCGTCCCATACCGCGTCGCGATCCGCGCTCGTTGTGTGTAAACCTGCCTGGTTTCTTGTGTGTTCTTTACAGGCGGTGCACACCCGGGGTTAGTGAACACACACGCGGCCCCTAATTCATATTTACCGTAGGCTCGGACTCAGCCGCCAATATGGCTGATTCTGGGCCTATGGATTTGGCTCCCGAGCGGCCTGTCGTCGCCGCTCAAATCGTTAGCGCTCCCCTCACCGCGCCCATTATCTCCAAGGAGGAGATAATGAGCATGGTAAGGGCGATGTTCCGGTCGGACATCGCGGTCCGACAGGAAATTATTTCTATGGCTAGGGAAGCCAGGGGGCCGTCTGAGTCCTCAGACACCTCGGAGTCGTCCGAGGCTACGACCTCCACAGAGACCACCGAAACCTCGGGCGGCTCCGTGGAGTCTGAAGAGGACATGGACGTGTCCCCCAGCCCACCCACCGCCACTAATAACTCAAAAAAACGGCCAATATCTGCTTCTTCCTCCGCCTGTGAATCCGGGGAGGAGTCGTCTTCGTCGGAACGCGACGAGGACGGCTTCACCACGGTGAAGAGCAGCCGGAGGAAGAAGCAGAGAAACGTCGCTGCTCCCGCACCAACCTCCCCGTCCGCGCCTTCTGCGCCTTCCGCGCCTTCAGCGCCAACCGCGTCCGCGTCTGCGTCGACGCCGCCACCGCCGCCGACTCAATCAAAGGGGCCTAAAAAACAGGTTGAATCTCCAACTCCCCTCAAATATGTCCATGCGGGACATATTTGAGGAACTGCACAAACAGCGCATCGCCATCTCATCTAACTCGTGGAACAAAGTCCACAAGCTTCTTGCCCTGCAGCCCGCCTCAATCGCGGACCACAGGGCGCTGACTAAATTCCTAGACGCCAAACATTGGCATTATTTCACATATTCTCTCCCAGACGAGCGGCGCTTCCGCTACGTCATTCGCGGCATCCCCGTCCAGATGTCCACTCTAGAGGTCAAAGAAGGCCTCGAAGAGAAAGGCATAGTCGCCCTCGAAGTGCACAGGATGCACAGACAGTCCCGCGCCTCCCGGCCGGGCATTTAGTACGAGATGGTTCTTGCCATTCTCCAGTCCCCGTCAGACGTTAAACGTCTTTTCGAAATAAAATATATCACCGTCGAAGCCCCTCATAAATCCACCCAAATAGGGCAGTGTCACAACTGCCAGAAATACGGCCACAATTCTCGTGGCTGTCGCCTCCCCGCCAGGTGCGTCAAGTGCCTTGGCGAACACGGCACATCCGAGTGCCCCCGTCCCAAGGACCGCTCTCAGTGCACGGAGCCGCCTTCGTGCACCAACTGCCGGCAAACCGGCCATCCAGCAAACTATCGCGGATGCCCTCGCGCCCCCAAAAGAGTTGCCAAAGCTCCTAAAGCTGCGGCCCCCTCGGCCCCTCAGGCCACTACATTCAAACTGGCACCTGCGCCAGTGCGCAACCCATGGTTTCCTCCCACGGCGCGCGCTGATCCCCCTTCACAGGCCCCCAGCGGAGTCACTCCCGCTGCCCCGGCCTCTACTCGACCCTCTCCTCCCCCAGCTGTGGCTCCTTCTTCAAAGGCAGCCCAGCCCAAACCCAAACCCAAGCCCACCACCCCCCCCCCCACCCCCTCTCAATCGGTGACGGTGGCGGCGAAGGCAAGCGACGCCTCTTCCTCAGTCGCCTCATTGTTAGGTTCCCCGGAGATTATGATTCTCCACGGGAAACTTTTTGAGCGTTCCCGTCTGCTCACCCGTACGGGAGTAGAAGACCTCCTATTAATCGCTGAGATCGCTCTGATCCAGCAGCAAATTTTCGAGGCCACAGTCAACGCTGTGCGTCTCCCCTCTTTAACTTCATAAATGGCTACCAACGCCAGACAACTCCCCCAGCGGACAAAACCCCGCTCCCTCAGAGTGGGGTTTTTCAATTGTAACGGCATTCGGGACCAAAAAGCCGAAATTTCTTCCTTTGTCCGCGACAACAAAATAGACGTTTTCCTCATCCAGGAAACGTTCCTTAAGCCCTCTCACCGCGATCCCAACATCCCAAACTTCAAACTGGTGCGAAATGATCGTACCAGTGGCCGTTTAGGAGGCACTCTCATTTATTACAAAAGGTCCCTTCATTGTATACCTTTAGAGTCACCGATAAGCTTGAGCAACATTGAGGCTTCGGTCTGCAGGCTAGCCATGACCGGACACCCGCCGATCACCATCATATCAGCCTATCTCTCACCCACTAAGGAGCTTCACTCCAACGAACTCGAAACGTTATTTGATCCTGGGGGATTCCGTCATTTTGGCGGGAGGCCTCAATGCCAAGAACACTCTCTGGAACTGCAACTCGACCAATGAGCGAGGTGCAGTCCTAGAGAGTTGTCTTGACACAATCAATCTAAGCCTATTGGTTCCTTCAGAACCAAACCACTATAGTTATAACGACGACCACCGACCGGACATACTCGACGTGGCACTTGTACGGAACGTAAGCCTTAGCGTGCGTTCCATGCAAGTGTTACAAGAGTTAGACTCTGACCACAGACCTGTGATCCTCGATCTAGTCCCCGAAAACAGTCCAACAGACACAGGTCCTAATATTCCGATGAAGGTGAAAACGAATTGGCGTCTTTTAGGCACCAAGCTCGCAGACACCTCATCCACTGATCTTTCCGCGATCCCGACCAACATCGTGACTCCTGAGGAAACGACCAGCGCGATACGCGTCTTCACCGACCACCTTCAGAACGTTTTGAGCGAAAGCTCCGAGAGGGTGCCAGAGACTGTTCACAGTCACTGGCAACTTCCCGAAGACGTTCGGTGGTGGGTGAGGTTGCGTAACGCTACGCTCAAAGCCTGCGCGACGAGACCCATCCCGGAACGACGACATCTTGCGCGCTACCTCCAACGTGAGGTTAAGCGTCGCGTAAAAGAGGTCGTCGATTCGAGGTGGGACACTCGCCTTGCCGATATCGATCCGACACATACGGCCTTTTGGCAACTGGTTCGTTCCTTCAGGAGAAACGATGTGGCCTCCATGCCTCCGCTCAATCGTCCGAATCAACGCCCGGCGTTTGATGACGACGAGAAAGCGGAACTACTGGCCGGCAGCCTGGAGTCTCAATGCTCGCTCACCTCTGTACCCGTAGATGACGACATTCTTGTTGCGGTTGACACGTTCGTCGAAGATAGGAACGCGGTCCGGCCACCGCCAGTCTCTATATCGCGACCGTTATACGACAACGTCGACCCGGACGTCGACCCGCCGCCCGATCCCCTTGCGCCGGTGACGATCGAAGAAGTCACCACTCTGATCAAGGCACTCAAACGTAGGAAAGCCCCCGGGGGCGATCTAATCCCCACTCGTATGATTAAAATGCTCCCGGAGCATCTAGTACAAATTCTAACCTCTATCTATGACGCCGCGTTTCGTAACTGCCTCTTCCCAGAGGTCTGGAAAGAGGCAGTTGTGATAGGAATCCACAAGCCGGGGAAACCCGCTTTTGAACCCTCCTCTTATATGCCCATCAGTCTGCTCAGTACTCTGGGCAAAATCTACGAGCGGATCGTCCTCGACCGCCTTAAAATAGTAGCTCTTAATCAAAATTTGATCCCTCCGGAACAGTTTGGCTTTCGCGCTAGACACAGTTGTGTCAATCAGGTGCTCCGCATCACGGAGTACGTCCACGAACAATTCCGTAAAGGAATGCCTACCGGTGCTATTTTCTTCGATATCGAAAAAGCATTCGACAGGGTGTGGCACAACGGCTTGCTTTTTAAGCTATACACTCTCAACGTGCCCACACAACTCGTGCACATCATACGAGATTTCCTGTCGAATCGCGGTTTCAGATATCGCGTGGAGGGAACTCTCTCTTCCCGACACACCATCACGGCCGGAGTTCCGCAAGGCTCCGCCCTGTCACCTTTTCTATTCTCGCTGTACACAAGCGACATCCCTAGACCACAAAACGCCCATCTGGCACTATTCGCGGATGATACCGCAATCTACGCTTCACGTAGAGACCCCGACGAAGTGGAGCGCACTTTGCAAACCGCCGCCGACGAACTCGGTGAGTGGTTCCGCAAATGGCGAATCACCGTCAATCCCACCAAAAGCCAGGCCATCCTTTTCACTCGAAAAAGGAAAGTCCATGTCCCTCACTTTTCAGTCCGCATGTCCGACCAGGTTATCCCCTGGAAGGGCCAAACCAAATATTTAGGAGTAACCCTTGATCAGAGGTTGACCTTCATCGCACACGTAAATGCGGTACGCGCGAGAGCCGCATTCGCGATGAGCCAGCTCCACTGGCTCTTAAACAAAAATAGTAAAATGTCAATCCGCAACAAGATTAGGATCTTTAAAACATGCATCCGTCCGATAATGACATACGCGTCGCCCGTATTCGCTCATTTACCGCCCCGTCGCCTTCAGCGAATGCAGGTGATTCAAAATCGATTCTTACGACATGCACTTGGTGCCCCGTGGTACGTTCGCAATCGCAACCTCCACGTGGACACCAATATGCCGACCATCAGGCACTTTATGCAGTGCGCCAGCAGACGCTATATCGACAGGGCGGTAAACCACCCGAACACGCTTATCCGTAAAGAGTCTATATACACTCCATTTGATCGCGCCAAATGGAGACGACCGCGATCAGTCCTGACCGATCCAGAGGACGAAATCACTCTGGCTTTACGCGAAAAGACCGAGCATCTAAAGCTCCTACACTCCACAAGACCGCTGTACCGTCCTCGCCGTCGAGGACCTCGTCGCGCTCCCCATAACCCTGCCCTCTCTTAGCAGTTCCGGCCCGCGTGCCGAAGACTTCTACGAACGCATTTATAGGATTAGGTTTAAACCATATTTCCCCAAACACTGATGTCTTATCCTCTCAGTGGCCGCCCTGAGCCGCGGTCGTGACCCATTAGTGGGTCGCCCTCAGCGTGGTCGCTTAAATTTAAGGGTTGCGAGCGCCTTCTGCGCTCACCCAAAAGACCGGTGTGCTTTCATAAGCCGACCCTCGTCAGGCTAGAAAGAGTATAGTCAGGGACAAAAAAAAAAAAAAAGCGGATTGAAATTTAGAATATTTCACTGTATATCACTTCTACTACTTGGGAATATAATTAATCCACTGTAAAGAGGTGGAGTATCTGTTTGATGGATATTATTTCGATTGCTGTCTACCTACTAGTAAATGCAGTATAATCGTAACTTGACTCGTCAAGCCCCGCGACGGACGCTGGCGTCCGAGTATATAGGGTTTCCCCATTTCTATAAGCGGGGTTTGACGGGTTAAAAAATCCAAACTTGTGGCAAAGACAGCACACCTTCAAAATAAATTATTACCTCTTTCTACACAATCAAATCACAAACCCTCTTTTCCAGCAACCCCAGCCATCTACGGCCCGCCAGCCCAATACGCGTTGGTACCGGCCCCATTCAGCGCGCCGTGCTGCGAGCCCGCGTGTTGCGCCCCCCTGGACAAGCAGCCGCGGGTCCACCCACCTCCACTACACCCCGCCTTCATCTACTAAACCTCCCTACTTGGACACATTAGAACTATTTTTTTCAACTCGGACCTAAAATGCTTGAAGGTTCAGTACTTGACTATTTATGCATTTGATTTAGTTCATGATGTTTTGATTAAGTCAGTCCATGATTTAAAGAATGGTCTATATAACGTACGTAATATTGGTTGCATTACCATATTCATTACATTGCAACCAATAAACAAATATTTTAATGTGTTCAAACCGTTACTTTATTGGATATGTATTTATTTATAATGGTTAGTTCACATGTAATTACTGAAGTCATCGCTAATAGAAATGTTGAAGTTGTTTTTTGATATTTTACGAATTGTTACTATACAACGGGTACTCCAGGTATTACTGATTCCAAATATAGTTATCTTAGATATCACTAATCTGAAATTTCGGCTACAATACTATGGAAGTTCAACATAATATTTGTATCAGTTACCTGCTTAATATCAGACAGTGATTTTAACTGATTGTCATTATTTGTCTATAATTCTATCTCCCATCAAGCTAACCAGTAGTTTTACTACTCTTCTATAGTAAAATTAGGTTTAAATATGTTATATCGAAAGTTAATATAGGTATATTCCAAAATTTCAATTGGATTTGGAATAGTATGTGTCATAGAGTTTTATATTTAAAGTGTTAACTGATGGGGTACCCCATGTTTTGCTGTTACATGGTACAGTTAAGTTTTACAAGTACGAATGAGATTACCTGAAGCAACCTATTAATTTTGATCGTTTACATTTGGAATAAAGACATTATAATATGAACTATTATTTTTACCGTCACTATTTATGTAAAAGTTAGCAGTGGGTTTTTAAAAATGACAGAACTTGTACCACTAGACTGCTTGTAGTTATTTATATAATCTCTTCTCAGGATGTCACTGTTTTTAATATTTTGGTGTAATCATTTTCTTGAAACAAAAAATAGTTTGAGTTTCATGACTTTAAAAACTCGCTGCATGTTTAAATCACGTGAATTCAAATGTAAGTCACTAGAAAACAATAAAATGATTTCCTACCCCAATTGTCGCGAAAAAATGGGGTAACAGATAAAAATCAATGTTCCTTTTCCAAATATAAAAAAGTATAGAAATAAAATATTAATTATATTTTATTTCTCATATTTATCGCTTGTTGACTAATCAAAAAAATGATTAATATATTGCACTTATCGTTCCTCCAAGTTTTCTAGTGATTTACAAAAACTGAAGCTTTTTAATAATTCCACATTTATTGCTCAAGTCTTCCAGTCATCGCGCTCAATCCTTACCCATCTCCGATGCGAAGTGTTCAGTGTGAGATTAAGTAGATGTAAGCTTCGAATCATTGGGATTCACGTTTTGTTAATGTGGGTTTATCGAATTGTTTTGTAATTAGTTTCATTAGATTGGCTAACAGTGGTTATTTACAGGTGACGTTTTAGATTAGGAAAAACTGTTCTCATTGACGTTTCAATCAAAATTAATCATTCATTTTTATTTAAATTTAATCGAAATATTACCGTCGAAATCTATTATTATAAATCGTCTCAGCCATTTCTCACAGAATAAAAAACTAAATAACTAGGCATCAGTGCAATGCTTTTACAACACAATTTGATACAATCCTTAATAAAGTGCTTTCGGCACAACGAATGTAGAAAAATAGTTGCTAAATAAAACGTTACCTCTTGGAAAAGACACATTTGTTACTGCTTGTTATCCTTTAAAAGGATTACGTTTTGTTAGTGTAAGAGTGTTTTTTTATCCCTAAATTAGTACAGAGGATATGATATTTTTTGTATAATGTTTTAGTTTATAAATTGTTGCTGTTGTTGATTGAATCTGGGTCCAAGATGTGATACAGAAAAATGTTACAAAATGCTTTTCTATTCAGTTATCAGTGATAAAGGCCCTATTCATTCGGGGCCCTCGTTAAGTTATACGCAATGATCAAAGCAATAATACGAGTGGACTTGTGGTTTCGTGATCGCAAATTTTATTAAATTCGTTTCTGTGAGTATAGGACCAAATATTGGCCAATAATAGCAATAGTTGGCGGTTAGTTGGACAAATCTCTATACGTAACGGTGTTGTAATGGATGTTAATCTTTTTATATCGTATTCTATAACTTCTGTGGACTCTACGTGTGTATTGGGCGCGTGAATTTTTTCAATTCACGTCATATCGTATTTTTAATTTTGTTTCTCATATACCCCATTAAACCGATGGCTTACCCCAAACAGGTTTTAAATTAGTAAAAGACACGCTTTACTAATCCCTTCACTCCATACTTATATTCTTACATACTTTATTATAATAGCTTTCTCACGTACACTATATTCTTAGAATGAACACATTCAAATATTCATACAGAGATTCCTATGAGAATATTAATCATATATTACGAGCTTGATTTTCGTTAAAACCTATATGATTTGTAAGGAAAGAAATACTAAACTAAAATTCGAATTATACAACGTCCGACTTCGTGGTACGTTTTTCTCCTTTAAAGTTATACACGGAAACAAGCTCTATAAAACTTAATGCCTCATTTAGACTATTGGCCATTAATTCGCAGAAAAAGTTGGCGAATAAATATGACTATGAGTTATGAGTAACGAAGCCGAATAAGCTGTTTAAAATTTCACGCGCCCGACCAAATTGTGGTCTTTCTGCCTATAGACATAAGGCTTTATCTCAATTATTATATATAAATTCATATACGACTAGTGTTATCGGAAAAGCTGTCAATTTGTCGTCTTGAATATTTTACATCTACTTATATAGCTATAGTAATAGCCTGCGCTTTGTACTGTCTGTTTCTCCCCCATAGATTTATTTTGAGAAGATTTTCTAAAGGTTTATGTAATATTTTGCTAAACTACGTGGAGCTGTAGCTTTCTAAAGATATAACCAAACTGTATTTAAGAATCTATCGTGTATCACTGCTTTATTGTCGTTCGGGTAAATATGGGTCCAATATGACCCCACAATTAGAGTTTGATAGTTCTTTTTAAATAAATAACAATTATTAGAATGTTAGGTAGCAAGCAACGGTAATTTATATCTCCGTCTTTAAATTTAACTGGGCATTTAAAACCAAATTATGTTCAACATAATATTTTCAAAAAATTTGAAAACACTTTCTTGTTTATTTTTTTATTTCCACCATATTTACTCGAACGACCGGCCCTCCAATATTACGTGGCCTAGTGACTTTACTGCCTAACATATCGGATAACTAATCACTATGCTATAGTTTTCTTTTTAATAAAGTTATATGGGAATGATAAAATTAATAATCTAATATGAGAAACGATGTTATGTAGCCTAATTATAATCATATCAGAGATGTTGGAGTTTATAAATGTTGCGAAATATGAGGGGTCAAAATAGACCCAAGTGTTTTTTTAACGTTAAACTAACGTTTTTGTGTTTAGAAATATAAAACTTCAACTATCTAATAAAATAAAGTAAATGATGTGGTATTTTATCACTTATTAGTGTTCTCATTGTCTCGAACATCTTCAGGTTTGGTCAAAGCTACGTTAGTTTCAGAAATACTATGTAGACTTACATATCACTGAAAAATAGTGCATACCAGAATGAAAGGTCTATCTATCATTTTGTCGTTCCCATGTGACATATTGTAAATAATCTTTCGCTAGAATATATTATGTTAGTACGTGGAAATTTGTAGACAATATTAAATATAATTAGTTTAGGTTATATAATAACGAGTTGGCTTGACGTCTATATTTCTATGTCTCACGTCTGCTATGATAGAGCTAATTGTTATTGTATTGTTAGTTATATTGTTAGAGTTCCAATCACTACATCTGTTTTGTTCTGTATTGTTTCTTGCATGACTCCTCCCGAACGATCGCACTCATCTTGTTTGACATATTCGACTTTGGAAAAAGCTGGATTTAATAATTAAATTACTGATCCTATATTATGATTTTTTTTGTACATGTTAATGGCCATGTAGTGCCTGGATAATGATGTTATATTTTTATGGACACTTGAAAAAGAACAGTTGAAGATGGGACTCGAACCTACGACCTCATGGGTTCGACTGCTCTTTTTCAAGTTTACATAAAAATATAAAATCAAATTACTGATTCGTAAAGAATGCTATCTTTGTTGTATTATTATATTTCGTCACTCATCAAGAGTGACCGAATATTATTTAGTTTAATCATTCAATTGATAACGTAATGCAAAGATGTATAAAAATAATAACTTTATTTTAGAAGCTAATTTATTATTCTTATCATCAAGTAAGCTGGGTCTAAATTGACCCATAATTTTCGAACTCGAATATTTTAACTGAAGTACTATTTTTACATTCTGCTTCCACTACATAAAGCTTAAAGGGAGGAATATGCCATAAACTATAGCATGCAGAGATTCCGTCTTCATAAACGCATCAATGTACAGGGACGTTGACAATACAGCTGTTTTTAAGATTAGTATTGTCCTTGAAGGATTAATGGATCGAGGTACGTCCAAATATTTTCGTTGCTAGTTTTAAGGGTCTTTAGTGAAGTGGTGAGTTTGTAATGGGGGCAAGAATAACTCAAACTGATTTCTTTTTATCAAAAAATCTTTGTAATTCAATTCCATGTCTTATTATGTGTTGATTGTACTAGTATAAATAACATATATGCAAAATAACAAAAATATTCTTCACATATTATTAATTTTGGCATTAATATAAAAGTACTTATACGAACCCATTACTACTTTAAATGTGTATTTTTTTTATTTCATTTTATTTTATTAATACTCAGTTTGAGTGAACGAGAGTATTATCGACCCACCACCTCGCTAAATCGTACCATTTTTTTAGCAATACCAAAATTATCAAAATCAACAATTTCACACGTAACTTATTTATAATATAAAGCTATACTTACTTTAATCCAACAAGGCTCTAGTTTTTCAGCCAGAGTTTAAAATTTTAAACGTCAAGTATTATAATCAAATTACACTTATTTCGTAATGGTGTGTTGTATAAATTTTCTTATATTTGTGTACAAGCTTGATATTTGATAAATCAAAAACTATTAAATGTCCAAGATTGATGTTGTGTTAGTATTCTTTATAAAATTTTCGAATTGTATTGAAATGTTTGGCTTTTATTGTGGAGTAAAGGGTGGAGTGTTTTCGTCAATATTAAAAAATATAACTTGCCGAGTGAAACAATTAAAAAAAATATATAATATCAAGCATTGATTGCATTAAAGATAAAGAAAGTCAACGTCAATAAAATTATTATTGCAAATTTTGAATGTAATAATCGTTTCAATATAATAATAAATCTTGTATAAGTAGAACAATTTATAACTTGGTAGGTTCCTTGAATAGATGCACAAAATACTCAAATCTTTAAAGGATTAACTTTGGACAGCAAAAACTTTTTTGGTCAAAATGTGTTATCCTTTACAACCACTCAACGTTCACAGTAAAATCCAAACAAGATTTTGATAAAAAACTTTACAGACGTAGGCCGATATTGCGTTAAGTATAGTTATGCTATCCCTTTTAGAGACGATCGCTGTGACTAATTCGTTGATACAAGTTTATAGCATTATTTATCATGTTGACTACTTGTAAGGGATCTGTTAGAGCTGCGCACAGTCAAGCTTACGGACAACAGTATTATTAGATAATTTAAGGTACCGTTGCTTGTGTTGGGCATAATTGGATTCAGTTAGATGCCTCTCATTATGGGTCTAAAATGACCCAGTATACCAATGGGTAACTTCATACCCAACTATAAAATATAAATGTAATGGGATGTTTTTTATGTTTAAACATCGTACGTAATATAAAATTAAATATTAACTTCAATCCTTATAATATATAATCATCAATGTCCAATTATACCCAACAACAAAATGGCGGACTTCGTCGAAATGGCGGCAAGCTGTCGAAGCACAAACGTCACTTTAGCGAAGCAACGTCGAAAAGACGCCTATTTAGAGTCGCTCTCGAAAATTATACGGCAAATTATAATCGTCGGTGGTTGTTTAAGATAAATCACGAATCAAGCTATCTCTGTCGTGTAGATGTGTGTCTAATGTTGTGCGGAACGTTTTGGGGTTTCGCACACTGAATATAGATGGCGTTTTAAATTAAAATTTTCAAAGAAAATGTACTTAGTAAAAACTTACTTTCTAAAACCAAATTACTCCACATAATGTGTGTTTATATTATTCCATATCGTCAATGAATTATTGTTAACTAATTCATATATAATTACGCTCAAGGTTTTTTTCGTGTAACTTTAGGTACTTGTCTTTATTGTCATTTTAAATTATTTTTCAGAAACATTCATTCTTGATCGCCTCAGTGGCGTAGTTATATTACGATACGATTGCAATGCTGAGGTCTCGGGTTAGATCCCCGGGTCGGGCAGTGATATTCGATTTTTCTATTCAGTATCAGCCCGGAGTCTGAAATTTGTGCCCGATATGACGATAGGCTCGCCCCCTATCACATCATGGGACGGAATAACGGCGAAAAGTGGGTGCATTAGTTGCGCCTCTGCCTAGTATTACGGGAGTAAAAGGGTGTGTGTGTTTTATGTGTGTGTGTGTGTGTGTGTACATTTATTCTAGTTTCATCGCCCAAAATGAAAATGTGTCTGACAGACTTGGCTACCAGGCGCTTCATATTTTTATAATTCAACGGGCTTTTTCAAGCGGCTTCGCTCGCACGAATGAGTTTTTCTTGGATAAAAGTCTCGCTATACATTTTTCCAGGATAAAAAGTAGCCTAAAGCCTTTCCAGGCTCTCGAACTATCTCCATACCAAATTTCTTGCAAATACTAATTCTTGAGTTTATCGCATACAAACTTTGCCACCCTTTTTACCTTCTTAAGGGTTGAATTTCGCAAAATCCACTCTTAATAAGCGCCTACGTCCTAAAAGGAACTCGCATGCAAAATTTGAGATTCCTAGCACTTGTAGTTACTGAGATTTCATGATAAGTGACTGAGTGAGTGACCTTTCACTTTTATATACATAGATTTGTTCCTAAAAATTATATTTTTGCTTATAAAATATATCTCCTAACTCGAAAACGTTCCTCATAACACCCAATATATTATATCTCTATTCTATGACTCTAAGTGTTTTAGTGAATGTGATTCTATATTCTAATAAATATATTAAATATTAATTCTAAAAAAAATATGCTACCGTGATTATTTATCATTACGCACGTAAGTAATAGTCAATATAAATGATAAATAATAATAAATACGAATTAATAATAGGTAATTACACACCATTGTATCATCGAATGTAATTGTTGTTTGTTATAGTGTATAGTTATTATATGTATGTGATATTGTTATAGGTTTTAAAGGATATTTGAAGCTAAAATATAATTCTACTATTCTTCCTTGTTGACTTGTGTGTGTTATAGATTTTTAAGATATATTAAGGATCGTATTCGCTTCACATTAAGGTTCTTTTTCGGAGTTCATGTATACAAGAAACCGGTGTAATGCTTCTAATAATAAGCTATAACAGATTCTAAGGCACTGTTTCAATTTCATAGTATGTATATTATTCATATATCTATGCTCTGTCAATATATTATAAATCAACTGTTACTATTGTGGATATTTATATATTTCAGTAAAAAATGAGCTACGAATGATTTAATGATTGCCATTGAAAGTCAAATATTCTAAACTTAGCTGAACGCAGACGACCGATTTCATACATACGATTTATTTTGGGAAATAATGATATTTGTTATCAATATTAGCACGTGCTTGACGTTTCTTTCATATGAGTCACGTAGTTTATCATTCCGATTTGTTTGTCTGCATTAAGCACTGAACATATTTTCTGCTTGTTTTTTCTCGCGGTTCCTTACCAGTGAGTAAATATTAGCTTGTGCCAGCTTGAAACATGACTTCCTATTTCTTTCAAAATCAGATCTGTTGTTTCAGAGATTACGTCCTACAATTAAAACCACACAATCTTTGTTGTAAACATATAGATTTTAACCCGTCAAACCCCGCTTATATATCGCTGCTTTGCATGAATAACAACACAATCCAAAAAAGCAAATTTTACAGGACAGCCATTTCGAAATTTTTAAAAAATTTTGGTTGTTGCAACTTTGTACTTATTGAAGATATATAATCAAAGAAGGTATTAATCAAAAGGGTATTTATCAATGTTTTTCTGAAATCGTGATTGTTATTTGCTCGGATTTTAATACCATAATTAATTTATAACCGAAAATAAAACAATGATGTGAAGACATTTTGTCATACCACTGCGCCAATTTTGCAGATATGACTCTGAGTTTTATTTAACACAAAATATAGACTATTATGGATTGTATGGTGTTAAAAAAAGGAAATTCATAATTTTGGATTGTGTGGTTATTCATTCAAAGCAGCGATATATAGATGTATATACTCGGTCGCCGGCATCCATGGCGGGGCTTGACGAGTCAAACCACTCGCAAAATCGTATGCAGTCGTCTGCGTTCGCTGTAAGTCATATTGTGCATGTGCAATCAATAAAAGCTCATAACATTATACAAGGTCTTGTTTCGTATATGTTTATAATGGGGTAATCAGATTCGGCAAACTGGTTTCCATGCACAAAAATGTATTGCTTTACCGATCTCAAACCTCCATCTTTACAAACAAGCGGTCTGCTTACCTCTTACGTAATACCCCCTTCACATATTGTCAACTTAGAGAACTTGTCTATGTATACCAAACTATATAAAAAAAAACTTCCTCATATTTTGTAGATGTCATTTCAAATCAGTCATAAACAGCGAACCTTCAGAAGTGCAACCGGCACATAATAACTAAGTACAATAATAATAATAAAGCAATAACGAATAGTTAAATTATAAGTTATGATTATAATAAATTTAATTAATGTATTATTTGTGTGTTTTATTTATTCCATTCCTACGTGATAGTTCATTGGGAATACGACTCTAAGTCGCTCATGTAATGTCGCGTTTTCATACAGGCCAGCATAATTGTGGCGATTGGTGAGAGCTAATCATCTCCCTGCAGTTGATTCTAGATCCTATCCTACCATCAGGCACTTTGGCATCAATTTACCTTGTCAATATAAAAGATCAAAATATTTTAGGGTCACTTTAGTGTATGAAAACGAGACTAAACCAATCAATTGATGTAAGGATTCTACCTAACGTGTAGGATTTGTATATCGGCTGAGGTGGCTAAGGTCCTAAATTGTAATTATCAGCCTTGTTCACAAACGAATGAGACCAGTAATCCATGCATAGGCATATAGATGGGGGGCCGGGTGGGCCGTGCCATATCCAGAATTGCGTGGTGCCCACCGTTAATTTTAAGGCAACCTAATATAATTTCTTAAAGAGATAAACTTCCGACACTGGCCCCTCCATAAAATTGAGCTACCCCCACAAAGCCATGTGGTTGGTGGTAAGCGTCATTGCTGCTCACAATAGGAACACTGCCCAGAGCTTTGAATTACGAAGCACTCCGTGACAATGAATTTTGTTCGTGAGGCATAACTAGTTAAATCTCAACGTCCAGTAATTAGGCTGGTTAATGATTATCAAACGGAAACACCAGTCGTATATTATACTACATACTCAGCCAAAATCACACAATTCTGACTCTTACTCGTGATAGGTCTCTCATATGTAAGAGTCCGTCTGGGTGGGTACCACCGCAATGCCTATTTCTATCGCCAAGCAGCAGTTTGCAAGCACTGTTGTGTTTCGGTTTGAAGTCATTGTAGCCAGTGTAACTACTGGAAATAATGAGACTTAACAGTCTCAGGATGACGAGCGCAGTGGAATGCCACACAGTACTTTGTTACTCAAGGTGTTGTATGGTGTTACTACTGTTTATGGGTGGTCGTATCGCTTACCATTAGGTGAACGGCATGCTCGTCTCATCATTTATTAACATAAAAAAAACGATATCTACAACATACAACTTAGTAAAATGTCTGGACCAAATACACCATGTCTTGGATTAACACATAGGCTACTCTTTATACCCGTAATTAGCTCCCATGAGATACAATGAAATTATTGAAATAGACGCTGACGTCTTGTAGGTGGCGCTATGAATTCCTATAGTGATTTAGAGACTTTCGTAGCGGCAAAGACTTCTCACGCGGGTGAAGCCGCGAGCAACACCTCCTTGTCATGGACACATACACCTTTTATTCGGCATGGGGTAAGCATAGGCGCAACTAGTGCAGGCGCTTTTTGCCGGTGGATTTAAAATACATTGAAATTATTGGTATATCAGTTAAGTATAAGGCATGTTACATAATATTATTTGTTTCGTAAAGATTAAGAGCGGAATGAGTTGTAGCGTCAGTAGTAGTTGTATAGCATGCGCGGTGCGACACCGCTTTGAGGGCTCGGGTTCGAATCCTGGGCAATGCAAAGTGATATTGTATTTGTCAGCTCAGTATCACCCCGGAGTCTGAAATTAGTGCCCGATAGTGCGATAGGTTCGCCACCTATTTCATCATGGGACGGAATTACACACAGAGCAAAATGTGGGTGCCCTGGTTGTATCTCTGCCTACCCTCCTTCGTGGATAAAGATATAATTTGTGCTTTCATTTTTATTTATCTCTGATGTAATGGCAGCATAAATTGGCCTGAACCAGAATATCCTGGATTCGAACTTTAGTTCTAAAAACACTGGTTCAATTTCGCCTTCGAGACAACTTCCAGGCAACACTATGTGATTTTTATTTTTTATCACGGCGTTCCCCATTTAGAAGAATATTGAAAAGCGTAGTGAATTTACAGACCTCCCGTGGCCCAAAGCGAGCACAATCCATGCAAATAAAGTTTCCATTGTATAATATTACATAAAACACTGGTTACCAGCCTGGTTACACTGCTCGCCTATTCATTGGAACCGATCCAGATGGACAAACAACTGGAAATATTTGGATATGGTTGTTTTATTTGTGCGTAGTTGTGTGCTCTGTGTTGATATACATTTTACTAGTTTTTGTATTATTTATACTTAGTATACTACTTTTTGACAATAACACTATATCAAGTTAGCGTACCTAACAGTGTCGGTACTTCAATAATGTACCTACTGTGTATTGTTGATGCGTTGTCAAGGTAAATCCGGCGAGTAAATGACGTCTCCTTAAATGTAACGACCGCCACAATGGAGTCAGTGCTATACGCTTATTTTAAGCTTATAGAATTAATTTGGTTTAGTTTTTACGATAGATTTATGCAGGCAAGTCTTTGGGGAGATACAGGCCTGCCTAGGTAGGTTAGAAAAATCCACATAAAATGTTATCCGTCCTGAAAATAGAAAACATGGCCACACAGACAGAATTCAAATGTGGAGTCAGGCATTTTTTGATCATTATAATTTGATTTGCAACAAAATTTTGTAGTCACATTTCACATAATAAATGAATTCATATTACTTTACCATATCATACCATATCAGCCCTGTAATACTGCCCACTGCTGAGCACGGGCCTCCTCTACAACTGAGAGGGTTCAGGCCTTAGTCCACCACGCTGGCCTAGTGCGGGTTGGCAGTCTTCACATACCATCGAAATTCAGAGAACTTCTCAGGTATGCAGGTTTCCTCACGATGTTTTCCTTCACCCTTAAAGCGAGCGATAATTCACAAAGAATACACACATATTTTTTTTTAGAAAAGTCAGAGGTGTGTACCCTTGGGTTTCGAACCTGCGGACATTGCATCCGCAGTCCGTTCCACTCCCAACTAGGCTATCGCCGCTTACATTAATTACCTTAACTTAATTAATTACCTTACATTATAAAAATTCGATACAAGTTACATTTTCAATCCATATACTTACCACCTCCTAATTTTCCTACTTTCGGACCAGTCCGATCCTCAAACACTATTCAAGAGTTATTAGAGCACAACCGGACAATGTAAATCTTAAACAAACATTACACTTTACAAAGGACATGTCCGAAAACGGTCCTGAAATTTTAACCAAGACAGTTTATATTTGGATAGAAATTCTAAAAACTAGCCTATTACAATAAATCATTTAATTTTAAAAACCTCCGATTTTGAGATTTATATAATTTTATTTTGCTTAAAAACAACACGCGTTTTATATTCTGAATATTTTTTGATGGCTCCAAGATTCATATTTTGCCTCTTTAATATCCATAAAAAAGCGGACATCTCCTTTATGGACATTAAGAAGAGCTTTACACTCATACAGCTGTATTCTTAACGTGGTTTTAGGTTATTGACCTTTAGCATGAGTCTATGAGAGGATAGGTAGACCACCAAATGGGTCACTAAGCTATTATTAGCCTAACAGTTGTTTTATACTATATGGAGTTGTTGATAAAGTTAAAGAAACAAAAATGTTTTAACAAAAA
This sequence comes from Lapara coniferarum, assembly GCA_949316025.1. NCBI lineage: Eukaryota > Metazoa > Arthropoda > Insecta > Lepidoptera > Sphingidae > Lapara > Lapara coniferarum. The sequence goes on along the minus strand of OX438928.1, from coordinate 29,742,324 downwards.
GTTAAAACGCATTGAGAAACCGCCAAAAACTGAAAAATAATTCAACTTTACCTATACTGACCAGTGGCGTGCCTAGTGTTTTGGATGAGGGCAAGCCCAAGCAGACCTAAAAAAAAATCGCATCTCCGATTCATATAAAATGTGCACCCATAAGAAAGAAAAACAATATCTAAAAATAAAATAAAAAACCATAACCCGTACCGGGATTCGAACCAGGGGCTCGAAAGCTATATTCATACCCATGCACGCAATATAACTATGCCATGGAGACGACTAGACACCTTGTAGAAATTACATAGTTACCTTTATTCAAAAACAATTTTGACCCATTGCAACTTATTAAAAGAGTTTGTCCTAAAGATAAACTAAATACTTAAATTATACCTGTAATTAAATAATTTTACTAGATTGTACCTACCTATTCCAAACACTTGTTTCGTACGAAAAAAATATGCAAGACCGACAATACAACTTGATACATAGTCGAGGTACATATTGATACATATTGAGCAGCCAATAAGACAATAATTAGTTTTGTATACTGATCTAAATACCTTTTATGTTTCTTCAAATACATTTCGCGCCTTTCGCCAACTCGTTGAAAGTTTTTGTTTTCCATCATAACCTAACAAATTTACCTTATTCTTGCTGATCAAACCTTTCTCACACAATAAGGAATAATTTCACTCACATTTATTGCACCTTAAATGCTTAAAATAACTCAAAAACCACTTAATAAACACAAATACTTCAAAATGAAACATTCACGCACAATCATAACAAATAACTGATGTTGCCAGGTCCGAGTCAAAATTATACCATGAAATTAACGCTGAAAATATGACGAAAACTTATTGATAAATAAAATTATACTGCAATACCTTAAAAATTATAATTAGATATGTAATTATAATTATATTAATACTAAAATCCTAACATAGTCATGATAAATAAAAAAATACGCATTTACATTAGGAATATAATACAGAATAAAAGTAAGCATATTAGAGGTAACTCTTTCAATTGGCAACCCGAGACATTAAGCCTGGATTAATTTCCAGTACTGATTGCTATAGAAACTCACTATAGCTATACATTTGTGGTAGCAGTTGATGCGTATTCTATCCATAAGTGTGAATGAGGCAGAAATATAGCGGCGAAAAGCCAGGTAAAAGCCAACGAGAGAGAGAGTGATGAGTATATTTTGTTCGCACTTAGCTGTTTTGTATTAAATATTAAATGCGTGTACGGCGCGGGTGTGGTGGTGTGTGTGTGTGGGTATAGTGGTGTGTCCTTACGTGCGCTTGAGGCGAACTGGTTCAGCGAACTGTAACGCGGGAATTTTAAGATTCTAAAGAAAATTATTTCAAAGCGTTTGATCGTAAAATGTTGGTTATTTTTACACATTTGGTTTTGAGTACTTAGGTAAATTATTTTAGGGCAAGCCGGGCTTTTCGGCTTCTATGGAAGGACCGCCACTGCTGACACCCTATTTTGAAGTCGGTGACTAATTAAAATTATGTATTATTTTCGTATATTTGTTCATATTGTGTTGTTCATATTGTATTGTGTGTGTGTGACTGCCTCGGTGGCGTAGTTGTATTGCGTACGCGTTACGAGTACGATTTGCGCGCTGAGGTCCTGGGTTCGAATCCCGGGTCGGGCCAAAAAAATTGTGACTGGGTTTTTCCATCTTAAAAATCACTCAGTCGCAGCTCGGAGTCAGGAAGTTGGCGGTGTGATACCCCCGTGCCTCGGAAAGCACGTAAAGCCGTTGGTCCTGCGCCTGACCTCTCTCCGGTCATGTCGGATTGCCGTCTCACCGGACTATGAGAGTGAAGGAATAGCGAGTGCACCTGTGTATTGCGCACACACTTGTGCACTATAATATCTCCTGCGTACCTGGCTGATCTCCGTTGAGATTGGCCGCCGTGGCCGAAAAACCGGCTAGGAGGATTTCATATTGTGTTTATCTGGTTTACAACTTAGCTAACAATTTTAATTAGTCAATTTGTTCGGAGGCAGTGTACATAAAAAAATGCCTAACCACAATTGATTATTTTCTTTTTTGGAATCAATTAACAATATTTTAGCACGTACATTTATTCAGCATACATTGATACTATGACTAATATTTACCTTCTGGCCTATTGTAGGTTTTAACAAAAAGTGCCAAGTAAATGAGTATACAATATGTAAAGAAAACCCTGTCCGAACGGCGATAGTCTTAAAGCATTGAACTAGGAAATGGGATGACCAGGCGAACCTTTCGTTGGTCATAAATGCGCAACTGGTCATAAACTATTCTCAAAACCTATGTGGCTTGCGATCGCTGTCATTACATTCTACGATAATGACATTAAACGGTGCTCCACAAAAGTTGTGATTTTCGCTGTAATATTATTTAAAAAGCGACCTCATATTCAGCCCTGCACGTGTGGTTTTTTTTGTTAAATGTGTGCTATCCGTGTCTACCTCGCCCCCCGTCAGGCTTGACAGAAAAATTGTTTGCATATTATTGCCATATTCGTCTCCATTGGATAAATACTGTAGTCTGTCAAGCCCCGCGACGGAGACCGGTGTCCGAGTATATAGGGTTTCCCCATACATCTATAAGTGGGGCTTGACGGAGGCGATATTATTTTATTGTGTTTTGTTTAGTTGTATTTAGCTCTGTTTATGTTATCCGATTGGGGAAGGAAGTAAAATAAAAAGTACCCAAAAAAAATGAGGAATCTCACATGGACACTACAGGCAATACCATTGGCCGCGCATGGCGATCGGCGCGCCCCTATTAATTTAAATACACACATAACGCCTTTATCCCCGAAGGAGTAGACAGAGGTTCAACAAGGGCACCCACTTTTCAAGTTTTGTCCTATGATGTGATAGAGTTGATACTAAGCTCTCTGAGCATAGCAAACTCTGAGCTGATACTAAACAGAAAATCCTAATATTACTTATCACTTTGCCTCATCCGGTATGCGAACCCGAGACCTCGGAATGGTGCCGTACCGCGTACGCAAAATAACTACGCCATCAAAGCCATTAATTTTCTTAAATTTCGATTCTATTGATTTTATTAAAGTTTACCTAATTCTGTGTTAGGATACAAAATTAACTTAAATCCTTAGATGTACGTGTAGAGCCTTATCAGCGTTACCAATAACTGTCAAAATTAAACATTATTAGGTATGTCTTCCATGACAGATCAGTTATCTTTTAAATTGGTTAAAAGTTCCGTTGAACTGTTGGTTCCTAACTGACCCACTTAGGGTGAGGATTCTATTTTAATCTTTTCTATTTCAAATTGACGTAACATTTCATACAATGTATGAAATTGCATACTTTTTACATTTTACAATGTATGAAAATACATACGTAACCCAATTGTCTGAGCTGATGGATTACTGCAATAAATACAAGAGATGAGATACTTTAATCATAGTTTACGTTATTCTGATTACCTTTACATGTATAAGTTCGCATTTTAAATCTCAACAGGGTCAGTAGAGGTGCATCTATAACGCAGAGTCCGCTGAACTTATTTCGATCCCATAGATTGGCGGGCGGCGACCATAATATATTCAGTTCGGGTAAAAATATCTTTACATCGCAACTCGCGTGTGTTCTAAATTCCAATCAAAGGAATATTTTTATTGGGAATCCAAACGAGAACCTCTCAGTGTACATACACATTTTTTCCAATAATATAATAATGAGATGATCGATTTAATTGTAATTTGTGCAACATCTGAGCAAGTCTATATCAGCGATTTCCTCTTACTATAGCTGCATTCGTCATCGTCAGCCTTAACATAAAATAGCCTTAATGTGAAACATGGTAAAGCTCTTTTTAAAGGCCAATCATCTCTTGATAGTATGTTATATCGTTTATAGTGTTGTGAATAAGCAAGGAAGTGGTGGTAGATCTCTCATATGTAAGAGTCCGTTTGGCTGGGGACCACCGCAATGTCTATTTCTACCGCCAAGCAGCAGTGTGCATGCACGATTGTGTTTCGGTTTGAAGGACATTGTTGCCAGTGTAACTTTTGGACATAATGAGACTTAACATCTTATGACAGGATGACGAGCGCAGTGGAATGCCACACAGTACTTGGATCTCAAGGTGCTGGATGGTGTTAGTACTGTTTATGGGTGGTCGTATCGCTTACCATCAGGCGCATGGCATGTTCGTCTCGTCATTCAAAGCATCAAAAAAAGTGAAGAGCTCTAAACAAATAGAAAGGAGAAATGAAACGCCCATTAATCCACATTATATTTAAACTACACTATTATGATGGTATAGTAGATATAGTCATTTAACACAAAATTGATAAAAGTTCAGACTGCCTCGGTGGTGTAGCTGTATTAAGGTACGACTGCTGATGTCTCGGGTTCAATCCCCGGGTACCATACCATGCTAGCCATGTATTATATAGTGCCCACTGCTGACCACGGGACCTCTCTTCTACTGAGAGTGTTAAGGCATTACTCCACCACGTTGGCCTAGTGCGGGTTGGCAGTGTTCACATACCTTTGAAATTGTTTTTGGGGAGTTCTCAAGTATGTAGCTGTCCTCATGATGTTTACATTCACCGTTAAAGCAAGCGACAATTCACAAAGAATACACACACCTTGAAAAAAGTCAGAGGTGCGTGCCCTTGGGTTTTGAATCTGCGAACATTCGTCTCGCCAGTCCGTTCCAGTAAATATTACGTATACATACATATACACTCACGCCTTTTATCCCAGAAGGGGTACGCAGAGGCGCAACTAGTGCACTCACTTTTGTCCCATGATGTGATAGGGGGCGAGCCTTTCGCCATATCGGGCACAAATTTCATACTTCTAGCTGATACCGAATAGAAACTCAATATCACTTTGCCCGACCCGGGGATCGAACCCGAGACCTCAGTATTGTAGTCGTACCATAATACCACTACGCGACCGAGGCAGTCCAGTAAATAATATGTAGCGAATTAAATTTTCTCAATTTTTTTATTATTCTGGCCAATGTGATAACAAACGACAAAGTTTCAAAATAAAAAGTATAATGGTAACAAGTATCGGCGCACGGCTCGATTCGCACATGTACATGTTACAAGTCTATAGTTCGTGTAAACCTTTGAAAGGCAGTTATTACATAGTACACTCGCTTTTTCATAGTTATATGGGAAATTTCATAACGTTCGATAGTTAAGCAAAAGATACATTTTTGAATTTTGGAAGTAGGCCAAAATGAAGTTGCTAACCGAGTTTTTGGACATGTCTCTGCTAAAAAGGTTTTTAACTGCTGTAGCCGATAACATCTTAATTGTTACACTCGGTCGTTATATGCAGAATATCTTAGGGGGTAAGTGGAACTAGTTTAACTTATATGAGATTAGTATAATTTTTCAAGCGTCTTGAGGTATGGCTCAGTCTACACAAGTCGACGTTTGCCGACGTCTCTTAGGTAAATGTAGCCCGGTGCCCGGTAAATTGACTGCCTCGGTGGCGTAGTGGTATTGCGTACGCATTACGAGCACGATTTGCGCGCTGAGGTCCTGGGTTCGAATCCCGGGTCGAGCCAAAAAAAATTGTGACTGGGTTTTTCCATCTTAAAATTTACTCAGTCGCAGCTCGGAGTCAGGAAGTTGGCGGTGTGATACCCCCGTGCCTCGGGGCGCACGTAAAGCCGTTGGTCCTGCGCCTGATCTCTCTCCGGTCATGTCGGATTGCCGTCTCACCGGACTATGAGAGTGAAGGAATAGCGAGTGCACCTGTGTATTGCGCACACACTTGTGCACTATAATATCTCCTGCGTACCTGGCTGATCTCCGTTGAGATTGGCCGCCGTGGCCGAAACTGGCTAGGAGGATTTCAAATGTAGCCCTTTTTTCGCGGGGAAAAAACGCGTTAACGCTACCACTACTGGGGGTGAGTGGAACGGTTATGTTGGTTTCACCTATTTTACGGCCCAATGTCGACACTCGGGAGTATATCATCATCCGAACGAGCATTGGTCAGAGTCCCTAACACTATGTGTATAGTATAGGCTACAGCGGCATACCAACAAAATCCCGCGGAGCCCTTCTTCGGCGCATACGAGACGGCCCCGGGGTATCTTGTTGCAAGAACATAGCTACACGGGACTGAGGTAAATATAACCCTAAACTAATCGTGTTCATTCACAAAGTTTTACCTGGCTGGGATTAGTACCCTGAAACTCCGGTCTACAGCCTAAATATCGGTGGGTGCTATGTATAAGGGCCAAAATGCAAAATCACAACTTTACAGGCGAGGCTCACAAAGTTTAAATATCGTATAATTTTAAGATGGATAAACCAAAGTTTATGAAACATTGCATTCTTATTATAATAGTATTAGAAACTGCAACGGTTTTGATTTAAATAAAAATATGTACCACTGACTTTACAGAAATACTTTCACAAAAAATATCACCAAGCGAACGACCGGCACGATTTCAATGACCAACTGACTCGAACTGTCAAATGTTCTATGCTTTTATAGCAAAAATTGTAGGTCATGTCATTAATACCCGCACAAAAAATATTTTTGCCCTAACAATAGCTATTCTCTTCATTTATACCGTAGTGTTTTATTTTTTTTAACTGTACGCTGGCCCTTATGCGTTACGTTTCCATAGCTCCATTAGATTTATAAGTGTCGAAGCAGCTGATTGGCCCGAAAACGTAAATAAACGCGCCGGAATCCACGCGTATAAATCTCATAGTATCCATTTGGCCCTTGTTCATTACAATTTATGCTACATAGGTCTTTATACTGTGATAAAAAATGGTGTTTCCATGCAGAAATTATGCAATTTTATTAACCAACTTCAAAAAGGAGGTTCTGTATTCGATCCGTATGTATGTATGTATGTTTGGATGTATGTGAATTTCTATGGCCGCGTCTTTCTCAAAAACTACTGATCCGATTTGGGTGTAGTTTTCGATATTGAAATGTATATATTTCAGGGAAGGTTTTAGTATATAATTTATGAAGATCTGATGAAGATCTTCGGAGATACACAATGGAACTCTTCAATAACTAATAGCAGATGACTCGCGAATGCTGCAATCGTATATCTATGATGTATTGTTTTCAGCATTCTATAATTAAGTAACAAAAAAGCATAAAATAAAAACTTTTTAATAAAAAATAAACCGACTTCAAAACCACTACAAAGCAAAAAATAATTAAAATTTGTATTCGCTTAGTATATACGTGTATTTGGAGCCGGTGCCTAATTTAAATATAACAATGTTTTCGTATATTTGGTTGTGTATTTTAGCTTAGCTGGCAATTTAAATTAGGCATCGACTCCAAATATACGTATATACTAAGCGAATACAAATTTTAATTATTTTTTGCTTCGTAGTGGCTTTGAAGTCGGTTTATTTAGCTCACATGATTAACTATACCCATAAGATGCGTTTACCACAAAAAAGCTAAAATGGCCATATTGTTAGTTTGGCCGTTATACATAGGACCCATCGATATACCTACTAACACTTTACCAAGAATATGAAACTAAACCCATAAATCCACAAAAATCGTCTCAATTTTTCATACCCTAACCCTTTCGACAAAATTCCCTAACATTTGTTGACATCTGTCGATAAGACATCGAACCTTAGTCCTTTTCCTTTAACCCGTGCCCTTCTCGTGGCGAGCGGAAAATGTGAAAACTAAAAAAAAACTCGCCTCTGGACTGGCGTAGAAAGGGACAGAAGATTTGCTGTACACGAGAGTGAGGGAGAGAAAAGGCCGTCTAAATTATAGTATTATACCTAATAATATTCGGTTGTTTGAATGTATATGTGAAATTTGTAGATACATTTCTGGTGATTGTCGCGCCATCTGCTGTTGGAAATGCGAAGTAATCACATGGCTTTGAGTGGTGTAGGTCTCTCATATGTAAGAGTCCGTCTGGGTGGGTACGGCCGCAATCCCTATTTCTACCGCCAAACAGCAGTGTGCATGCACTGTTGTGTTTCGGTTTGAAGGACATTGTAGCCAGTGTAATTTTTGGAAATAATGAGACTTAACATCTTATGTCTGAAGTATCTGGGTTTAGTCCTAGATAGCCCATGGCGATTTCTCACCCACTTTAAGGAGTTGAGGACAAAATTGTCCCGGGCAGCGGGCGCTCTTTCCGGCCTGCTGCCCAACCTGGAAGGTCCTGGGTTCCCTTACCGGAGGCTATATCACGGAGTCGTGCGGTCCATGGCCCTTTATGGCAGCCCCGTTTGGGCTGACTCCCTGAACCACCTCTGCGTCGCCCTCCTGCGCGCTCCGCAGAGAGCTTTAGCGCAGCGGGCGGTCAGGGCGTACCGCACGGTCTCTATCGAGGCGGCTTGTTTATTGGCCGGATTTCTGCCCTGGGATCTAGACGCAAAATCCCTTGCCGATGCATTTCATTGGCGGGAGGAAGCGTTCAGTCGCGGGCAACGTCCGGCCCTAAAGGAGGTGGAGTCCAAGAGGGCCTCCCTACGGCGAGCCGCCGTGGAGGAGTGGCGTCTCAGGCTGGAGGCCCCGTCGTGGGGGCACAGGGTAGTAGAGGCAGTGCGTCCTGTCTTTGCCGATTGGCTGGACAGGCACCCCGGAGCGGCAACATACCGCCTGACGCAGGTGCTCATCGGGTATGGCTGCTTCGGTGAGTTCCTGTTTCGGGTGGTGGGGATAGAAGAGTCGGCCGTGTGTCACTATTGTGACAACTGCCCGCTGGACTCGGCCCAACACACGTTTGAGTTTTGCCCAGCCTGGGATGAAGAACGCAACGCTCTCAGAGCAGTCGTCGGAGAAGACCTCTCGCTGCCGGCCGTGGTCGCTTCCATGGTTGGCGGCCGGGAGGCCTGGCAGACTTCTGCGTGGCCCACTTCTGCGAGGTGGTCCTCTCGCGGAAGGAGAGTGCCGAGAGGGATCGCCAGCGCAGTGGTGAACGACTGACCGACGTCTCCCACCCTGTGGATTGGGGGCGTTTGGAGAATTCCACCACGGTTTCCCCTGCCTGTCGTAAAAGGCGACTAATAGGGGCCTCCGGGGGTCACGGGTGGCCGGAAGGGGCCGTCCACCTATTAGTCTAGCCAACTTTTGTGATCCCCGTGATGGACGGCAGCGTGGCGGTTAGGCCTCACGCTGCCTTTGACGCCGAGGGCGTCCTTCGGTGTGCGAGGGCTTCTGAGCCCCCCCAACACCAGGAGACGGACCGCAATAGCGGTACGTGCAGGGGCAGTTGCGGACGACAACTTAGACGTGAGTCGGAATAATTCACTTTCTCCGCGTAAACAAAAAAAAAAACATCTTATGTCTCAGTATGACGAGCGCATCAGACGAATGGCATGCTCGTCTCGTCATTCCTTGCCATAACAAAAAAGATAGTTTTTTTTATGTATCAATGAAATATTAAGCAGCGACACTATTTTGTTATCCTTATTTCTTACCTCGTCGGTAAATGAGAGGCAGGTGGAGATAACTTTAAACCAGGTACCTCATTTTCTCTTTTATCAATGTATGCTTTAAGGAAGGAAAGAAAATAATTAAGTTTCGATAAAAGTAACTCAAGTAACGACAGACGATGTCTAGAGTGATGTATAATGTATTAAATACATCCAAAACATCTTGAAGCTAATTATTGTTATTATGTATTGTGATTTTTTTCTGAACCGTTTATTTACATATTAATTTTTAACGGACAAGCAACATACATAAGACGATGTGGGAAGTTTAAACCCCCAAATTTAAGAGAAGAATGGAATTTATTTAGCACTGATACACCTGACTACGGCCTCTCATATTTTTTATAAATGATTGGGAATTGTACCAAGAAAACGAATTTACCAAATACACTCCTTTTTAGCAATCAAATTCTAGTTTAAGCTTAAGAAAGTAAAGCTGTTCATCATATTATCATAATGATATTTAGTTTTTAAACATCCCATAACCTTCTGTATTTCTCGCATATACTCCAATACTATAATCGTATTGTGTCAGTTTTCTTAGAGGACGCTGCGAGCGGTCCCATCACCCCTGCATCTTGGCACACCATGCCAAAACCTACGTTACTCCACGTTAACACAGCACATTTTCCATCACCCCTATACAAAACTTAGGTCTTTCTAGAACTAGAAAACTACGAATCGAGACGCGACGGCGCTCAAAGATCCCACCATTTAATTTAGGGTTAAAATATATTTAGGCCGATATCAGTAAGGGGCTTGCCGGACGGCCCGCCGGCGTGGGGGGTCCTCAAGGTCACATTGCCACCGCGTGTCTGTCACTGATTCCTTATCAGGACGGTATATGACGTTAATTAGCATGGGATTACGAATAAGCAAGAGGTATAACTAAGTAGAGTTAGTGTTGCTATCTCTTTATAGATTTAGAGTCGTACGAATTCTCGTCACTAGCGGATTGATCAATAAAGATGTATTACTCTGATCGTCAAAACTATTATTTACGAGCTATAAATTGACTAGTGCCTCACTACAAAAAAAAAAGCAGAAACCATGTTGATTTTTTTTTATATTAGCTTTTGTGAAAAGGTGTATACAAACACACACGCCTTTTATCCCTAAAGGGGTAGGTAGAGGCAGAACTAGTGAAAGAATATACTATATTAATAATTAAGAAAACTTCTGGTGGTAGGTCACTTTTATGCGAGGCGCCGTCTGGGTAGGTATATATATATTTTTTTATTTCATCGAATCACGAGACGAGCATGCCGTTCGCTCGATGGTAAGCGATACGACCACCCTTAAACAGTAGCAACACCATTCAGCACCTTGACTTTTAAAGTACTGTGTGGCATAACACTGCGCAGTATCTATTTCTACCGCCAAGCAGCAGTGTGCATGCACTGGTGTGTTCCAGTTTGAAGGTCACTGTAGCCAGCGTAATTACAGTGAATTATGAAACTTAACATCTTATGTGTCAGGGTGACAAGCGCAGTGGAGTACCACGTAGCACTTTGTAATTAATAGTTATGGAAAATGTTGCTTCTGTTTACGGGCGGTCGTAATGCTTACCATCAGGGGGTTGGCATGCTCGCCTCGTCATTCAGTAACAATAAAAAAAACTAATTTCAAAGATATAATGGAAACTGCTCTCTAAATATACTGGGTAACCGTTTTATGGAGTTTCTTTCTGCTTTTCTTCTTCGGGTAGTCATCGCTTAGGTAGCTAGTGAAAGGCTGGTAGGTTAGCTAGGCTAGGGCCTGTAGTATCCTCATCGGTGAGGATCGCGACGCGTTCCTCCCATTATTTTTAATAAAATTAATTCATAGTTGAAATCTTCCACAGATAGTGAATAATCTCACTGCAAAACTCGGGATCAACCTGGACCCGCATGACATCGATGATATTAAACGTGTTGGACAACGGACTACCGGAATGGATAGTAGACCTCGCCCGTTGATTGTAACTCTTACCCGACGGGCGCCGCGCGACCAATTGCTGCGCGCTGCGAGAGTCCGGCGCGGCCTCACCACCGACATGATTCAAGTTCCTGGAAACTCCCGCCGTTTTTATGTCAACGAACATCTTACAAAATCTAACAGGGTTTTATTTAGTAAAGCGCGTTCCATCGGTTCCCAACTGAAATTTAGATACGTGTGGACATCTAACGGCACTATTTTCATGAGAAGATCAGACACTAGCTCCGTACTTCGTGTAACTTCTGAAACGATTTTGGAGAAATTGACGAACCAGCAAGCAAGTAATAGAAGTCCTCCGAATGATAGTCAGTATTCCTAATATAAGCATTAGTATTAAATGCATTTATTTTTGTTTTTTATTTCTTCAATTTTATTACGTTACTGCGCCCTCTAGTTGTTTTATAGTGGGATATTTTAGTATAATGGATAGCATAAAGTGTTTGATATTGTTACCTAGTTTAATATGTGAACTAGCATACTATAATATTGTGCGTAAAGTTTTTTTAACCAACTACTTATTTAAAAATCTCACATTTATAGCATTTTTTTCACTTTGTATTAATAAAGTCGGTTTTATTTTTACTTATTTATTTTATGCTGGTTTAGGCAATGTGACCAGTAAAATTCACAAATTATTTAAATATCGTACTATGTGCTTTTTTATTAAGTTAAATGATAAGCCTATTGTTAGTCAAGGTTTAATTTTCGGATCTCATTTTGTGATAATTAACTTAACTTATATTCTAAGCTACCTCAAAGTATTATATAAACTTAAAAGTCATAATTCACTTTGTAATACTATTATTTTAAACCCCTTCACATTATATTATTCTCATGTTTACTCTCATAATATGGAAATGATTCTGTTTTTTTATTGTTCCTTTCTTTATTCATATATTACAGTGGAGAAGGTTATTTCTTTGTGCTTTATTCTGTCTTTTAGATATCAGTTATTCTGTCTTAATTCGTTGATTTCCCGCTCATTCATATTAAATTATATATACTACATATCATGGGTACTGTAGATTTACAGATACAATTAGACAACTCTTTTCATATCAAATGCCAAAATATAAACATGCTAGAAGACTGTAATAACATTCTTCCAAAAAAATATAATTTTAAAGTTCTTACTTTTAACATTAGAAGCATACACAAAAATTTTAACAACTTTCTTATAGCCCTTCACCGTCTTAATATTGCATGTGACATTATTATACTTACGGAATGTTGGCTTGAATCTACAACAGTCATAAACTGTATTCCCGGTTATAACTCATTCCACTCTAAGCGTAACATAAATCAAAACGGCGGTGTAGTCGCGTATGTAAAAGATTGCTGGAATGTCAATGTTTCCGAACCTTTCCTTATCGATGCATGCGGTCTGAATATAGAGATCCTAAAAAACATAGCCATCTTGGCAATTTATCGCTCTCCTTCCTTTAAGGATACTACCGATTTTATAAATTCAATTGATGACGTCCTGGTGTCGTTAAAAAACTACCCCAATATAATTTTAGCTGGTGATATCAATATAGACATAGCAACAAAAGATTTTATTTCACATACTTCTTCTGAGTATTTATGTAAAACTGCTGCACATGGATTAATCCCGGCTGTGACTCTTCCCACTAGACTTCAAGCTTGCTTAGATCATATATTTATCAAATCAACATGTTCAGCTCAAAGCGTGGTATGTGATACTGATATAACTGATCATAAAATTGCTATTATGGGTCTGTCAACCCAAAAATACAAGCATAAGCCTCCAAGACTCAAATCAATAACAGATTTCGAGAAGGTCTGCGTCGATCTAAAAGATACCAACTGGAGTTTCGTACTTCAAATGACAGATGTAAACGAAGCGGCAAATCTATTCTTAGAAATATTTTCAGAGATAGTGCAAAGACATACTAAAGAAATAAAAATAAGTAAACGGAAATACAACATAGAGCCTTGGATAACTACAGGCCTACTGCGCTGTATAAGACACAGAGACCATTTACATATGCAAGCAAGAAAACATCCGGAAAATGACATCATCACTACTTCATATTCAAGATATAGAAATTTTTGTAACGACTTACTAAGAAGATTAAAATGCGAGTATGAAAAAAAGGAAGTAGATAAAAACAGTAATAATACTAAGGCACTATGGAACACCATCAGCAAAATCTGTCATCTGAAACAGAAAAATAACTTGCCTTGTGGATTGCTGTCCAAACGAGATGATCCCTCTGAATCTCTCGATGAATGCAACAATTTTTTTGTTTCTGTCGGACATGACTTAGCGAATAAAATACTTTCTAAAATAAATGAATCCGAAGAAAGTTTAGCTTCCAAATTAAACATCGCAAAAGGACCACTTAACTCCTTTTATCTTTCCCCCACAGATCATGATGAGGTTGACAGTCTAATACGCAATTTAAAAACTAATAGTGCTCCTGGTTTAGACGGTTTCTCAAATATACTCATAAAAACGGTTAGAGCTTATATTACCACTCCGCTTACTCACATCTTTAATCTAAGCTTTAGCACTGGATGTTTCCCTGATGCTTGGAAAGTTGCCTCTGTAACGCCCATTCATAAAGGAGGAGCCAGAGATGTGCCCAGCAATTATCGACCAATTTCACTTCTGAGCGTATTTTCCAAACTACTGGAAAAAATTACCAACAAACGTTTATCAGACTTTCTTGAAGATAATGGCCTGCTCGCTCATAGACAATTTGGATTCCGGAGGGGCAAATCCACAGAAGATGCTGCAGAAAAGCTAGTAAATTCCATAGCCTCGCACTTAGACAACGGCCGTTGTTGCTACGGTGTTTTTCTGGACCTCGCTAAAGCTTTCGACACCGTCTCGATGCCGATTTTACTTCGGAAATTAGAAGCTTTGGGAATTCGCGGCATAGCTCTAGATTGGTTTCAAAGTTACCTCTCTCATAGAAGGCAACTTATCAAACTCGACAAGCTCTGTAGCAATATTCTCCCCGTCACATTCGGTGTTCCACAGGGCAGTATTCTCGGACCATTGCTCTTTATTATTTATTTAAATGATGTCCACGACCTCAACCTACAGTCCGCTGATATATTCTGCTATGCGGACGACACTGCCATTATTTTTCACGGAGATGACTGGGAAAACGCACGAATTGCTGTTGAAAAGGGCATGAGCGTTGTATCAAAATGGTTGCATAATAATCTTCTCACCCTCAACACTAGTAAAACTAAGTACATGTGTTTCCACAAGACGGCTCGAACACAACCCCCGCTACTTTCTCATTGCAAGATCCATACATGCGATTACTCCATTCAATCTTCTTGTGACTGTGTTTCAATGGAGCGAACTAAGACATTGAAATATTTGGGTCTGATATTGGACGAACGTTTGAACTTTGAGTGTCATATAGCTACTTTAGCAAATAGGGTTCGCAAAGTTATTGGCATCATGAAGTTGTTACGTAGATCCGTTGGAGTTGATACTCTCAAACTCATTTATTACGCTCTCGGTCAGTCCTTAATCGCGTATTGCATTGGTGTCTGGGGTGGTGCAGCCAAAACTTACATGCTACTCATTGAAAGAGCGCAACGTTCTGTTCTAAAAGTCATGCTGTTTAAACCGTTTAGATTTCCTACGGATACTTTATATAAAGAACTAAAGTTTCTCAGAGTTCGACAACTATATATACTCAAAGCTTGCGTATTTACACACAAAATTATCCTTAATTCCCCTAATTACAATGACCTGTTATCGAGACGAGTTTTCAGGTTAGACCTGCCCACAGTCAACTCAAGTTTTGTAAAAAGATTTCCATTTTACTCTTATCCTTATATCTATAATAAAGTTTCGAAACATTGTAATATTAAGAACTGCTGCATTAATAAACTAAAAAAAATAATTGTTACTTGGCTTTCTAATCTGAATTATGAGGAAACAGAATCACTGTTAACATTATATTTAAGCTCTTGAACTGCATAACTATAATAATTAGCATGTATACGTTGTAACTATCTTTTCATATTATGTTTTAAACTGGACTTTTGTTCCTGTACTTACACTTACTTGTTTTGTTTATTGCTCTTAGTGCTCACCTAGCAACTACAAACAAACTCTCGTTTTTTTTTTTAAATATTTTTTGGTATCCCAAGGTACAGGCCTAGCCTAGTTTGGGTACCCCTGGTAAATATGTTATCTTGTTTTAAGTAATTTCCTTGTAATAAGTATCTCATATTGTAATTGTAAACAAAATTTTGTTATTTTCAATAAAATTTTATTATTATTATTATTATTATTATTAGTTTTTCTTAACATCTCTTTCCTACCAGCCCGAGCTTGGCTTCTTTATTTATTTTTCATTGATTTTGTTCCCTATAAAAATGACAGTAGCTATACAAGTGATTTTTTGTAATAATAATAATTATTAATTGAATGTATCTTGACTTATCATAAGTGCAGCTATGTTCGCCTACGTGATGAATAAAGTATTTTATTTTATAGCATAGTAACTATCTTTTCATGGTGGACTAAGGCTTAAACCCTCTCAGTAGTAAAGAAGGCCCGTGGTCAGCCGCGCGCAGTATATAACACAAGTGACAAGGCTATTATAAATAAAAAAAGCTATGTTACACTCAGCTTCAGACTGATTGCCAAAAAATGGGGCACTTTTACAGCAGCTGTCACTGAAAACTGATTTATTTATCTGTCTGCATATATCGTATTGTCTTTTTTGTATTTTGATAAAAAGCTCGTAACACCCAAGGCAACTGTAAATTAATATTAATGAAAAATGCATAATTGTTTGTGATTTTAGAGGCTAATGCGCGTGAGATTAAGAGACATTATTTATAGAGAAATTATTATGGTATTCGTTATATCGAATCTATTAATATTTTTTTTTGTTTTTTTTTTTATGAGGTAATAATAAGGTTCTATTGGAATCTTCATCATCATCATCATCAGCCTTTATCAGTCCACTGCTGGACATAGGCTTTCTCTAATGAGCGCCATAGCATTGGAATCTTAGTAAATTAAAAATAAATAAATAATAAGTTCTAATAATAAGTCATTTATATACTATGCTTCACAGGCCCCTTTCTTTTATCATATACTATATCCTATTTCTATTCTTGAAAATTCTATATCTAATTTATTATAAAGTCGGCATGTTGAAGCGATGCCACACATCTCAATTAAACAATACTTAACTAAATTGTGGTTGTAACTCGACAAGTATTCAACACAAATAACTATCGACGTTGTGAGTATTGTTCCAATTCTTATAGCTCCATGCTTTTAAAACTTACATTTAGTATTAGAAATTTATAGAATAATTATAATACGTTTTCTCAACAAAAAGACTTTTGATTTTAGTAAAGCTTTTTGTAGTTTGATTTTAGTATATAAATTAAGTTGTTTATTAGGATTAGGATCTTTGTATGTCATTTAAACTTCTTTGATCTATGAAAAATGGGCTAGCTCTGTATCATATTATGGGATGGAATAAGCTGTTGACAGGAGCCACTCAACATATCCTCGGATATAAAAGGCGCGAGCATGCGTACATGTATGATAATTAATGTCAATGGTTTTAGCCTTAAATTCGCTTTCACATATTTTTGTTTAAGGAAAAGAAATTAAATTTTCAGGGAAACGAAACCTGTTTAGTATCACGTATTTTCAATTTCAGAGTTCCAAAAATGTGCTTATTTAAAGCTTTTATTGAGCCTACCATCAGGCGAATGACCTGCCCATTACATTGTATAAAAGGTCACATGTACCAACCTTTCAATTGTACCAAGTATTTTAGCATACTCATTAGTTTCTAAGAATTAGACTTGTTTAACGAAAAATCTAGGTCTTACACTGAGTCAAAACCCCGCCATCAATACATCATAATATTAGTCACGGTGATTACGACTGTCTGGTAACACTAGCCTAGCGCTCCGGATTTGTTTACGTATCCTACTATATAATCCATACATCATGTCCTGGATTAACACATAGGCTACTTTTTATCCCGGGAAAACATAAAGCGGGACTTTTATCCCGGAAAAACTTTATAACGCGGGCGGAGCCGCGGGCAAAAGCTAGTATATGATATCCTACTAATATTATAAAGGCGAAAGTTTGTAAGAATGTATGGATGTATGGATGTTTGGATGTAAGGATGTTTGTTCCTCTTTCACGAAAAAACTACTTATCAGAATTAGATGAAATTTGGCACACGGGTAGACCATCTCCTGAGAGGACACAGGCTACTTTTTATCCTGGGAAAATATAAAGTGGGACTTATATCCCGGGAAAACATATTCACGCGGGTGGAGCCGCGAGCAAAAGCTAGTATTGTAATAATTGTAAGTAAAGAATTCCGTTGTGGTAGATTTATATGAGTTGTACATTGACATGCCTGTCTGGAAATCTTTAGGGTGAGCATATGTTTAACGGTGGACTTTATGTGGCTATCATGTTTCCTCTTTCATAGAATGTCAGGGTATACATACTAGATTAGAAAGTCTTGGATTCGATTCCAGGTAGAGTAATACTGGCTTTTGTAACAGCATCCATAACATACACAAGTTCGCGCCTGGATCGTCGAAGTTGCTTGTGAGCAGATATGAACATACAAAAACACCTAAGAAACTTTTGACAAGGTTATGTCAGTCCTATAGAGTGAAGTACGAACCTTTATCTATATAGAGCTCTTACAATCTGGGCCAAATGAGTGACTATTTAACCTTAATACGCATGAAAAACAATTATACGCAAGTATTAGCTAATGAGTTAATCAAATACTTAAAATAAATTAAAAATAACAGATCGACAAGTATGCCATTTTAATATGTAAATCTATTTAACATTCAACCAGCGACCCTTTAATAATAATCCATCGTACCACATAATTATTCAGGTAGATACAAACGAGACGGCCAAACATTTCATAATAATATCTGGGACGAGAAAATTCCCGATGACAATTAAATTTTTACGAGTTAGCCGAGATTCGAACCTAATTCTAGAAAAAAAAGCGGGCCATTGCGTGCCAACCTAGGCCGGGGCACTGTCCGTTATAATAGTCAGTATGCAGTTACCGTTATTTATAGGGGGGATTTAAAAGGCTTCTAAGATTTATACTGTCACAAACTATGACAAATATAGCCGTTTGTATAAACTCGTAGCTCATAGCGCGTAGCGTGTAGCGTGCTACGATGCCGTAGCTCTTTCGCAGGTGGCTACGGATCTTCTTACTGTTTATTATTATGTATTTATTAGCTTTTAAGTTGTATTTAGAATGTGTCTATTATATTTTAAGCTTTAATGAGAAGTTTAAGGTAGTAATGTTCCGCAATTATGTCATACAGTGTATCGTAAAATATGTCGTTTTTAACGAGGCTTGTAATTTGTTTTCTTAGTAGGTCAGACGAATTTTGTTGGCATAATACTTAACTAATGATGTAATAATTGATGTAGTTACATCTTCCAGAATCTGGACTAAGAATACAGATGATATTTATGATAACTGATGTAATCAAAGTAGTAATAACAGGAAGTTCAAATTATCTTTCATATCACAAAAAAATATAAAATTAAGACATCAAATACTTCTGACTATAAATGAATGAATATGTAACAGAAAGAAATAAATACTAATCTACAAAAAATTATGAGCTTCTTTGTGAAAACAATCAGACTAATAACAATAACAGTCACATTCTCATAATAATTGTAACGATTTCAATATTTATCCAGCGCCCTAAAAATAAGCCCATATCGGCATTAATTTATGATATCGACACACCAGACGCAAGAGAGCAAAGTTTTTTTTCCGTCTGGTCCCAACCGATCATAATTTAGCCCGAAACGTCCACAAATTAAGCAAATATATTCATAGAGATGGAAATACGAGCTCTCGTCACTGAGACGATGCATATGATTGCATAGGGAGCCTGCGAGCGAGCCCGGAGGCAAAGATCGGGCAATGAAGGCCGAAATTACAGGCTGACTCACAGCCAAAAAAGACTAGTATGCGGCGCCCGTTCCCATTGCAGCTGTGTGTATTCTCTCGTGATTATCAGAGAGCACGATGCAGCGGGGGCAGGGCGCGGGGCGGGCGGGGCGCGGCCGCGGCGCCTCAGTCGAGCCGGACCCGCCGAACGCGCCGCACGTTCTCTCGCGCTCGCACCGATGCGCGTATCGGCCACTCGCAGGCACTCGCCCGCTGCCACCACTGCCATCCCGGACCACTGTTGACCGCTGGTGACCGCGCTGCTGCCATCGCAGGCCGTGATACGTGTACTCTCGGACCGTAACCGTTAGTGCCAAATGTGAGTTCAGATTGCGGCCGAGCGGCTCATCACGCGCCCTACATTTTGGGAACAACGCTGGAATGCTCCAATGCTACATTTTTCATTAAAACCAGGCAAAGCTTCTGTAGTATTAGCGCTAGTCTTTAGTTCTGTAGATGTAGTTTGCATATATTGTCACATGTCGAATTTTGTTATTTGTAACGTTTAATGCGAATTAAATGTTGTACAAATCACCTGTTTTTTTTTTTGTGAGCGTATTCCTTAAACTTGCATACCCTAGCCGCAGACTTTCAGTCTGTTTTATGAGTGTGGCGCGGATGCGACCAATGCATTTTGAACATTAACTCGTCGATGTAGAGTCGACATTGGCGCTGCGTGCTCTCTAGAAGTAATAATTGGGCACGTCTTCACCATCTCATTTCTTGATTTTTAGTTAGCCCCTCTGCATTGCTTCACTAGTGGTCGTGCGTAGCGGCAGCGAGACGCAGCCTGCGTTAGTTATATAATAATAGCGGTGATGTATGGCCGGCACGTGGCTCCGAAGGTAAATAATTGCTGCCACGTGGCTTTTAGCTCAATTAACCTCCCCGTGAGGGGTCGCACGCTTTCACTAATGGAATACCACGAGCCGCTCAACTGTTCATTCATTGTATCATTAGTGTTGTTTGATTTATACATTATTAAGTAGTTACGCATATTAATTACAAAAGGCTTAATTAATAATAAGATTACTAAACATTTGTAAACTAAAACCACATTTTCAATATCAATACCAGTTAAAACCGGATCATTTGGCACATAAGTGTGTCTGT
The DNA here is from genome assembly GCA_949316025.1 of Lapara coniferarum. Lineage (NCBI taxonomy): Eukaryota > Metazoa > Arthropoda > Insecta > Lepidoptera > Sphingidae > Lapara > Lapara coniferarum. Next base: position 29,721,767 of record OX438928.1, on the reverse strand, counting down.
GCGTGCGCCTGTTTGTCTGGGAGTGGAGTGAGTGTGGGTTGGGGGGTCGGGGGGGCTGGGGTTGCGGCCCGGCACATGGCGATCGATGCGAAGCGCGTCGACTATCATTTGCGTGCGTCCCCCGCCCCGCGGCGAGAGAGCTACATCTCACCAGTCACGCTGGACGTCTCGCTGTACACGTGATTTTCACATGGTCTCCGTTTTATTAGGGTAGCGTTGTAGAGCAAAGTCGAGACGTTTTTGGGACTGAGTATGACTGTAAATGCAAATACATGATCGAAGTAGAAAATAAAAATGTTTTTGCGATCGATCATTAATATCTGCTATGAAGTAATTAACATTATGTTTCAAATCTTAGTAATGAAAAAATTTATAATAAGAATGATAATGTTTGAGTTAATCTATGATTAGATGTTAATATAGATTTGAATACTTTTAAAGGTAGAGTATATTTTTTAATTTACAAACTAATTTGTACATGACTTTCAAAAATATTTTTTCTTTCACACGATTTACATTTGTAATTTCTAATTACATTTTAGCTTAAACTGCGACATTAGTTATTAGTAGTAAACAATTTATATCGATTATAATTAATACAGTTAAAATGCAGACAATTTTTTTACATCAATCTCACTAAGATGTCAAATTAAGTATTCCAAACCTCCAAAAATTATAAAAAATATATTTATAACATAATTTCAAAAAGGCATTTCATAGGACTTTAATGTACCACAGAAAAAAGTAACGAGACTATGACGTCACTCGTTATGAACCACAATTATGAAACTTTGAAACGATTAATCATACGATGAAAAGTTCACTATTTATGCATGTCCTTTTATAAGCTCTTACAAACAAAATTTAAGGATCTACCCCTACGAGTATCTCTTAAAAGATCCAGCAAATATGAAACCTTTAAAAGCTATATTACATTCAATAGTGTCACACTTCTATCTTCTCACTTACCTAAGTCTATCTAAGTGTTTATAACGATAGCTTTCTAATATTATTATAACATAATGCAATGCGTTGTAATTCAACCAGCCCTGTATTATATTCTGCCCACCGCTGAGCACGGGCCTCCTTTACAACTGAGAGGGTTTAGGCCTTAGTCCACCACGCTGGCCTAGTGCGGGTTGGTAGACTTCACATACCTTTGAAATTCTTATGGCGAACTTCTCGGGTATGCGGATTTCATCATAATGTTCTATTTTACCGATAAATCGCAAACAACTTATCGTCGTTGTCAAACCAATATCTGACATGTGTAAAAACTTCAACTTTGAGATACGGAGTAAAAACATTCTAATGTATAATTTTGAGACAAAATTTGCACATGGCATATTTTTCCGAGCGCTTATAGTTCGCCGAGTAACGATTACAATCACATAGCGGCTTTTATATATTATCAAAGTTTGGGGGGCAAACTAGTTATATTAGTTAAAATGTTAAAAGCTCATAAAATTGCACATATCAGACATTGGTTTGACAACGACGATATGGGGTTTGAGCTCGGGGTTTTTTTTCACTTACACTTGATTATATACATAATTATTAATTTATTGTATAATTAGAGTGAATGTCTTTTATCCTAATACATATAAATACAGCTCAGCGACAGCTTTGCGACGAACTTCCCAAACTGCAACAACAGCCTGAGAAGTAAACATAATTCTTACTTACGGTCACATATGATTCTTTTATCTCAATCTTTTGTTTCTTCTACTAAGCGAATAAGAAGTTCTAATAAAATCAACTAATGCGAATCCAGACAACACCCCAGTTTCGGTGATGTTTTTCCTTGATTCAAAATTACTTTCTTATACTATGGTAGGGTTCAAGTTAGAATGACAATGACTTGGTATTTATATATTTTGTTGGCTTGATGATACCCGCTCTCGGTTAAAATTGATAGTTTGTATTAAATCAGGGCAATATTGTATACGCATACCGTGAAAGTAATAGATTTTTCCATTTTACTCAAATCACGGATTTCTGTTTACCACAATGCTATTTAATTATTTTTAACTTTTAATAAGTGTTAACTATAATATAAGTAACATTTATCACAAAATCAATCCAACTGAATAACTAAAAAATTTAGCTTAATTGTCAACACACGATCATTCTAAACTGACAGACCAACCTTGCAATTTAATAAACCAGTCAGCACATTATCGCGAGTCCATTTTCACTGTTTGTTGTGAAACAAGTTCGGAATTCAAAGTTGGTAAAGTTAATGAGTCGACGGTTAGTTTGAAGTGCGCTGTTTTGTTAGCTTGACGTCTTGTGTTACATTTTTACAATACATAAATCTATCTTTTATAGTTTTAACTTTTAACTCATTCAGTGAAGCGCATGTAATAAACTCTTTATTTGCTAACTATGTAAATGATTGTCCACGATACAAGCCTAGCTTAGTATGGGAATCTTAGTAAACGCATATGATACAAAAAAATCTTTGAATATGTAAACTAAAAACAGCGTAAATTGTTAAACTATTGTAAACATTTTATCAATAAACTATTTTTATTTGTATTATTGTAAATAAATAAATTACTTTATTCATCACGTAGGTGACATTTTTATTGGGAGTAAAATCTATGATGAGAAATAAACAAAAAAAAATAGCTTGGGCAGGCAGGAAAGGGGATATAATAAATAGAATAATAAATAGAATTTTTATTAAAAACGAATGGGAGGAACGCGTCGCGATGCTCACCGGTGAGGACACTACAGACCCTAGCCTAGCTAACCTACCAGCCTTTCACTAGCTACCTAAGCGAGGACGACCCGAAGAAGAAAGGCAGAAAGAAACTCCGGGCTTACTTTTTCTTTTTTTTTTATATTTTAGTGATGTACAAAAATTGAGGTCCTTACTAATAAACGATGCATACGTCTGTCACAGTTATACAATGTTTTATCTCGCTCCCTCTAACGGTGAATGTCATTATATAAAGCAAGACAAAACGCTAGATAACTAGAACTGACGTATACAACGTTTATTAGTAAGGCCGTGAAGATGAAATACACAGAAGATTTAAAATAAAATATCTTTCGATACAACTGAATCAGAAAACTTATTTGAAGGTTTGCATCAACACTACCCGTTAAAACTAGCAACACTGCGTACCACTGTCCTGCTCCTATAATAACGGTGAGGTAATATCTCACAGCATTAGCATTATTAGCTAAATGGTCCTTCAAGCCGGAACACACCAGTGCTTGCACATTGCTTGACGTTAATATCCGATAATAGCTGCTCAAGCACTCTAATATAAAATACTTATTTATCACTAACAATTTAAATTTACTTCCTAACACTGACTGACAAAGCGTCTATGTATATGATATAGTTCCCTTGTCAAGAAAAGTTATAATACACCAGATGTTGCTCGCGGCTTCGCCCGCGTGAATCGCTTTTCCCGCTACAAATTATCGAAAACACAGTACGATGCCAACGCCATCTACTAAAAGAATCAGTTATAGTTACAGCTACTGTGTTAATCCAATACATGATCTACCCATGTGCCAAATTTCATCCAAATTCGTTCAGTAATTTCTGCGATAACATCCGTAAATACTTTTATTTCAATGACATTAGCATAAATATAAGAAATCATTATGCAAACGCTTTAAACTAAGATTTTCCGGCGTCCGGATAGTCAACACTAAATCAAAACTTCCTGTTAGATAAAGGGTTTAATTTTTTAGGGTAAATGAAGTTTGAAACTCAAAGTTGTTGAAAGTTAATTGTGTTGAAGACTGCTTTAATCATTTTGTCAAAGGTTACTAATTATTCCTACTTGTATTTAGACAAACTATACTCCTGAATGTCTTTAGATTTAAAGGTGCATTCTATTTTTCACGTCAGCATGTTATTATTCATATTATGCAGTAGGTCTATCATGCAGGGACCACGTAAGTAGGTACCTAATGCTGATTCTTCTATTTCTAACATCCAGCAGTACTGCTGTGTTCAAGTGTGTAGGATATATTAGGCTGGGATATACTAGAAGGCTGGGAATCATGATTATTGACATATACTGTTATTGGGTGATGAGCAAAGACATTCATGTATTTTTCGGGTTTCGGGAGCTATGGATAGTTCTTGTGGTGAAAATCATTCGAGTAAATGTTCAATTCGTTATTCAATTATATCTATGTTAGAAGAACTAATAAAGCGTATTTTTTTCCTATGTAGTAATATTTATTTAGTATAAGGTCTACAATCAATCACACAATATATAATTAACTAAAATATACAGAGAATTCCAGGAAACTAAGTCTAAGTACATGATTGTCGAGAAGTAGACACAGCATAAACTGATAATACATACCTACTCACTAAAGATACATAATATAAGATATATTAGGTTGGCAAATATTATGATATTACGATGACAATTAAATACATCGTAAATATAACGTATACTGAGTTATATTTATTTTGAAATGAGCTAATATTTCGACGTCTTTTGAAACTAGCTTTAATATAAAACACGTGGTTTAGTCAATTGGCCTTTTAACTGTCGTTATAAAAAAACCTTAATCCCTGGACTCGAAACGAAACTCAAAGTTCAGAGTTGAAACAAACTGGAGATCTCAAAACATTTTTGAAATTTTATAGGTCCGAAAGTCTTTCATCTTTTGATATAACCACGACTCAAGCTTTGTATTTAAAAGTCCTGATTGTATAGTGTGTATGCATAATACAGTTAGTGTTAACGCGAAAGTTATCTTTAAATTTTTGATGGCTAGACGACTGAATATATTTTGATTTTGTAAAATCATAAAAGACGTTATAATTTTCTACACGGATGGAAACGCGTGTAGAAACTAGTATAGCGATATATTTCAAGGCTTTCTTCATGCATTTGAAATTACAAAACGGTGGCCTACTTTCAAGTATATGAACTTTACATAATAATATTTGTGCCAAATTTCCTATGGTTAAAGACCCCTATCAATTCTGTTGAGAATATTATTTTCCTTAACGATTCAGGTTCTTACAAATTTGATATTTTATTGTTAAATAGCTTTTGCCCGCGGCTCCGCCCGCGTTAACCAGTTTTTCAGGTATAATAGTCCCGATTTATATTTTTCCGGGATAAAAAGTAGCTTAGGTGTTAATCCAGGACATGATCTACCTGTGTGCCAAATTTCATTGGAATCCGATTAGTAGTTTTTGCGTGAAAGAGGAACAAACATTCAGACATCCATATTTTATCCATATTATTTTCCATCCATATTTGTTTGTGTATTTCTTAGCTTATTTAAATTTCCAGCTAAAACAAGGAAATACAAGACGAAATATACGAAAACATTGTTCAATTTAAATTAGGCACCGACTCCAAATATACGTAATATACTAAGCGAATACAAATTTTAATTATTTTTTGATTTGAAGTCGGTTTATTTTTTATTAAAAAGTTTTTTTATCTGATTCTTTACGTAGATGGCGCTGACGTCGTACTGTGTTTTAGGGACTTTTGAAGCGGGAAAGACTTTTCACGCGGACGAAACCACGAGAAACACCTAATGATTACAAATGTCCATAGTCAGCTGCGGTTCACTCAAATATCATAGATGCCAGGACAGAACGCATTTTATGACGCAATCATACAAAGCGTTAAATTTGGCATAGCCAGCGCAGTTTAAATTCTAAAATAGGTCAAATATTGGAAGGATTTTTATTTGTGTTTGCTGGAACGTCTCACGAAGAATCCTTCGTATATAGGACGGCCAAAATTATGCCGTATAAATCTATTCTAAGCGGACTCTATTCGCAACTTTATTGAAAACTGAAATTATTAGAAGCAATATGTTTTTGTAGGAACTTTCAGATAGTTACGGATTGAATGGATTTTTCGTACACGCAGTTCGGATTTTGAAAATTTTGGTTTTATCGGATCCGACTTTTTATCGTTTACAAACATATTTTAAAAATATTAACCGACATTTAATTCAAAAATATACTGTGAAATAATATAGACATTAGGAAATTTTACGAAATATCTTTCCTAAGACAGAATTGAAAAATTTCCAAAGCACGACATACGTAGATGAAAACTAATGCGTGAATATTATTTTTTAATTATACATAACTAAGGTTTACGTACTTCATTACAATTAGGAAAATAAGACATCAACGCGCTCAAAATTGTATGTTCTTTTTGTTAGTATATGAAATCCTTTCTCAATCTTGGTGATGTCACGTATCAGTCTAGTGGCCATCCTCAAAACAGCAGTAATTTAATTAGCCCTGAAATATTTTTTGTTATTGACGAGTAAAACGAGTACATTTTAAGAAGGTAGTAATTTATTTTTTAAATTAGATATAACCGGCAAGGTACGAGTCAAACTCGCAGCCCAATGGTTCCGTACCACCTTGATAACACGTCATATTTCGTGAAAATTACAACGTGTCATCTGTTATAGCTAAAAAGATTCAACTCTTTCAATGTAAAATTCGGAGTGCTTAATAAGTATAAAACACCGAAAAGTTCAATACCCAATTAATGTCTAGTCAATAATCAGATCTCAACAAAAATTAAAAAAAAACTACATCAATCCAGCTAAAATACATAAAGCATGTCTAGAAACAATAAAACAAATATAAAACATATTCGAACTTAAGCTTTGATAGCAATAAACAAAATTAATAGTGGCAACCCTAAAAAGTCTGAGACAGCTCGTAAAGTGCGTGAGACAAATATTATATAAATAGAGGATAATAGGGTGGAATGTCCCGGTCGTAATTCACGATCATTAAGCAAGTGTACACGAGGAAAAAAATCATAACGTGTTGAGCGTGCATGATGGTATGCTACCGCCCTTGTTAATGAAATCAAAGGGGTTGATAAAATGCATTTTAATAACGGGGAAGGTAGTAGGGAGCGCAAGGCATTGCTAGTTAATTAATTTCATAAAATTTGTGCAAAGTTAATTTCGGATATTGGGTGGCATAGTTGCATTGCGTCCACGGTACGACTTTAGCTCTAAGAATTTAGGTTCGAACACCGAGTCGGGGAAATTAATATTAGGTTTTTCTTCTCAGTGTGAGCCTGCAAATTTGTGTCCGATGTGGCGATAGGCTCGCCTCCTATCACGTCATGGAACGAAATAATCACGGCGAAACGTGGTTGCACTAGCTGCGCTATTACCATCCCTTTCGGGGTCAAAGCTGTCACTGTTTGTATAATTCTAAAGTAGCTTACCTTCCTTTTTATCTTATCTTACTAATACTTATATTATAAATGCGAGAATTTGTGGGAAAAGCTTGTATTTTTGTTAAAATTAATCGCAGGAATAGCTGAACAGATTTGGAATGAAATTTGTCGTACACATAGACCATGGCCTGTATTAACACTCTACTACTTTTTTCGCTAATGCGCTCTTATAAATATTTCCCATATTGGATTTCTTTAATCTGACATTATAAATTGATGGAGCTATCTTCCTACAGCTGGTGTTATAGTTTGCTAAGGTGAATTAAACTTTTTTTAGCGAGAAAGACTTTTCACATATGTGCAGCTGCGAGCTACTTACTACCGTAAATAATCCATACTAATATAATAAAAAGGAAAGATTTGTATTTTTGTATGTAACGAATAAATTTAAAATCTACTGGACCGATTTTAAAAAATTCTTCCACTAATTTAAAGTTATATTATCAGCGACGAACATAAGCTACTTTTATCCCGAGAAAACGTAATGCAGGACTTTTATCTAAGACAAACTCATTTACGTGGGTGAAGCCGCGAGCAAAAGCCACTAGTTTATTCATAATACAATTGTATTCAGTGCGTGTCACAGATAAAATAATTACCTATTTCCTTGAACCAAGGGGAAGGGCGGGCCGTCGTAATTCAAACTTTATATTATACATTGGTAAGTAGTTAACAGATATATAAAACTAGAATTGCTGGTGGTTCCACGCGAAAGATGTTTTATGATTTTAATATTAAACATTACACTGAATAAACTGTTGCCTATAGTATTCCTGAATAAACTGTTCCCTACAGTATTTAGTCGGGGACATGGTCTCTGTATGTCAAAGGACATGTTCAACAACGGGCCTAAATTCTAACCAAAACAGTTTATATATATTTGGATAGAACTCCTAAAAACTAGCCTTTTATAATAAATCTTTTAATTTTACAGACCTCCGACTTTGAGATTTATGTAATTATATTTTAATTAAAAACTACACTTAATGTGAATCCTTAAAAAGGTTAATTATAAAAGGGGGGGGGGGGTCTAAAAATATACTTTAATGGGTCCAAGGTCCGTATTTTGCCCCTTTAATATCCTTAAAGCCTGGTTAGATTTTGAGACCGAGCAGACATGTCCTTTAATCTAGTTCTGTTCGATTGTTTCTGTGTATATTTTAAATAAAATACACCGCGATAGGAATCTTTGCGGATCTTATAAATAGTTATTGTTGTTAACCAAAACTAAATGCCGCGTTCCGGGAGCAGTTTTCTGTTTTTTGATGTTGTTATTATTGTCAGGAGAAGGTTCTTATGAAAGAAAAAATTAAGAAAATTGCGCGGAAAAACGGCTGGACCGATATTAATGAAATTTTTTTGTGTGTCTCCAAGAGGATTCGAGAATGGTTTGTAGCGCTGCACTCGGGTTCTAGGATTTTATTTCCTTTTTAGGGCAGGACAACGTCTGTCGGGGCCGCTAGTTTTCAGTTTATCTGGTTTCGAAAAGCCCGGCATAATTATGTCGACTGGCGAAGGGTAGTCATCTCTCGTCAGCTGACTCTATCTGAACCCCACTCACGTTAATATCAGGTGCAGTATGAAAAAAATCATGGTATTCCTTTACATACCTGTCAATTTACAAATCTTTTCTTCATCCAAATGACTGAGCTTGTTTGTATATTTAACCAACCCTGTATCATATTACTGCACGCTAGCACGGGCCTCCTCTACTACTGAGAGCGTCTAGGCCTTAGTCCACTACGCTGGCCTAGTGCGGGTTGACAGACTTCACATAGCCTCGAAGTTCTTATAAAGAATTCTCAGGTATATAGGTTTCCTCGCGATGTTTTCCTTCACCGATATAATTGATATAACGATTAGAACTGATAAACAGTTTAAGGTTATTGTTTAATTCTGTTATAACAAAGTCTTGTTGAAAAACAAAAATCGTCAATGTGGAAATCTACTCCTTCATATTATTTATCGGAAGTCATAACAGTATATTTACGATATTATTTTCCTCGCACCTATTACTGAAATATTATGGCCATAACATTAGATATAGCATGGAGTAAATTGTATTGGAATGAGTTTGAATGGATTTTCGGTTAGGAGCGATTTTATTTAACTATCTTTTGCACTTGGCTCCGTCCGTGTGAGTGAAATACATTGAAGTTAGTGAGATTTCTGCACTTTATAAGATATTTTGTTTGTAATAGTGTCGGGCGCATTGTCTCTTTCATTATTATGTTATTTAAAATTATAAGTGGTTTTGCTGTTTTGCCAAGTCTCCTCAGAAGAGCTGCATTACATTTAATAGCTGAAAAATACGTGACATATCGAAAATAAAGCACAAAATATAACAGACTAGCTTTTGCCCGCGGCTCCGCCCGCTTTGAAAAGTTTTTCCGGGATAAAAGTCCCGCTTTATATTTTCCCGGGATAAAAAGTAGCCTATGTGTTAGTCCAGGACATGATCTACCCGTGTGCCAAATTTCATCGAAATCCGTTCAGTAGTTTTTGCGTGAAAGAGGAACAAACATCCTTACATCCTAACATCCATACATTCTTACAAACTTTCGCCTTTATAATATTAGTAGGATTTCACATTTTCTTAAATAAATAATGGAGTAAAATATATATTTGGCACATATTTGTCGTAAGAGTTATTTTGTTGCCTAGATCATTATTAAATGAATTTCGTTAATTTCAAACGGATATTAATAATTTTGGGATTATTATGTTTATGATAAGTTCTGGTAGGATACGGAATATTTTTTTTATTATATACAAATATCCTTACGTTAATTAATTCGCAATATATAGCAATTAACTAACCACAAATAAAAAAAATAATCCAACTCATTCTAATGAAAACTATCCAGACATTTTATCATAAAAAATGAATAAATAACTTCGTCTCATTTCCATGGCAAAAGAGTAGGTCGCGCCTATTAAATCAAAAATACTTGTGAACTTGTAAAAGACTTAGGCTTTGTTAGATATTAACCCAGTCTAGACTCTGTAATGGGGGTCAGAAGGCTTAATAAAAGTCTCGCCTAATCTACTTTGTGTTTGGTGTTTAGTGGCTAATGAACGCTGGATTATCTGTCGGTCTGGTGGTTTTCGGTTTTGAGGTCGTTATTCGGTTTTGGTTGGAAGTTGATTTGTTATGTAACCTTAGTATTGTTAAAGATGTTTGTATCAATATAATATAAATATGTTTGATCGAAGAAACTGAATATAAATATGTGTCGTTTATTAATTATTGTTCACTTTAATGTTGAAAGAAAACATCATAAGGAAACCTACATACCTGAGTATTATCAATAGGAATTTCGAGAATATGTCTACCAACCATAGGCTAGTACATACATACATATACACTCACGCCTGTTATCCTCGAAGGGGTAGGCAGAGGCGCAACTAGTGCACCCACTTTTCGCCATTATTCCGTCCCATGATGTGATAGGGGGCGAGCCTATCGCCATATCGGGCACAAATTCCAGACTCCGAGCTGATACTGAATAGAAAAACTCAATATCACTTTGCCCGACCCGGGGATCGAACCCGAGACCTCAGCTTTGCAGTCGTACTGTAATACAACTACGCCACCGAGGCAGTTCATAGGCTAGTGGGGTGGAGTAATGCCTAAACCCTCTCAGTAGTAGAACTTTGCTTAGCAGTGAACAGTATATGATATAGGGTTGGTATTTTTATTACAGACCATACCTATAGGCGAATATAAACGAAATACATACAGTAATTTTCCCAATAATACATTTATATTCAGACTTATCAATTACTTATCTATACAATTAATATCCCAAAGCTGGCGAGTTTTTTTGGTTGAACGCGCTAATCTCAGGAACTACAGAATGCACTCTGAAACTACTGCCTTGGTGGCGTAGTTGTATTAGGATATGACAGCAACGCCGGGGTCTTGGGTTCCATCCCCGTGTCGGGCATAGTGATATTGGGTTTCAAATTCAGTAACAGCCCGGAGTATGGAATTTGTGTGCGATATGGCGATAGGCTCACCCCGAATCACATCATGGGACTGAATGCGCACGTGTTTGTAAGTGTGTGTGTGTGTGTGTGTGTACTGAACCGATTTTGAAAGTTCTTTTACTGATAGGAAGCTACATTACTCCTGAGTGCTATAGGCTACTTTTTATCCCGGGAAAATATTATTATCCCGGAAAAGCTTTTTCACGCGGGCGGAACCACGAGCAATACTAGTTAAATAAATATGTATTACTTGTCTGTCATCTACTGAATTAATACCATGAACATTAAACAACAATAAATAGCTCTTCACACGGTCATTCGTTGTCATTTGATTTGTTCACATTCCTATAAACTTGAACAACACCTTTCTATTCTTCGAACGTCACGAGTCACGTTCAAAGAATGCGCCCAAAATGTTCAAAGTCAAAGGGTAACAACCTTTTCAATCAATTCGTAGTGAAAAACTACAACAGTCGAGCGAAACAACCCCAAGCTTTTTACTTTTATGTGTAAAATCAGAAATTTATACGATATTTTATTGTCAATAGAAAGGGTACGCGAACTTTGGAAGGACGAATTTAACTAAAAACTATTTGTTTGAAAACACGCGTTTGGTTCTCGTACTATAGTAGTACGAGATATTTACGTAAACTTAGATATATATTGGAAAGGTGAAATACAGGTTCAGTAAGTGATACCGTATTCAGGGAACTTTCTATTCCCTTGTGGATGAGTGGTAGAGATAATAAATGTATCCATAAATATGTTAACGTGTATAGCATAAATATATTTGACTGCCTCAGTGGCGTAGTTGTATTGCGTACGTGTTACGAGAACGAAACCCGGGTCGGACCAAAAACCGCATTTTCCATCTTAAAAAATACTCAGTCGCAGCTCGGAGTCAGGAAGTTGTCGGTGTGATACCCCCGAGCCTCGGAAAGCACGTAAAGCCGTTGATCCTGCGCCTGATCTGTCTCCGGTCATGTCTGCCGTCTCACCGGACTATGAGAGTGACGGAATAGCGAGTGCACCTGTGTATTGCGCACACACTTGTGCACTTTAATATCTCCTGCGTACTTGGCTGATCTCTTTTGAGATTGACCACGGTGGCCGAAATCCGCTAGTAAGAGATTAAATATAGTGAAGTATAGGCATTAGGCACTCGGGTATTACATTCTTTACATGGACACTGGAAAGTGACGCCTCTGGACCTGATGCTAAGCGGAGAGGATTCCAAATAGAGTGTGATGAGAGATGATCATCCCTTGCCAGTCAACTTAATTATGACAGCCTGTTTAAACCTTGAATGTTAGGCGAAGACACGTATGAACAAGACTCAACTACAATACAAAATTTCCTAACCAAGTCATTCGTGTAAGTTGAAGTTTTTGTTTGTATGGACGCAATCATTAACCGACTTCAAAAAGGAGGTTCTGTTTTTCTGACTGCGGTTGCGATTTTGAATTTTTTCTTACTCTAAGTAAACCTTATTGCCCTATAGGTTTTTTTATCCCAAGAATTGACTGAGGCAAATCTGCTAGCACAAGCTATAATAAATATAATAAAGCACTAAACTAAGCTATAAATTGCGTTTCAGCAAAACATTCAGAGTAATAAAACTTAAATGAATCGAAAACGACAAACCATTAAAATGATCCAAATATATTTTGATTTGGACATGTGCTGTGTATGGCAAAAATATTTATACGTACACAGAATCACGCCTTTTTCACTGTTTAGGGGTAGGCAGAGGTGTAACACACATTTCCCCACCTATGTTAGGTCCCATGTAGGGGATGGGTCTTTCGCCATTTACCGACCACATTTTCAGACTTTGGGCTGTTACTGAGTAGAAAAACTCAATAATACTTTCGGGCAAAGCATTATTGAGTAATCCGGGAATCGAACCCGAGACTTCAGCACTACAATCACACCGTAATGCAACAATGTCGGACAGTCGAATAAAAAAATATTTACATAGTAAATTGGGGTCTATTGTATAAGAGAGTCCATATATCACTTTATTTCTTCCATCAAACAGAAGATAGCACTGTTGGGTATTAGTTTAATTTCAGTATAAGAATGTTATATCAAAGGTCGATTACACCGCTTGCTGGTAATGCTACTCGTCACATAAATGTATAAGTCCATCAAATAAAAAAGTTACATTCTAATCTGTGCTCTAATATATGTGGTAAAATGGTTACTATTTACATTACCTATATTCACCTTGACAAGTCCCTAGTTAGACCCTAATTGGAGTACGGTGCGGTAGTGTGGAATCTTCACTACAATAAGTACCTACGTCGAAAATCTAGGGAAAGTACAGCGAAAATTTCTTGCCTCTATGACCTATCGGTGTCATCGGAACTTGTCATCGTACTAAAAATACGTACTAACTAAAGAGCTATAATCTCTTGAGTCTAAAGTCCAGAAGATTATACTTGGAAATAATGTTTCTCTTTGACATTTGTAATAACAAATATGACTGCAATAATAATAATACTAGCCTTGTATTATATAGTGTCCCACTGCTGGGCACGGGCCTCCTCTACTACTGAGAAGGCTAGGCCTTAGTCCACCACGCTAGCCTAGTGCGGGTTGGCAGACTTCACATATCTTCGCAATTCTTATAAAGAACTTCTTAGGTAATGCAAGATGGATGGATGGATGGATGGTGGATGCAAGTTTATCCAGTATTAATTAAGAAATGTTCATTGTTGTGTTGATGAGCGTTTTCGGTTTACTGACAATAATGCAATATAGCCTATAACGACTCTATCAGACTTTTTCTTCATAAATAATCTGATAGACAAAATCACGCATAAAAAGTACGAAGACAAAATGTTTGTCAATTCAAAAGCCACAATAACAGACCCCAAGGTGACCGCTGAAGGTGACTTCTAAGACATTTCATATTATTGACGTCGCGTCGGTGTCCTCTGCGACATTTTGTAATATCTTTTACGCTGAATATTTGATAGTACTGGACCTTTAGTTTTTTATAGGGGTTCTGCAAAGTGACCCCAATGCAGCTGACGGTAAGTGAAGTTTGGACCCTACGTCACTTACCATTAGAATGAAGTTTGGACCTTATTTTACTGACCATTACAGTGTCAATTGTATTCAATGAGAGAATATGTTAACTCTCGCCAGTCGACAAAATAGTGTAGTTGAGTACTTTTTCTATATTTTATAAAAATACATGCCATATAAAAACTAGAGGAAAAGGAATTTTCGAAATTGGCGCAACAATAAGTTGGTAATAAAGCTTTGAAATTTGGTAGAAGGGGTAATGATCAAATAACAGTAACATCCGACTCTGATGTCACCGGGTGTCAACGACCATAACGCTGCGTGCGTGCGAAAGAGAAAGAGCGATATATTACCATGCCCCAACTTTTAGTCGAGACAAAATTTCAAATACGAATAACTGACTTATTATTCAAGAAATTTTGATGCTGATTTCACAGAAGGATTTATTTTTTCCCCGACCTGGGGGTTGAATCCAGGAGTTCCTGGTGCATAAACAATAAGCTACTACGAGCCATCAAAATTAAATCTTGGATATAGGATTCATTCGGAATTATCGTGATTTTTTAAATTATAACAGAAAGAAAGAAAGAAGAAAGAAAGATAATAATAATACCCACTTGATCCTCCACTGTCATCTCTAGTAAAGAAATTTATCGAAAGTCTTAGATTTATTTTTTGGTTCATGAATTTACTAATAAATCTGTCTCAGCGGACTTTGAATGATCTAGTTACACCTCTACCTAAGCATTCAAGACGAAAGCGCCCATATAATACCCATTGCTCATTCGCTACCTTTAGTAATGAAAAAACGCCGTCGAAAAGTCTACGGTAAACGATTGCTTCAGCTAATTAATTTGAATTAATATTAATCAGACGCCGACTAAGTTATAAGAATAAGTGACAAATGTTTTCCACCTTTACTTAAGGTTAATTTGAAAGGGTCTTGATTTTTTCGATTATCAACTGCCTTTCACCTTAATCTGTTCAGCGGTGTCTGCGTTTACTTCCATATTTATTTACTCGGAAGTCCTAGAGGTTACATAATAACAAAAATTAGTAGTTATATTATAATACAGTTAGCCAATTTAAGGCCTTCACTTATAACAATATTTTAAAACGAAGTGATGAACATGCTATCTAAGCCTTACACGTAAACAGTGGCTAAACACACAGTACTACAGTCTCGAGAGAAGTGAGACGCGATCCATAAAATTAAAGTACTACTTGGTGGGACTCTCATATGCAAGAGTCCGCCTGGGTGGGTACCGACGCAATGTATATTTCTACCGCCAAGCAACAATGTTCATGCACTGTTGTGTTTCGGTTTGAAGGGCATTGTAGCCAGTGTAACTCCAGGACATAATGAGACTTAACATCTTATGTCTCAGGATGACGAGCGCAGTAGAATGCCACACAGTACTTTGTGACTCAAGGTGCTGGATTGTGTTTCTAATGTGGTGGTAGTATCGCTTACCATCAGGCGAACGGCATGCTCGTCTCGTTATTCAATGCCATAAAAAAGGACCTATATTGTTATTAGAACGCTATATCGGAAAGCAAACATCGCACTTTACTGACATGTTATAAAATACGTCTATATCAATAGTCTTCGAAATTACTTTAAAGCTATTGCACGCACCACAAGGATGAGTTACGTCGATAACTTGTATTCGCTCGATTAATTTGAAATATAGAAGGTAATCTAAGAGTTCTAATGGGACATTAAAGTTAAGTTTAGCCAAAAAATCAAGGCAGTCAACAACTCCAGACTTAATCTTTGTTAAATAGGTTATATCGGCTATTTGACGCCCTTTATGAAGCGATAGTAGATGATGGTTCATACAAAGACGTAGATACAAATCAGAACTATAATACGATTTTAATTTAAAACAACAGGAATTTTACAAACTTTTTTTAAATAGTTTAAAACAAATATACAAACGTCGAAAGATCTTCACATTTTTTTCTATACATTATCATTTTGAAATAGCGTTACTTAATGAAACAACATAAATACCTATCTCCTTAAAAATAATATTTTCCATTACGTTATTTTAACCAGAGGTGTAAAATAATAAAGTGTAATTTTATTTTTTATTGGCATTGAATGACGAAACGAGCATGCCGTTCACCTGATGGTAAGCGATACGACCACCCATAAACAGTACCAACACCATCCAGTACCTTGAGTTACAAAGTGCTGTCAAGGCATTGCACTGCCCTCGTTATTCTGAGACATAAGATGTTTAGTCTCTTTATCTTCAGTAGTTACACTGGCTACAATGTCCTTCAAATTGAAACAAAATAGTACATGGACACTGCCACTTGGCGGTAGAAATAGACATTGCGGTGTTACCCACCCAGACGGACTTCTTACATATGAGAGACCTACCACCAGTTCTGAAATGAATATAAATAAAAAGTAACTTTAAGTTTACATTCCCTAATTTCACTACGACTACCCTATGAGGATTCGTCGCAGCAACTTTAAATTTTTAGTCAGAAAAACACTCACATACACGCCATATTTCCACTAAACTGCAAAATAATGAAAAATCTGGAAACAAATTCGAGATTCTTTGGTGAAAATTTTCATTTCTCATGGATAATTTTTGGCATAATGTTAGCAGAGGCAAAGACGAATATGTGGTATCATTTATTAACGCAATGTACCAATAACCCTGTGTATTATTAGTAGGTAGACTCTAATATATAATACTAGCTTTTGCCCGCGGCTCCCCCCGCGTTAAAAAGTTTTACCGGGATAAAAGTCCCGGTTTATATTTTCCCGGGATAAGAAGTACCCTAGGTCTCAGGGTCTTAAACTATTTCCCTACCAAGTTTCATCGAAATCGGACAGTGGTTTATCCGTAACGACTCGCGAGAAAAAAAATCCGGGATGAAAGTCCCGCTTTATATTTTCCCGGGATACTAAGTAGCTTACGTGTTAATCCAAGACATGATCTACCCGTGTGCCAAATTTCATCGAAATCCGTTCGGTAGTTTTTGCTTGAAAGAGGAACAAACATCCATACATCCAGACATCCATACATTCTTACAAACTTTCGCGTTTATAATATTAGTAGGATATTAGTAGGATTATGTCTACCTCTCTGGGGTAAGGTCTCTTGTAAACATCCTAATTACTAACGCAATTCTTTCTTGACATATTTTTGGACTGCAATTCATTTAACTTTAAATGTAGTGCGTAAATTTGTTCGTACCTTTCAATAAAAAAAAGCCCTTACGTCCATAACCAGTATCCGAAAACATACAAAATTAGATTATATTTATTTAGATTATTATATTTATGTGTATATTTTATTAAAAGTGGATTAAAAATAATCTAGTTGGGAATGGAACGGTCTGCCAAGACAATGTCTGGAGGGTCAAAATCCAAGGCACACCCCTTACTTTTCAAAGTTACGTGTGTATTGTTTATCAATTATTATGGTTCGCTTTAACGGTGAAGGAAAACATCGTGAGGAAACCTGCATACCTTAGAAGTTCATTATAAGAATTTCGAAAATATGTGAAGTCTACCAACCCGCACTAGGCCAGCGTGGTGGACTAAGGCCTAAACCCTCTCAGTAGTAGAGGAGGCCCGTGTCCAGCAATAGGGCAGTATATAATACAGGGCTGGTATTATTATTATTCTATTATTATGCTTTTCACAAAAACTGATTTGGTTTTAACTTACGAATGATTTGACTCTTACGTAAGGTGATATGGAAATATCCTCTCTCCACGTTGTTTTTCCGATGCCACACTACGAGAATGATTTGAGATGTCACCATTCTAAGGCGCCTTGGAAATTCATTTCATTTCCTATTTCACACGCATATTCACAAATATTGTTAAGGTATGTCGGTTTGAAAAAACCGCGGTGACTGCCTCGGTGGCGTAGTCGTATTACAGTACGACTGCAAAGCTGAGGTCTCGGGTTCGATCCCCGGGTCGGGCAAAATGATATTGAGTTTTTCTATTCAGTATCAGCCCGGAGTCTGGAATTTGTGCCCGATATGGCGATAGGCTCGCCCCCTATCACATCATGGGACGGAATGACGGCGAAAAGTGGGTGCACTAGTTGCGCCTCTGCCTACCCCTTCGGGGATAACAGGCGTGAGTGTATATGTATGTATGAATGTATTTCCATAGGGTCGGCCCTCAGTCACATAATTACCGCGCATGAAACTTAACATCTTATGTCTCCAGGTGACGAGCGCGGTGGAGTGTCACGCAGTACTTTGTAATTAAAAGTTCTGTCTGGTGTTGCTACTGTTTATGGGTGGTCGTATCGCTTACCATCGGGCGAGCGGTATGCTCATTTCGTTTTTTAACTGCAAGAAAAAAAATAGTAGTACGAAAATATGAAATTGAGGCATTAACTATACGTCGTACATCTTACTAAATGTAAATAATTGTACACTAATGTAAATAATAAAACAAAATAACAATTTAATAAACTTCTTAATAACTAATTAAATAAAACAATCAAATTAATATATACCTATGCACATCATACTTCTTACGCATAAAACATTATTTTCTAACTAACCCAGTAAAACCAAGTGACTGTATTGTGTCTGATTTATGCACTAATTTTATGTATCAGGTATGTATGATGCGTGTATATGTATGATTGTACATATTATGATTCCTTGCGACCCAGATAACTTAATTTATAATTCTAATACTACCCATATAAGAAAAAAGTTACCGAGTGGCTGCAGACTAAAAATTATACCGATACTGAAAATGTTATTAAAATATCTTCTACCTGAAACACACACACACACTCACACACTCACACACACTTACACATACACACACACGCTCCTACTAAAGTAAATAAAAAATTTACAAATAACTGTCCTCCGATGCATCAAATTTAACACTTAGGTACAGCCCCATGTAAGAATCCTGGTACCCATAACACAAGTTTAATCTTACCTTGGGTACCAGTGTTCAATCAAACACTTAAAATGTAATTGTTGTGTGTATATAATATATAATGTTATTTGTAAGTGTATGTAAAAAATGTTTTTGCTAAATAAAAAAAAAAAAAAAAAAAAAAAAAAAAAATATTGTGTAAGATGCACGCTATCCAAGGCAAAGATTTATGCGTATCTTGATTCTCGTGTTGAGATTAACAGGACCATTGCTTCGAATATAATATCGACATCGTATCTCAGTGAGTGAATGTTCAAAATTCCTGACGTCATTCATATTCGCTAGATTTATATTTGACATTGCATTTATAAATGAAAGCATATACTCGTGTTTTTAACTCTGCTAACAACCATGAATAACAAAATAAATATTTTTACCAAAAACCCCAGGCGGATTTTTTTGATTATTTGATCATCTTGTAATTTAATACGAATATGTCATTTAATTGAGCGTGTTTCTGACAGAAAGTGTGATATTGCCGCTGCAACAAATCCTGTTAATCTGTGATTTCGCAGAATGCGACAGACGGCAGACGGCAACTGCAGTCGGCAACAGCAAATGACGCGCGGCAAGTGACGTCCTGCCGGGCGTCATTTGGCGTCGTGTGCGGAATCGGTCTCATACAATTTAATACTGCACAGTCACTGCTGTGACTGTGCATTATTAAATTGTAACGGCACTGTGACGGCACTCCGTCTGCCGTCGCGGCACATGCCGTCTGCCGTTGCCGTCTGCCGCGTCCTGTGGAATCACAGCTTTATAATAGTCGTAGTGGTGTAAGGGTATGCGAAATTAGTCTTTATTGATATTTATTTTGTAAGAAATTTACACATTTTTTTGTATAGCATCAAATGACGAGACGAGCATGCCGTTCGCCTGATGGTAAGCGATACGACCACCCATAAACAGTAGATACACCATCCAGCACCTCGACCTATGAAGTATTGTGTGGCATTTGACCGCGCTCGTTATCTTGAGACATAAGATGTTATGTCTCATTATGTTCAGTAGTTGCACTGGCTACAACGTCCTTCAAACCGAAACACAACAGTGCATACTGCATGTATACTGCTGCTTGGCGGTAGAAATAGACATTGCGGTGGTAACCACCCAAACGTAGTCTTACATATAAGAGACCTACCACCAGTAAGTCTTACACCTTAGGTTCGAGTACCTTATTGCAATTTTCAAGATGATAAGTAGGTATATGGTGTTATTTAGGAACACAATATCAGCATGAGCCTGTATAAAACTGTGTTGTTTTACTTATACCATTGATGTATTAAAAAACCCTACATCAATGACTTATACCTATTTCTGAGTGAAAATACGCATTGCTGTTTTACGTTTTAAATATTTAATGCCAATATCTCAGAGTATCGAGCACATTGTTGTATTTTCTTTCGAAGTTAAGCACTCTAACTCGACATTTAAAAAACAAAATCACCAATACGTAAAAAAGAAGCACCTAATCACAGAACAATCTATGAGCTTACGACACTTTGAATATTAAAATACTACTTTAGTCATATATTATCGAATAACATTTTATCCTAGTTAAAATCAAAATGCTAGTAAAATCGCCCACCCCTAGAAAAACACACGTCAACCATCAAAAACGCATGTTTACCGAGAGCAATATAGACAAATTCTGACTATAATTCAAGTCGACAATGCCCCGTCCGTTTCTTAGAAGGCTTAATCTTCATTCGGTTGTATCAGTATATTACACTGTGCTGTACTGGACGTACTATCTAGTGACAACCAAAATGCGGTGCATTTGTCTGCGCAACCATTAAGCTAGTAATAATGCAATGCAATTGCAGAACGTTGTACCCGAGCTAGGGTTGCCAATTGAAAAAATAAACATTTTTATACTCCAGAGTTGTAGTTAGCGCCAATTTTGCGACATTCTATTTCAGTTTAATTTATTGCGTAATTGCTTTTATTGCTGTCTTGTTGAATTTTCGCGTGTAATATGTTTCAACATTTGTTGAAGCTGTTTATCGATGTTAAGATCTTTTATTATATTGAGAAATGTAGATTACTAGACGTTTGCTCGCGGTTCCGCCCGTGTGAATGAGTTAATCGGCATAAAAGTCCCGCTTTATATTTTCCCGAGATAAAAAGTAGCCTATGTTACTCGTAAATAATGTAACTTTATATTGGTGAACGACTTTTTTAAATCAGTCCAGTAGTTTTTGAGTTTACCCGTTAGAAACATATAAAAATATATTTTTTTCCTATTTATAATATTAGTATAAATATATTTTTGCGGTCACTTTGCCATGATTGATGGTGCGATTATGATGACTTAAGTCCCAATTTAATGAGCCTTGCGCCCGATGGTAACGAACCTCCTTAGGGGATTTTACAACCATTCCTAGTGCTCGCCTGCTTTACATACACCGTCTCATTAAAATTTCGACTTTCGGGTCGGTTTAAGCTACGTTGTCAGTCAGTCTTAAGATTCAGTAGATTAACATTGTAGTGCTAGTGCATAAGAAACACTTTTTTGCCTTGTAAGGCAAAATATCTTCTTTACCTATTAGTGCCATAAAATAATAGTCAAATAATGATTGAAATTCGGAGAAAAGTTAAATTCATTATCGTCTAAATGACAAACTTCTTACACCTCGCCAGATCAACATGTTAGCATATTCAATTCATAATAATATCCACCACAATTAAGCAACCGAGAGAATTCAAACAGACACCAAAAATAAAACTCTATAAGAAAGCGCGTGACAACCCTAATAAGTCTTCCTTACGCCCTCTCCCCGCTTGGCACGACCGCGCACCCGCACATACGCATTTTGGTTTAACACTACTTCTATTTCTGTAAACTTAAAACATTTTAGTTTGACCGATTTGGCATACCAACTGCGTGGAGTAGCAACCCTGATTTATGTCAAGTAAAAAACGTTTAATTTTTTTTAAAGCTGCGTTGGCACTCCATGCTTTATGGCTTTTGTTCGCGAATGTTATTCGTAATAACTTTAGTTTCGTATTGCTGTATTATCGCATGTCGTAACCTCTGAATAGTGTAGTTTATTGCCGCGCTAGCTTTTGTCCGCGACTGCGTTCGCATAACGGAAAAGTTAAAGGCTATTTTTATAAATAAAAATCACATTAACAACGTTTTTCTTTATGGCATTGACGAGACGAGCATGCCGTTCGCCTGATGGTAAGCGTTATGACCACCCATAAACAGTAGTAACACCATACAGCACCATGAGTTACAAAGTACTGTCAGGCATCCACTGCACTCGTCACCCTGAGACATAAGATGTTAAGTCTCATCATGCCCAGTAGTTACACTGGCTACAATGTCCTTCAAACCGAAACACAACAGTACATGAACACTGCTGCTTGGCGGTAGAAATAGACATTGCGGTGGTACTCACTCAGACGGGCTCTTACCTATGAGAAACCTACCACCAGTGAAGTCCAATAGCAATTCACACATTTCGCGCTAAGAGATAGATTTTTGAGAAATCACTAATCATATTTTATTTCTTTAATTTTAGAATGTTTCTTCAGTGTTCTGAAATGTCTGTAATCAAGTCCATACGAATCAACTTATGATAATGAAGTTTTCTTTTTTTCGACTACTATTTTACATTACAATATTATAAATGTAACAATTTTTCTAACACAATTTATCCAAGTGATGATCTCTTAGAAGATTGTCATGGTAGTAAGTCTTAAGCTAAATCACTTCCACAGCATTTTCAAAGCGTGTTGCGTAGTCCCCATATCGGTGTCAGTAGAGTTGCCAGGCGTCCGGATAAAGCCGGGCATAGTTAGGCTCTTTGAATGCGTGACCGGCCAAATTAACCGGTGTCCGGCTTTTACATTTGACCAGTGACTTTTAGGAGGCGGCAAAATGTGTACAATTAAACTTGCCATGGATATACACTTGGGAGCAAAAAAAGAGATCACCGGAAAAATGGGGCCGAAATGAAAATCGTATTAATACTAAGACACAAAATCGTTAATAAATTAGGGTATCCAGCCTTTTTACCCAAATGTCCGGCCAAGCTAGCTAGCTTGGCCGGACATTTGATAGACTAGCTAGTCTATCCGGCTATTACGTTTGACGACCTGGCAACCCTATCGGTGGAAAAAGCCTGTACCATTCCCACATGCCGTAGATGCCGTAGATAAATAAAATAAATAAATAACAATACCAGCCCTGTATTATATACTGTCCCACTGCTGGGCACGGGCCTCCTCTACTACTGAGAGGGTTTAGGCCTTAGTCCACCACGCTGGCCTAGTGCGGGTTGGTTGACTTTACATACCTTCGAAATTCTTATAAGGAACTTCTTAGGTATGCAGGTTTCCTCACGATGTTTTCCTTCACCGTTATAGCGAACGATAATTGATAAACAATACACACGTAACTTTGAAAAGTTAGAGGTGTGTGCCTTGAGTTTCGAACCTCCGGACATTGTCTCGGCAGACCGTTCCATTCAATTAAGCAAACCACACGACAATCAACCCTGTCATTCTATCAGTTTTTTCTTTAAATATTATTGCCACTAACATTTCTTAGACTTGCTAGCTAGGCAGAAACCAAACCAGATGAAAAAAATTTACACACGGCTACGCATTTGGCTGATTGTTTTAGGTATTTTTAAAGTGATATACACACACACACACTCACACTAGCCTTTTATCCCCGAAGGGGTAGGCAGAGGCGCAACTAGTGCACCAACTTTTCGTCGTTATTCCGTCCCATGATGTGATAGGGGGCGAGCTTATCGCCATATCGGGCACAAATTCCAGACTCCGAGCTGATACTTAATAGAAAAATCCAATATCACTTTGCCTCACCCGGGGATCGAACCCGAGACCTCGGCATTGCAGTCGTACCATAATACAACTACGCCACCGAGGCCGTCAACTAATAAACTAAAGTATCGAATAAAAGTATGGAAATATTTTTTTTTTAATAAGTCATAATCTCTAAGGGTTTCAGGGGGTGGATCCATAAGTTATCTGTCCGATAGCTACTGGATCTGCTACGGGTATGCGTCCCCGGACTGCTCGAGCTACTAGTGTTACAAATCCTATCTTCCGTGACACTAGTATCCTTATCCCTTCCCTTCCCCCTTCCTTTCAAAATTTTTCCTTCCCTCTATACATCCCATTCCCTTCCCCAACCGGCTGAAGGCGGCATAACCCAGCTCAAACAGGCATGGCTAAATCCCAACTCAGACCATTGATAGGCAGCAGTATCAACGGTGCACAGAGCTGTGCCCCTGCGATCGCCAACCCGCTTGCCCAGCGTGGCGATTATGGGCATTAAACCCTCCAATGACAGCAACAACAAATAAATGGCCCCCAGTTCCCGGTCGCCCTGCTATTCCTGGTCAAGGCGGCGGTCATGGTAACGGCAGGGCAGGGGGTGCAAAGAATCCCCGGGCTACGGCAGGCCGCCCATTCCAACTGACCCTGGCAACCTACAACGGCAGAAGTCTTCGGCTTGATGAGCATCTTGCACAGTTAGAGACGGAGCTGGACAATATAAGGTGGCATATCCTGGGTCTGTGTGAAGTCCGTAGAGAGGGAGAGGACACTATCACCCTAGACTCAGGCCACCTTATGTATCATCGCGAAGGTGATCATACATCCCAGGGTGGCGTAGGCTTTCTTGTCAATAAGACTCTCGTGAACAACGTTGAAGAAATCTCCAGTGTGTCGACCAGGGTAGCGTATATGATTCTTCGGTTATCCAAGCGATATACCATGAAGATCATTCAGGTCTACGCACCGACCTCGGCACACTCGGACGACGAGGTGGAGGATATGTACGAGGACATATCAAAAGCCTTGCACAAAACCACAAAGACCCAATTCAGCGTTGTCATGGGGGACTTCAACGCTAAAGTGGGAATTCAAAGTCACAGCGAATCTAGAGTGGGACCGCATGGTTATGGATGTCGGAATCATAGGGGACAAATGCTCGTCAACTTCCTTGAGAAAGAGGGACTCTTTTTGATGAACTCGTTCTTCAAGAAGAGACCTCAAAGGAAGTGGACGTGGCAAAGTCCGGACACTGTGACCAAAAACGAGATCGACTTCATTATGACGGATAAGAAGCACATCTTCAGAGATGTCTCTGTGATCAACAGGTTTAATACCGGATCCGATCACCGACTTGTACGAGGCTCTCTGAATATAGATATTAAGCTGGAAAGAATCCGTCTAATGAAGTCCACGCTCCGACCAAATCCACTCCAAAACATGGCGGGTTCCGAGAAGTTCCAAAGGATGCTCGGAAATAGATTCGCTGCACTGGCACCCACTGAAGATGTAGACGAGATCCTACGTAATCTGGTCGACTCGCTTAAGGAAGAGGGCATCAAGCTCTGCAGAAAGCAGTGTAGAGGTAAAAAGTCCAAGCTCTCGGACGAAACTCTACGGCTTATGGCAAAAAGACGGGAAACTACTCAGGTTACTTCGGCAGAGAGGTCAGACCTAAACAAGCGTATAGCGAAGATGATACGCCGAGACCTTCGGAGCTCCAATACACGCCTGATCGAAGAAGCGATAGAGCGAAACCGAGGGTCTAAGGTATTCACTCAGCAGCTTGGAAGAAGCCACCTGACGAAATTAACCACACACGAGGGTAAAACCGTTTTGTCTTTGCCGGGGATTTTTGCCGAGATCGAGGACTTTTATGGCCGGTTATACGCGGCACATGCTTCTTATCCCCAGCGTGACGACCATGATCCCAGAGCCAACCTGGCACGCCACCACAGCGACGAACTGCCAGAAATTGACCAAAGCGAGATCGTGCTGGCTCTGACACAACTTAAAAATGGAAAAGCCCCCGGTGAGGACGGAATTACTTCGGAGCTCTTAAAAGCAGGAGGATCTCCTGTAATACAGGAGCTTCAGAAGTTGTTTAGCACCGTCCTTCACTGTGGGAGAACTCCAAAGGCGTGGAGTAGGGGTTTGGTGGTTCTTTTCTTCAAGAAGGGAGATAAAACCCTTCTTAAGAATTATAGACCCATCTCACTCCTGAGCCACGTCTATAAGTTGTTTTCTAGGGTCATCACGAACCGCCTCGCTAGAAGACTCGACGAGTTTCAGCCCCCGGAACAGGCCGGGTTTCGCGGAGGATACAGCACCATAGACCACATACACACGGTGAGGCAGATTATACAGAAAACGGAAGAGTATAATCGGCCTCTGTGTCTGGCATTTGTGGACTATGAGAAGGCCTTCGACTCCGTCGAAATCTGGGCTGTTCTGGAATCCTTACAGCGTTGCCAAGTTGATTATCACTATGTCGAAGTGCTGAGATGTCTGTATGAATCTGCCACTATGTATGTCCAAGTACAGAACCAGCCGTCAGGACCCATCCAGCTGCGCAGAGGGGTGAGACAGGGGGATGTCATATCCCCGAAACTGTTCACAAGCGCACTGGAGGATATGTTTAAGACGCTGGACTGGAACGGTATGGGCATAAACATAAATGGCGATTACATCTCGCACTTGCGATTCGCAGACGATATAGTGATAGTGGCGGAAACGCTGGAGGAGCTGCAACAGATGCTGAACGGCTTGGCATTAGCCTCCGAACAAATAGGTCTTGCAATGAACCTGAGCAAAACGAAAATAATGATCAATGACCACCTAGATCCAAGACCTATTGTTGTCAATGGCCACCTTCTCGAAGTTGTCTCCGAATATACTTACCTTGGCCAGATTTTGCAATTAGGCAGGAACAACTTCGAAAAGGAGGTTAAGAGGAGGATACAGCTGGGCTGGGCAGCATTTGGTAAACTACGTCGGGTCTTCTCGTCACGTCTACCACAATGTTTGAAAACTAAAGTTTTCAACCAGTGC
Organism: Lapara coniferarum; assembly: GCA_949316025.1. NCBI lineage: Eukaryota > Metazoa > Arthropoda > Insecta > Lepidoptera > Sphingidae > Lapara > Lapara coniferarum. The sequence goes on along the minus strand of OX438928.1, from coordinate 29,694,684 downwards.
GTCCTACCGGTCATGACCTACGGTGCTGAGACGTGGACACTCACAGTACGACTAATGCATCAGTTCAAGGTTGCTCAGCGAGCTATGGAACGTGCTATGCTCGGAGTTTCTCTGAAGGACAAACTTCGCAACGAGTTTATCCGACAGAGAACCAAAGTCACCGACATAGCACACAGGATTAGTAAGCTGAAGTGGCAGTGGGCTGGTCATATCTGTCGAAGAACCGATAACCGCTGAGGTAAACGAGTTCTTGAGTGGAGACCGCGAGTCGGTAAGCGTAGTGTGGGACGCCCTCCAGCTAGGTGGAGTGACGATTTGCGAAAGGTCGCTGGCAGGAGCTGGATGCGCCAGGCCGAAGACCGGGTGAAATGGCACGTATTGGAGGAGGCCTATGTCCAGCAGTGGACTAAAGTATAGGCTGATGATGATGATGATAATCTCTAAAACTTGTAATTTGCTAAGCCTCTTAGAATCACAACAAAATACTACCAAATATTAATTTAGTATAAATTAAACGAAATTATCAACACTGTAGCCCTCTAAGACATAGCGTGAACATAATTTATAATGTAGATACATTAGGCAAAGTGGCGTGCGCAGCGGGGTTCGACTCCCGGCGCGGCCATAAATCCTATCGCGTACTCAAACTGCGTCGTACATTACAAAAAATGCATTTCCACTGTCTTTGTTTCAAAGAGCTTGGAAACTTTACTTAGAAAGAAAATAAATATTTTATTATTAGAAATCTGAGTAGTACTGTGTACTTGACTATCTTGATATTTTACTTTATTTCACAATAATTTTCGAGTTCTGTTTGTTTTTGGTAGAGAACTCATAAAATACTGAAGTAAGCAAAGGAATATTATTGATCAGCCAAAAATCATTATCATCATTAGCCAGGTGAAGTCCACTACATGAAATAAAATATTTAAAACACTTTTATGTATAGGTATATCATCACGCCTGTTTCACTATTCAGGGGTAGGCAGAGGTGTATCACATCCACATTTCGCCAACTATATTAGGTTTCATGAAACAAGAAGGCCTCATCATTTATCGAGCACTTTAAATTTTTTTTAATTAGGATCGCGACGGTTCCTCCCATTATTTTTAATAAAATTAATTCAGTTTTTTTTAACATCTCTTTCCTGCCAGCCCGAGCTTGGCTTCTTGATTTATTTTTCATTGCTTTTGCTCCCTATGAGAATGACAGTAGTTATATATCTAAGTGATTTTTTATAATAATTATTATTAGTAATTGAATGTATGTTGACTTATCATAAGTGCAACTATGTTCGCCTACGTGATGAATAAAGTATTTTATTTATTGATTTTATTTTATATGTTTATGACAGAGGTAGATTCAAACTATACATAGCGCAATCAATAAATAGAACCACTTGAAGGAATTTACTACCGAATGAACCAGGGGAAAAAACGAAAGGTATAAAGAAACAATATGTTTGCACCATTGCAATATTTTTTATCGACGTCATAAAAATAACATATTTTACGATAAATAAAATAAAGCCAATACTCAGCGAATCGTAAAGAAATTATAAAAAATATATGGTGTTTGGCAATAACATAATAGGGGGCGGAATATACGGACATTTAGATATGGGGGATGTAACTGGGGTAAATAGGGCACGAATCTCTCTCAATGTTGTATAATATGTCAATAGTGACACGTTATTATGTATTTTGTGGTGAATCAACATATTAAAAAGTGAAGAAAATCTTTGTACATATTTTAGTATATTGCGCACGGAAGACTGGTTTGGCATTATTAAAGTTTATTTATTTATTTAAATACTTTGTACAATGTTATTGTACAGGCGAACTTAATGCCAAAGGCATTTTCTCCCAGTCGACCTTAAAGTGGTGTAGAGAGACGGAGGCAGGTGTAAATTATAAATAATGAAAAATAAAAATGAAAATAAAATACAATGATAATTATTAACATAATATAAGTATACTTACATTTGCTACATATGGTATGGTAGGTATGTATAACTGCGTACATAAATAATTATTTAAATAATATATACATAAACAATTACATACATAAATAAATTCGTATATACATAAATTAATACGTATCTAATAAGCGAATGATGAGAATCTGCTACTTCGGCGAGGAGTTCTTATAGACGAAACCAGAAAAATATAATTTAATAGCTTTTGCCCACGGCTCCACCCACGTTAAAAAGTTTGTCCGGTATAGAAGTCCCGTTTTATATTTTCCCGGGTTAAAAAGTAGCCTATGTGTTAATCCATGAAATGAAATCCGTTTAGTAGTTTTTGCGTATAAGAATAACAAAGAACCTTACATCCATACTCACAAACTTTCGCGTTTATAGTATATGTAGGATGTATAATAATAATACAAATATTATATTACATTCGACCACTGGATGACCACTACCGTTATTAAAACCGTGGTAGTCTGTCAAGCCCCGCGACGGACACCGGTGTCCACTTAGAATAGTTTATTATTCTATGAGTGTCCATATATATAGGGTTTTCCCATACATCTATATATATAAGCGGGGCTTGAAGGGTGTTAAATTTGATAAAATGTAATACGGTGGCTGTGTTCCGCGCTATTGAGCTGCAATCGTCTTAAAATTGCACGACAAATGTATGGCACTTGAAATGCAATTAGTATGTTTTAACACTTTCGCGGCTTAGCCCCCCCCCCCCTCGCCTTGTTAGACTTAGGACTTTACCTCCGATTCAGACTGACTAATCAACAAAAATGAGAGAATTGTGACAATTTCAACGTCATTTGCTTTTATACATCCCAAGTTTCAAACGGACGATAGCCTAGTTGGGAAAGGAACGGTCTGCCGAAACAATGTGTGCAGGTTCAAAACCCAAGATAAAAACCTTTAGCTTTTAGAAGTTACGTGTGTATTGTTTATCAATTAATTATCGTTCGCTTTAACGGCGAAGGAAAACACCTGAAACCTACAGATCTCGGAATTCTCCATAAGAACTTCGAGAGTATGTGATGTTTGCCAACCTAACCCCTCAGTTGTAGAGGAGGCCGGTGCTCAGCAGTGGACAGTATATAATACAGGAATGGTTGCATATAAGTTTCGCTCTTAGATTTTAGAAGCATCAATTTTAGGCGTATTTTAAATCATCAGGGCTCTAGAACGTCCTTCCTTATAGCTATGTGTGGTATCTAATCATGAGGTAATTATAACCAAGTATTTTTATATAAGTGAACTACGAGAAATAATTGACTCGTTGGCGTGTATGTATTTCATGCACGGTACAACATCGCACTGATGTCTCAGGTTCGAAGCCCAGGTGAAGTGATAAGGGTTCCGTTCAGTATTAGCCTGGTGTCTAGAATTTGTACCTGATATGGCGATATGGCTCAAATTGGGCGCAAATAGCTTGAGATAGGGAAAAATGGCATCTTTGGAGCATCATTGGAGATAGGGACATAAAGGAAAAAGAAAATTTCTAACAAAACTAACAACTATCTTAAGTTTAACTAATAAAATAACTCACATTTTACTAGTACCTAATAAGATAATGGATGAGGCGATAGGCTCGCCCCCTATCACATAATGGGACGGCATATATGGAAAAGTGCGTGTCTTCTTTCCTCCGCCTACCATTACTTATCAGAAAAGCCATTTTTATAAAAAAGTCTCGCTCAGAAATGTAAAAATCGTACTTATTTTACTCTACAAATCGCTTTAAATTTTCAGAGTATCGAGAAGTAGGTTAACTTAGTTCATTGCCTCGTGTTCTGGCGTAGTTTACAAACTTTATCAAATCTGATGCTGCATTGAATTGATGCAGAGAGCATTCAATCATTCGGTCTTTTCATTTCTTTGTATCAAACTTTTGATGAAAAGATTTCTGTTATGTAGATACTTCTGCGTTTTTGCAATAGAATAGTCAACTGTGAAAAAGATGAGGTATTGTATTCGATTACTAGGTTAAATTTATTTTGACATAAATGACCAGTTTTTCTACAGTTATTTCAGGATATAAAATCCGCTAATATTTTCCCAGAATTTTAAGTCTATGTCTTTTCCAAGGTCTCAAACTAACTGCATACCAAATTTACTGACTCCGAGCTGCGACTGAGTAATTTTTAAGATGGAAAAACCCAGTCACAATATTTTTTGGCTCGACCCGGGAATCGAACCCAGGACCTCAGCGCGCAAATCGTACTCGTAAACCGTACGCAATACGACTACGCCACCGAGGCAGTCAATAGTGTAGTGATGTAAGGATGCGATGAGTAAGCCGCGCGATGATGAGCATCCTGCCTATAACCGTAGCCTAAACTCTGTTTTACATCGTCTTACGTGGCACTGCGCTACCGTAATTATGTCGAGGTGGTAGCTCTACTGGTATACGGTGGAAGGTGACCTCCGCCAATTTCAAGCCAGTAACTGGCGAGAGCTGGCACAGGACAGTCACATTTGGAAAACTCTCCTTTCGGTGGCGAAGACCCACTTCGGGTCGCTAACCCAGAGTAAATTTTTTACTGCGCTGCCTTCGTCAACATGAGGCTTTAGTATTTAATACTACAAAGTACTGATCATTTTTTTGTAGATTGATCCTTACTATCAAACATTTCGCTTGTATCGTCTTCTTCGCCTTGTCACACGTCATTGTGGGGTCAATGCACTTTTTCTAACATGTTGCAGAAAGCATTTAAGTCGCTCACCTACCTATACGTGCAAATAGTATTAATTAGATTAGTTTGTTGATCAGGTGATACTCGCGGCTACGACCGTGTGAAAAACCTTCCCGCTAGAAAAGTCCTTAAAGCACTGTACGATGCCAGCGCCATCTATTCAAGAAATCTGTTTAATAAAATCATTTTTCCCACGAGTGTAAACTGCTGGGATATAATTTATATACCATATATTGTGTTAATCCAGGATATGATCTACCCGTGTGCCATATTTCATCCAAATCCCCTCAGTTGTTTCTTTCCACGTTTAATTGTTACAAACATACAAACGTCCATATATTTTTAAAAACTTTTGCATTTATAATAATAGTAAGATTAAGTTAATTATACAGCTTTTACGACAAGCAATACAAAAATCACCACGCAAGTGTTGACCCAAATCGATCCCAAAAAATCCCAGTTCACAAATCGGGAACTGTGTCCATCATTCAATAAAAATTCTGATAAGCTTATAACACTCGTCCAGCCCCTCGATTTCAGACGACACATTGAGGCCCATCATTACCAAAGATGGATAAAATAAAAAAATCGTAAACCGACTCTCGTAAAATTCTCGTAAATCTGGGACGGCAAAAAAATATACATAATGTGTTGAAGTTCATGGATCCCTCATTATATAGTATTTTAGGGTGATTCAATCCACCTGGTATATGTATTATTATTTGTTTTATTATATTTATTTCTAAGATACTATGTTTATTTTTGAAGATCATCTTTATTGACTACATTCGGGATTACTTGTTTTTGTTAGTACAGTTCTTTTATCTGAATACAAGTCCCATTACGTATTTTTCCGGGGTCAAATGTAGCGTATACGTTACAGGATTTGGTCTATCTGTTTTTCATCCAGACATGCTCAGGAGTTAATGTATGCTTTTTATTTATTTATAATACTAACAAATACAAAAATATCTTTATAATGCTATTATATTATTAGTAGGATTATTAAACGGTAGTATTTACTAGGCGGGCATAGTTGCGTTGACTAGCGAAGGATAACCATCTCTTGTTAGCCGACTCTTTATCTGGACTTCACTCTTATCATCTTATTCGTATAAAAACCCATGTACAATCAGCACCATAAATATCTGAAGTAAATCAAAATTTCAAATCGCCTATATAAGCGTCTAGTTTAACTGAAACATTTTTTTCTTCGTTTGAAGTAAAGTAAAGCTCTTTTATTTTATTTTTGTGAAGAGAAAAAAAATATTAGTAAGAACACAAAAGTATGTAGGCAATTTGAAATTTTGAATTCGTTAAGCTACTTATGCCTGCCTCGGTGGCGTAGTTGTATTATGGTACGACTGCAACGCTGAGGTCTCGGGTTCGATCCCCGGGTCGGGTAAAGTATTCAGTATCAGCTCGGAGTCCGGAATTTGTGCCCTATATGGCGACAGGCTCGCCCCCTATCACATCATGGGACGGAATAACGACGAAAAGTGGGTGCAATAGTTGCTCCTCTGCATACCCCTTCGGGATAAGGCGTGAGTGTATATGTATGTAATTAAGCTACAACGTAAGTACGCACTAATAAAGGATTTTTAAAAATTATATACGATCTCATTAAAGTATTAACAATCGGGAATACTATAATCATTTCATACTCAAAGATTACAATAATCATTCACCTTTCTGCAAGCGTAGTCTAGTAACAATTTTTAAGTAAAATTGTACTAAGGTCGTGTGCGAATTTCGCTTAGACACGCCTACACGGTGTCAAGGTGAGGGCTAGTGGGTATTTTAAACCGTCCTTGAACTAGTTATAGAGTATGATTAAACGATGTAGTTGTCTCTACAGTCACCAGTATAAGTATCTGTACAAATTCAAAATTTCAAATTGCCTACATACTTTTGTGTTCTTACTAATCTTTTTTTTCTCTTCACAAAAATAAAATAAAAGAGATTTGCTTTACTTCATACGAATATTTTTTTTTCAGTTTAACTTAACGCGTATATGGCGATTTGAAATTTTGATTTTGTACAGATATTTATGTCGTCGTCTGTCGTCCTGTATGGATCAGAATGCTGGGCCCTAAAGAAGACGGATGAAAGAAGATTACACGCAGCAGAGATGAGAATGTTGAGATGGATGTGTGGAGTGACGAGAATGGATAAAGTGAGGAATGAGTATGTTAGAGGGAGTTTGAGGGTGGCACCAGTGATAGAAAAGTTGAAAGGAAATCGTCCGTCTTAGTATGGACATGTGAGGAGAAGGGATGAAAGTCATGTAACCCAACGAGTGATGAATTTGAGTGTTGATGGATGGCGAGGACGAGGACGACCAAGGAAGAGGTGGATAGATTGTGTAAGAGATGATATGAAAGAAAAGGGCGTGAATGACTTGATGACGAAAGACAGAAGAGAATGGAAGAGCAAAACATGTTGCGCCGACCCCAAGTAATTTGGGACCAGGGCAGGAAAATGATGTACAGATATTTATGCTGCTGACTGTATTAATATTATTTTTCTACGGTTTATATGTAACTTAGTCAGCTCAACATGATAACTAATAGGTACAATTTATAAGAAACATTAATGCCATCATTTAAAGAAATTAATAGTGATTTAGATTTCCTAATTTCTCTTATGATATTTGATGATTGTGCATTCAAAATCTCACTTATAATTCGAAATTCTAAAGCAATCTATAACTTCATGTTAGTTTCTCGAAGCAGTGGCATAAGCCGCATACTGCAATAAACCTGCCCCATTTACGCTAAGATAAATTTACCAATATTATGGGTTATTTTAACTATAGTACCGGCACGATGTAAAGGCCGTTTTGACATAGTACAATAGTGAGGTTTAATTTTAATTCATTATAAAAAGAATACTAGCCAGCAATCCTATAAATGACAATCGTTTGACGTATCAGATTTCATTTATTATAACTTTGAATTTCGAAATACAAATGTCGATTTATGTCGTAAAATTATACATAACAATAAATTTTACTGGGCGTCACTATTAACAATAATGTATAGCAATCAGCTCCTTCAACGTAGTTATGAATTAATACTAAACTTGATGAGCGGACAAACTTCAAACAGCCATTATAGCGTGCTGGTAAGCCTATTAGGTATAATATTATCTTAATCCAGCGTCAAAATCCACTTACAATCTTAGATGCCTTCACTTCCCTTGGTCCTTAAAATCCTATGAAGTTAGACCAACAGTTCTCATATCCCTTAAGACGTTGAACCGATACTTATAGAGAAAAATGTCCAAGGAAACCTCGCATCTAAAGTGCCCTGTTAGTCTGGCTTACCACGATACCACGAAAACTTGTGACTATCATGTTTCGAACCGTAGACAAAAATAACTTATCTATTAAAATTTACTGGTGGTAGGTCTCTCGTGTGGGCGGGAGACCCGGACGTCTGGGTAGGTAACACCGCAATGTCTATTTCTACCGCCAAGCAGCCAAGCGCAAGCACTGTTGTGTTTATATTTAAAGGACGTTGTATCCAGTGTAATTATTAGGCCTTGTGAGACTTAACATCTTATGTCTCAGGGTGGCGAGCGCAGTGGATTACCACGTAGTACTTCGTAATTCGGAGTTCTGTACGCCATTCTACTGTTTATGGACGGTCGTTTCACATATCCATATCGTTTAAAATATAGGCTGACTATTTTATTTATGCTATCCAAACAGATTTGACGTCTCAGAAGACAATTTACAATTAATGTTGTTTTGGATCATCCCCATAATTTTATTACTAAATCATGCATCGATTTTTTTAAAGCCATGCTTACGGAAAAGAATACGATTTTTGTATTTTTTTTTTTCGTACGGCCATCTTCGGCGTATTAGGGACGGCTGCGGGCTTCCTCCGACTCACGTCTAAGTTGTCGTCCGCAACCGCCCCTGCGCGTACCGCTGTTGCGGTCCTTTTCCTGTTGCGGTGGCTCAGAAGCCCCCGAAACACCGTACCGTGCCCACCTTATGATTGACCATAGTAAAGTAATTTCTAGTTATTGTGTCCGCTATGTAATGTTTTTGAATTAATGATCAAAGTGGTTCACTTTGTTACGAATGGTCTAGAAGCCAGACTGTACGAAGAGTTCATAATCTTGCTGAGTATGAGAATTAAATTTAGGTATAGAATGTAATTTATTTTGTGCCTTTGCTTTTTTCCGGGATAAAAAAAATAGGCTATGCTCTTTTCAGTTTAACGAGACTATCGGCAGTGGCACGCATTTTATGACACCGAGCGGTGAAGCTCGGCAAGACTCTGGGAGCACTAATTAGTCTTAATCCGCAATGAAATTACTTAAATTGAATGTTAGTAGTAGTTAGAAATATAGTTTCCACTTCTCTCCATAGCAAACCGTGAGACAAAATAATAAGAAAATAAAGTAACGTTCATTATTGTCTTTTACAACTGGGAAAGCCATTTCCAGTTTCTCAAAGTATCTTCATACAAAAATTAATCGAAATCCATTCAGTATTTTTTGAGATTATCTCGTTCAGACAGACAGATAGACAGGCGCGGCTGTGGAACTGTGTTTTATATTTTGTGATATTTTCTTTACGTATCGTACTACTCATAATGCCGAAGGACGCTAGCCATCAGGTGCACTAGAGTAAAGGAGAATTCCGCTTTTTGCATGGGTACTGGGCCTCGAAATCTAACTAGGCTCAAACTTTAGGGATAATAAAGTCGCATCATATGGATCTTGGGTCCATTAAAAAAACCCTCCATTTATAACTAACTTTTTTAAAACGTGCATAATAACTGTTGTTTTCAAGCAAAATTACATAACTCTCAAATTGAAGGTCTTTAAAATTTAACGATTTATTGTAAAAGGCTAGTTTTTAAGAGCTCTATCCAAATATACAAAAACTGTTTTGGTTAGAATTTTAAGCCCATTTTTGAACATGTCCTTTACAGTTTTCGTATTAAAAAATCATAGGCAGAATTGGAACTGAGACTTAAAATATTTATGGTGTGTGTGTGACCAACAATATTTTTAACAAAGCTGTAAGCTTGCTGGAGTCAGAATTACTTCAAAAGTAATAGGTAATGTTAGCAAAATTCACATGCAGTTAGCATTTCATGCGCATGACATGACAGTTTATCGTTTCGTACAGTGAATATCTGGAGACCCAAATATCCTTATTTTCAAAACCCCTAGTGCTCGATTGTCAAGAAGAAAGTCTTCCCTAGTTGACTTTTTACCTACCCACCACGTCAGCGCCTTTATACTAAGATAAAAATCTTATGTTTATTTTGACTGTATTGACATCTGACATTGGCAGTTGTCAGCCATAATATTGTTTGATGTTGCTTTAGTTATTATTCTGAGGTTTGATGTTTTATTTATTTGTTATCACTCATGGGAGGAATGAGTATAGAAGCGCGTACTGGTGCCAACAAAGTATTGATTTACTATCAATAATAAGTCAATTTCCAAACGATTGTTAAATAACAAACAAGAAAAGTTTGCCTTTTAAGTGTAGAAAATGTTGTAAATAGATTTATACAAAATATTTTTTTGGAAAATATTGAGTAACTTAAGAAGAAACATTAATTTGTTGGTATTCATCTGGTGAAATACATTGCCACATTTATTTATTTGAAACTAAAATATTTAAATTATAGAGAATAAAAGAGGCTTCAAAATTATGTAAAAGATACAGCTTTTATGACTTTTTCTGTTTGCTAAAGTTTAAGAACTAATCCGTATACACATATTTTTAAAAACGCTTGTTTAAGATGTATGTGTTGGTTCATAACAATACAAAACGATATAATATGTGTTTCCCACACTATACGTAGTATGTAGTTACATTGAAAATTACATAATTTATGTTCGCGACAATAACACAAGCTCCGTCTTTCTAGATGGACTGAAAAATCACAAAAGTTTTGTCAGGAAAGCAATACATAACTATATCAGCGAGAACTATAAAATAAGAACTCATTTGCTCACCAACTTGGTTTTAATAAATATCGCAATTTGAAAAACTTTACAATCACAAAACAATTCAGATAACTTCGTTATTATAAAAAATGCAAAAAAATCAAACAAGATCCCGTAAATTCAAGAATGTACAGCTGTCTTACCACTAGACAATTATTTACCCACTCATGGTTTTACTACCGTAGGTATTAGGTTTATTGTGTCCTTTATGACTGGTTCTCATTACAATACTGCAGCATCAGATAAAAAACATATTTGATTTATCAGATATTTGATGCATGGGGGATATGGTTGATAATTTGGAGGATAGAGTTATGTGCTCATGACTACTGAATGAAAGTATTCTGCTGAAGGATTGTGGAGATTGCACTGATGGGTTTTTATTTATCATGCCATGTCAAAAAGAAATAGGAAACTGCTCTGTTGGTAAGCTATAAGGCTGTTCATAAGTAGTTGCCACTCCACCCAGAATATTTAATTATAACTTCAGTTCCGTGAGGCTACACTCACCCCTTGAGACATCTCTTTAATTCATAATAAGGAATAGGAAACTGCTCTCTTGGTAGGCTATAAGGTTGTTCATAACTAGTATCAACTCCACCCACAACATTTAATTATAACTTCAGTTCCGTGAGACTACAGTCTACACTCATCCCTTGAGACATGGTAAGTCTCTTTAATTCACCGTAATTGCACTGGCCACACTGTCCTTCGCGCTGAAAAAACAGGGTTTCTGTAAGAAGTTTATAGTGCGTGACTTTGTAAGAAGTAACATTTGGTATCCATATTAAAAATGCGAAAATAACTCTGTCTGTCTATTACGCTTTCATGGAATCTATTTCGATGATTGATATGGAGATAGTTTGACACTCTGGGAAGGACATATGTTTTTACCTCGAGAAAACTATTTCACCCAGGCGGAGCTGCAAGTAAAATCTAGTGGGCTATTATTTACGAGCACATCCATATTAGATAACATTTTGAATAGAAGATAGGAAAATAAGCAGATGGCGAGTCATGATAAATCATCACGGCATATGGTCTCGAATAGAAATTGTAAATCAGTGACCTTTATGAAGAATGAGAAAAAATAGAGAATAGGAGCGGTTTTTTTAGGTAAAGGAGATGTCCGCTTTTGGTGTACGGGCTGGGCCTCAAAATTTAACCAGGCTCAAACTATAGGCATATTAAAGGGGCAAAATATGGAACTTAGATCCATTAAAAAAATATTTTTAGACCCCTCCATTTATAACTAACTTTTTAAAAATGTTATGTGTAGTTTTTTGACTGCTTCGGTGGCGTAGTGGTATTGCGTAAGCGTTACGAGTACGATTTGCGCGCTGAGGTCTTGAGTTCGAATCCCGGGTCGAGCCAAAAATATTGTGACTGGGGTTTTCCATCTTAAAAATGACTCAATTGCAGCTCGAAGTCAGGAAGTTGGTCGTGTGATATCCCCGTGCCTCGGAAAGCACGTAAAGCCGTTGGTCCTGCGCCTGATCCACGGAGGAAGAAGAGCGGAGGTGTGTCAAGCCAAAATCTCTTTAGAACATAGCGTCGCTAAATGCGGGGGGTCGGGGGATGAAATATAACGATAGCTCCACCCCCCAATCAAAATCCATCTGGTGGTGAATGGCATTATTACAGCGTAACAGAGCTAACTTGTCAATAATTTAGTTCGTCTTTTCACCCCTATGGCGTAACAAGCAAAAGTGGTTGTTCCAGACGATTCTATGTGCGTTAGTATGACGGAACTACATTATTTATTATTCTATTGGCGCTTAGCCGTTTTTTCAGCATATACATTACATAGGTGACAAATATATGGTAAAATAATTATATATATATCTAAAATTATTTTATCATACATACAGGGAAATTAGGGAATAAAATAAAATAAAAGAAGTTGTTATAGTTGTTGATAAAAAATCTTTATTGATTAAAATTTATAATTACGATAATCTTACTAATATCTACTTCAGTATTCTGTGATAATATTATAAATGCGAAAGTTCATAAAAATATTTGGATATTTACATGTGTGTTAGAAGTAAACACAGAAACAACATAACGGATTTAGATGAAATGGCACGCGAGTAGATCATGTCTTAGATTGACACATAGTCTACTTGTTATCCCGGTAATTTACCCCCATGGAAATAATGCATATTTTTAATCTCTTCGTAGGGACTTTTTTTAGCGGAAAGGCTTTACACGCGGATGAACCCGCAAGAAACACCTAGTATTATGATAAAAATGAATGTATTCCTTTTTGGCCACTGATCAAACCGCATCATGCATATAAAAATCAAATTCAACCGAAACAACGCAACCTTTACGCCCAGGTTCCCGCCAAAGTCAGTAAAATATTATAGTTGTGATCAGAAATTGTTGGTTGTCAATGTCAAATGTCAAAAACAAATAAAAAAAATAAAGTATTCTTTTAAATTTAATTTTATTTCAAAACGATGGGACGAATATTAAACGTTTGACATTCAAAACCAAAACAAGAAGAATAAAACTCGACTTTTAATGATATTTTAACTTGTAAATTTAATTGATTTCTAAACGACGGGACGAACATCAAATGTTTGACAGGTAGGAATACTTTCTAAGGAAAAGCGAAATTGTTGTTTTTACTAAATTCCAAGCATTTTTTTATGTTTTCGAATATTTTGTTGGCGTCCAGTTGTTGCGTCTATTCATAACACGTATTTATGCATTTCTAATTTCTGTATTTACAGCATCGGTAGTAATAAGTCACTTTTTCCGCAAAAACAAAAAGAAATGGGGAATCTAAAATGATAACAAATAAATCAATAACACGAAAAAAACTTACAAATACCATGAAATTATAAAAATAATATCAACGCTTGAAAGGCAATCATATTATCTAAGCGACATTTAGCAAATTTTTCAGTAGAGCTTTTTAAAGTTTTGATATCGATAGCTAAATTATTGGGTCGCACGAACGTAGAAAAACATAAATACGTGCACAATATTGTAAATCTTGTTATTCCCACCAACATTAAACTGTTTAATAAACAGCAGACTTTAATGAAAATCAAATTTTATTGTTAGGTAAACATACTTACATCCAAAATATAGCATAATGATATAGAATTTGTTAATAGTTGACACATTTCATTAGAGGGAGGTTCTCGCCTGAAGCAGAACTAGAAAACAATAATATTATCATTTATTAATTGTGTTGGAAACTCGTAATTTTCACTCAAATTTTATTTTTGCTGAAAGCACACACATACAAACTCACGCCCTTATCCCATACGGGTAGTCAGATACTATGGAGCACCACATTCTACGATTTTGACATACGTCTTCCACAAAGGATTTTCATAGTACTTCGCAAACACGAGAAAGAAAGTGGGACGATGTAAAAGAGGCCATGGAATATAAGAAAAATACATGGCTAGATGAGAATAGCCAACGACACTATCAAAACACTAGGTGGTTCGCAAGCGGGTGTATTTTCTTTATAACGAACAGGTGAATATCTCTTAACAATAAGTATTACCACCTGAACAAACCCAGTAAAATTAACTATGCGACATCATTGAAGTTGAAGGTTGACAAGTAAAAATATCTAAGCATAAAAAAAAGAACTTATATTATTCAGGTAAAATTATCTAACCGATTAATCTCTTTTTATTTTGTTTTATGTAAAGTTGTATATATGTACTATTAACAAAATATTTTATAAAGCTGAAAATATTTAAGCACATAAATATGGTGAGTATGGGTCTAGGCAAATATATGTCTACGCCAATGCTATAATTTTGTTGTATAGGTAATCCTACTAATATTATAAAGAGGAAAGTTTGTAAGAATGTCTGGATGTATGGATGTTTGTTCCTCTTTCACGCAAAAACTATAAAAATTTGGCACACGGGTAGATTGTGTCCTGGATTTACACATAGGCTATTTTTTATTCCGGGAAACTATAAAGCGGGACTTTTATCCCGGAAAAACACATAATATAGTAAACAACTAATTAAAGAGTGAGCATTTTTTTATTTCAAGTAAACATATATTAATGCAAAACAGTAATATCATGATTTCAAGTAAAAAACGATAAGTTCAAAATCAATTTCCTTAAGTGTACCAACTACTATAAATCCGAAAAGTCGTAAATTTTTTGTCGGTAAATAAGAAAAATAATGTGAAATTTATCGGAATCATCTAATATCTAACCGCCAAAAAAGTTGTCCTAGAGCTACGAAACCCGGATCAATCAACGCAGAAAAATTTGGCGATTCCAAATATGCATATAACTCATTTTCGGTATATTTGTCGCTTAGATATTATTGCCTTTCAAGCGTCGAATTATATTCGATGTTGGGTGTCGCTGGCATGACGCACATATTTTTCGCTATCCGTTATTTCCGAATACTTACCCACAGATGTCACTACATTTTTTAATATATTTTCCTGTAACTAAATAATAAATGATTGAATAATGAACATATTAAGAGGCAAAATGAACTAAGTTAACTTATTACTGCCGAATTCTCATAATATGCGTTTATAATGTTAAAATCACAATATCGGTGAGAAATATGTAGAATGCAACTTTTCGACGATAGATGTCTCTTGGTAATTCAACAAGAAAATATGTTTCAAAATGCAGATAAACATAAATTTAAACGACTTACACATAAAATGTTATGCCATCTTGTTTGATTTGTGATCCTGAGCAACTTCTACTCTCATCAATATCACATTTCATGGTTAAAATAATTTAATACGTATTTAAACGTCAGATGAGGCCGAACCGAACGCACTGACGATTCACTCAGAACTACGGTTTTAGGCCCCGCCTACTATGACGTCATGGCCTAATTGATGGTGATATGACCTATATGCCTTGCGGCACCTCCGCTCTTCTTCTTTTCTTCGTGGCCTGATCTCTCTCCGGTCATGTCGGATTGCCGTCTCACCAAACTATGACAGTGAAGGAATAGCGAGTGCACCTGTGTATTGCGCACACACTTGTGCACTATAATATCTCCTGCATACCTGGCTGATCTCCGTTGAGCCGTTGGCTGAAACTGGCTAGGAGGATTACGCTAGTTTTAAAATATACGTATAAACTGCCTTGGTTACAATTTTAGGCCCGCTTTTGGACATGTCGTTTTACTGACCGCAAGACAAGCAACAGTAAATCATTATCGATATATCTGCCTCGGTAGCGTAGTAGTATTACGGTACGACTGCAAATCTGAGGTCTTGGGTATGATTCCTAAGTTGGGTATTGTAATATTGGATTTTTCTATTCAGTATCAGACCGGAAATGTGCCCGCTAAATAGCAATATGCCATTTACATGGGACCTAAAATAGCTGGCGAAATGAGGATGTGATACACCTCTGCCTATCCCTGAAATGGGAAGAAGGCGTTATGATATATATAATGCTCTATAAGACATCAGACAGTGATATACTCTAGTCAGCCTGTTAAAAGCAGCCTGCATCCAGCGTGTTTCTGCGACTTTTATCAATTCGTCTGTCTGGAAATCTTTAGGGGGGGCCTATGTTCAGCATTGGACGTCATTTTGATGGTGATAGTCGAAACATTTCTATCATCTACATATTATTATCACTTAAATAACCTCTACGGTTTTCTCATGGCCTCTTAAATATCGCCAAATTAGAGTGAAGCCAAAGTTCCCTCCTCTCGCGGTCCCCCAAAAAAGCGTAATGTATTTCCCTTAACTTTATTTCTACAAACCACTTTCGTCCCATTAGAAGTAATTTACGTGGATGTGGTTTTTGCATCATCGCGCTGGTTAAGAGGGTGGCTAGAGTTATTTCTAAGTAGATTTTGCTTTAGTGTATAAGTTTTTCCGGGATAAAAATCTCGATATAGGTATTCCCGGCATAAAAAGTAACTTATGTCCTTTGCAGGGACTCAAACTTTATCGAAATCGGTTCAGTGGTTCACCCGTGAAAGCGTAACAGGCAGAGTTACTTTCGTATTTACAATATGGTAAAAGTATGGAATAAATTATCAATTACGATAAATTAAGGCGTCGCGCAAACATTGTCACCTTGTAAACACTACGCTACTATCAACTTTTACTGGTCGTAGGACTCTCATATGTGAGAGTCCGTGTGGGTAGGTACCATCGCAACGTCATTTTCTACCGCCAAGCAGCAAAGTGCATGCATTATTTTCTTCCAATAATATTTGCATTATTGTGTTCCAGTAATTACTGGTTAGTATGAGACTTAACATCTAATGTTTAGGGTGACGAGCGCCGTGGAGTGCCTCGCAGCACTTGGTAAATCAAAGTTTCAAGAACTGGAACAAAATCATTTTGAAATGAAAGAAAATTCGCCATGATTATAAAGCTGCAACCTCTCTCTATAGACTTAATAAAAGTCTTCATAATCCGTAATCAAAAGCTCAAACTTTTTGAACATCCACATTTTGAACCCAAACACCAGGAGCCTACGTCCCGCCGGAGACGTCTGGCCTCTCTTCCCGGTCCCCGCCCGTCCTCCACTGGCGAGCCTCCGTCGCTCCGCGTCCTCCCGCCCGCGCCCCGCCCGGCCCCCGCAGACTGTCCGGCGCCGCCCAAGGCTGTCTGCCTTCGAAGGTTAAGGCCTGGTTACAGATTGATTGGGTTCATATATTTTGACAAGTTATTTTTTTATGTCTTCCTGTGTTTGAAGTTATTCGTCAGATAACGATAGACAGTCATGAACTGCAAAATAACTGTTAAAGTAATAGCCGTAAGAGCGGCTATTCATAACGTCGTAGCTTAGGCAAAAGCAAGCGTAACACTGGTGTTATTTATTTCTTATTTTAAACATAAAAGTCATCTATCAAATAAATTCTAATATAACTGAATACAAGTAAGACAACGTGTGAATTTAATTGCTACAAGTTTTATATTTAACAAACAAAACAAAAAACATACATTATCAAAGGTGCATCTAGGGCATCCAGTTTTCGCCATTTGTATTTTGTCATATGATGTGACAGGGGCGAGTCTATGGTCACGAATTCTAGACTCCAGGGTGGTACTGAATAGAAAATCAATATCACTTTTCCCAACATGGGATTTAAATCTGAGACTTTATAAGCAATACAAATACGACACTAAGGCAGTATAAATTATAACACGACGGAATATAAGCGGGGATAAATTATAATAAAAATATAATAATAGCAGCGCTGTATTATATACTTAATGCTCACTTCTGAGCACGGGCCTCCTCTACAGCTGAGAGCCTCTGGCCTAGAGCGGGTTGATAGACTGCATATACCTTCGTAATTCTTATATTGAACTCTCAGGTCTGCAGGTCTCTTCACGATGTTTTCCTTCCCCGTTGGAGCAAGCGATCATCGATAAAAATTACACACAGAACTCCAAAAAGTCATATGTGTGCCTTGGATTTTGAACCCACGGGCCGTGCAGTATGTTCCATTTTCACCTAGACTATGTAGCAGCACGAGAAAAAAGCCTAGTACAAATAAATACAATTCCACACAATCATAATCTTACATCACAATGATGCGTGTTTATGTTCGTGTCACGTGAGATAGTTTATGGTATCCCCCTGATAGATTCAGATCTCTGTTCGTCGTGATTCTCTATTTACATTTGCGTTTGGATATGCTGTAATAGAAAATATTATATTTATGAGAGAAATGAAGCAAGCTTTTTTTTATACAGGCATTGTAATGCATATATTCTATCTATATTTATTTATTTATTTATTTATTTATTTATTTATTTATTACATCTATTATTAGACAATATCATTACAGGTGTTACCCCAATGCGATAATGTCTTGTTACTAATAATCCTAAGTGTCTATCTAACTTAAAATAATATACATACATATACACATAAACACATAAATCACACACGTAAGTATAAAACTAATAACTATAACTAAGTTTATACAGTAGGACCTTTGCGAACTCACTCATGTTACACGCAAAGACGTCAATATCTTCATGAATTTTGTTTATGGTGCAGATGGCTCTGGTTAGAGGCGATTTTGCCCACAGGTTAGTCTTGGCTGCCGGTACAGCCAGCAGCTGCGGACGCCGCCGCCTCCACACATAACGATCCGGCACACACAGTCTCAGGTGGCACAGAACACCCGGGTTATGCACCTTACCACGGAGTAAATTCACTAAGTATGCTACAAGTGTGAAGTCTCGGCGCACCCTCAAATTATTATATCCAACCATTCCCAGCACGAATAGCGTGGGGTACTTCAATGGATAGAATGGGTACACGCCATACAATTTTCTGTACAAATGCCGCGTGAATTTGTTCTGTACCCGTTCCAACATTTCGCTATACTTATGCTCGTGTGGGGCCCATATTATCGAGCTGTGTTCTAGATGACTTCGAACAAATGCGTCATACAGTACCCTGATAGAAGGAATGTATTTAAATTGCTGTGATTGTCGTAACACAAAGCCAAGATTTCTATACGCCTTTTTGCATATATTCATAATATGGTCACGGAATGTCAAATCAGGATTAAAACAAACTCCTAAATCGCGCACTTGTGAAACTCTTTGCATCAGTTCTCCGTTCACGCTGTATTGGTGATGCATAGGGGTGCGTGAGCGAGTAAAGCTCATCACTGAACATTTGGAACCATTGAAGTATAATCTATTGTCATGACTCCACTGAACTATCCTATTTATGTCCTCTTGCAATCGTTCGCAACAAGATTTATCCTTAATCTCAAGAAATAACTTAAGGTCATCCGCAAATAATAAACACGTGCCATGTCTGACAATCTCCGGTAGGTCATTAATCATTACAATGAAGTTAAAAGGGCCCAAATTGCTGCCTTGGCTTACACCAGATCTGGTATAATAAGGCTTAGATTCATAACCATTAAAGTCAATATATTGTTGGCGATCCCTCAAATAGCTAGCAAAAAATTCCAATAAATGTGGTGTACAGCCAACCATTGCGAGCTTCCTCAACAATATGTCATTATCAACTGTATCGAATGCCTTCTTAAAATCAAAATAGGCAGTATCGACCTGTACACCTGCATCCACTGATGGTACAACCTGTGTTATAAAATTAAGAAGATTAGTGGAGGTGCTGTGTCCCTGTCGAAACCCATGTTGCGCGTCCGAAAGCAGCACTTGTACTTGCCTCTGAACGCACCGGTGTATTACAGACTCGAACACCTTTGCCGGAGTCGATAGGACAGCCACCGGTCTATATCCACTGATATCCGGACCCACCTTACCTTTAGGAACCGGAATAACTCGTGTAAGTTTCCAACTAGCCGGAAATAACTCTTGTTTCAAACAAGCATTAAATATATGTTGAAGAGGTCCCGCTAATTGTTCAGCACAATCTCTAAAAAGAAATGGTGGTATGCCATCAGGTCCTGATGACCGCTTTGGCTTGAGGCGGGCCAGCGCCTCCTTTACCTCTTTCAGGGAAAGCTCATCGAGTTGCACACGCGCGCTATTCGTACCTGCGGCCACAACCGCCGCTTCTACGTCCAGCTGCGGCGGCTCTATATTGTACACCGATTTGAAAAACTGCGCGAATTCTTCAGCACACTCATCGCCCATTAAATGTTGACCATTTTTTATTATAACTTGATTATTGATCGTACCACTTTTCGTCTTAACATATTGCCAGAAAGATTTCGGGTCGTGTGTAAATTGCTGTTGAATTTGATTTATGTGTTGTTTGTGAGCACTAATTATAGCTTTCTTAATATACGATCTGTACTCAGCGAATTTAGCGTAGTCATCTTTATGTTTCGTAATTTTAAACCTCTTGTGTAATTTAGCTTTAGTTCTTAAACTAGTTATTATATCCTTACTAGCTTTTGCCCGCGGCTCCGCCCGCTTTAAAAAGTTTTTCCGGGATAAAAGTCCCGCTTTATATTTTCCCGGGATAAAAGTAGCCTATGTGTTAATCCGGGACATGATCTACCCGTGTGCCAAATTTCATCGAAATCCGTTCAGTACTTTTTGCGTGAAAGAGGAACAAACATCCTTACATCCAAACATCCAAACATCTAAACATCCAAACATCCATACATTCTTACAAACTTTCGCCTTTATAATATTAGTAGGATTATACCACACGGGATACTTATGCTTAAATTTATCACATCGCTTTTTTTTCGGTACATATGCATCTAAAATACGGTTAAAACTAATATAAAAGAAATTCAACATTGCATCTGCATCCTGCATTTCATACAATGGACTCCAATCCATGGCAGCTATCATCAAATACAATGACAGAAAGTCAGCTTTATAAAAATTCCACTGTGGTCGGGCACTTTGCGCATCGCCAACAGCATAAGACAATTTGTCTATGGGAGAAAGGGGAGAGGCAGGGGTAGCATGAACATCCATGGACGCGGATACTAAGCGCAGGCTCACGGCCAGCGGTGGATGATACGGATCAACTGACACGAGGGCCTCTTCTGCTTCAACTACCGATACCTCCTCACCAAGGCCTGAACATAAAACCAAATCTAGCTGACGCCCCAAACAATTAGGTGTATTATTATTTTGAGTGAATTCGCAACAGGATAAAAAGCATTCATAATAATTACTTACATTAACTGAACAAGAATATAAATTAAAATCACCAATTACAATTATTTGCTTATATCTAGTACAAAGTTCTTCTATTATTCTAAAGAGAAGCATATAATCATTTTCAGAGCTACCCGGTGGTATATAGACCACACAGCACAAGAACAAAAATCTATAATTTAAGTGTACCGTTGCGCAAACCATTTCGAAAACACACTCATCGATCGATACATTCGATAGATATACCTATATAAAAACGACAGGTCATACACTCACTCATCACGAAATTTCAGAAAACTACAAGTGCAAGGAGTCTAAAATTTTGCTTTGGGGTTCCTTTTAGAACGTTGGTGCTCAGTAAGACGGGAGTTTGCGAAATTCAACCCTTAAGGGGGTAAAAAGAGGTGGCAAAGTTTGTATGAAATTTTAATAATAGGTTAAATTCTTTCACTAATAGTAAGCTACATTACTCAATAGTACTAAAGTATTATCCGGGAAAACATTTATCCTGGAAAAACTTTTACACGCGGATGAACCCGCGGGCATGTGCTAGTATTATAATAAAATCGTAAACGTATCTATATATTGAGTATCAAAAGTAATAATTAGGGATAGTATGACGCCAAAACTAATCGCTGAAAATTGTCTGTGAAAATCTATACTAATATTATAAAGCTGAAGAGTTTGTTTGTTTGTTTGAACGCACTAATCTCAGGTACTACTGGTTCGAATTGAAAAATTCTTTTTGTGTTGAATGGACCATTTATCGAGGAAGGCTTTAGGCTATATAACATCACGATGCAACTATTAGGAGCGAAGAAATAATGGAAAATGTGAAAGAAACGGGGAAAATTTTTCATCCTTGAGGGCTTCCATTGCGTGCGCTGCGAAAACGGTTCAAGATACCAAAAATATATGTATGAAAGAATTATTCCTGTTGAAATTATCTAAAAAAATGTCCGCGACAGTATGTGTCTATCTTTTAAGATTAACTCACTAGAACCGTTTTTATGATAATCAAATTTGGTCGAAATTAATGCATTATTTGTTAATGTATACTAATATTATAAAGCTGGAGAGTTTGTTTGTTTGTTTGTTTGTTTGTTTGTTTGTTTGTTTGTTTGTTTGTTTGTTTGTTTGTTTGAACGCGCTAATCTCAGGAACTACTGGTTCGATTTGAAAAATTCTTTTTGTGTTGAATAGCCCATTTATCGAGGAAGGCTATAGGCTATATAACATCACGATGCAAATATTAGGAGCGACGCAATAATGGAAAATGTGAAAGAAAACGGGGAAAATTATTCATCCTTGAGGGCTTCCATTGCGTGCACTGCGAAAACAGTTCAAGATACCAAAAATATATGTATGAAAGAATTATTCCTCTTGAAATGATCTAAAAAAATGTCTGCGACAGTATATGTCTATCTTTTAAGATTAACTCACTAGAATAGTTTTTATGGTAATGAAATTTGGTCGAAATTAATGCATTATTTGTTAAGAGTTGTATCAACGTCATAGTCATAGAGTGATTCCTCGGGAAGGTTTTTATGTACTTTTAGCCCGGAAAAACTTATTAACGCGGGCGAAGCCGTGGGCAAAAGCTAGTCTATACTAATATTATAAAGCTGAAGAGTTTGTTTGTTTGTTTGAACGCGCTAATCTCAGGAACTACTGAACCGATTTTGAAAATTCTCTCACTAATAGGAAGCTACATAACTCCTGATTGCTATAGGCTACTTTTTATCCCGGGAAAATATTTTTGTTCCGGAAAAACTTTTTCACGCGGGCGGAGCCGCGAGCACTACTAGTTTTGGATAAGTTAGGTACAGATGCCCACATGGAGCACGAGAATATACCGCGCTTTCACCCACCACTTCAACTCCTGTGTATGGAGTAGACGGGCCACATACATCGCGCGTGTTCGGCGTTAGCGGGATGTGCATCGGGAGGGGTAGTACATATTAACAAAAACTTTTAAGGTTATAGTAAGGTTAAACGGCGATAGCCTAGTCGGGAGTGGAACGGACTGCCGAGACGATTATCTACAGGTTCAAAACCCAAGGGCACTCATCTATGACTTTTCTAAAAGTTTATGTGTGTATTCTTTGTGAATTATGGCTCGCTTTAGCGGTAAAGGAAAACATCGTGAGGAAACCTGCATATTTGAGAAGTTCTCTGAATTTCGAATGTATTCACATACATTCGAAATTCAGAGAACTTTGGGTTGGCATTCTTCACAGTCTGCCAGCCCGCACTAGGCCAGCGTGGTGGACTAAGGCCTAAACCCTCTCAGTAGAGGAGGCCCTTGGTCAACAGTGGGCAGCATATAATACAGGGCTGGCATGGTGTGGCCTAAATTCATATAGAGCAGACATTGGGAAAATTGTCATAAAAAATTTTGGAGCCTGTTCTTCAGTAACTCAATATACTGTGAAATAGCAAAACACCCATGTAAAATGCATTAGAATATGTTCTACTTTCTCATACTTTGACATGATCGTAATCCGAAAAATTGGCATATTTCCTTGCAAAAAATTGTTTTCTTTACATTTAAGCATACTGAGGCATCTTGTCACTCTAACGTATCATATAAGAAACCAATACGACTTATCACCAATTGGTTCAAACATTAGGATGAAAAATTTGGTCCTGATATCCGGTCTGTAACCAACTATATATCTATAACTAGCTATACTAATGTCTTTAAATATTAATAATTAATTTATCTGCCCTATATAACAATCTTAGGCGTGTAGGTTTCGTAATGATCTTTAACTTCTTTTTTAACCCCCGACAAAAAAGAGGGGAGTTATACGTTTAGGGTGTGTATCTGTGTATCTGTATGTCTGTCTGTGGCATCGTAGCTCTCAAACTAATGGCGTGATTTGGACGCGGTTTTTTTTGTTTGAAAGCTGATGTGACTGCGATGGTTCTTAGATATAATTTATGAAGATCTGTTCAGGCGTATGAGGATTATCAGCTCATTTCCAACTTAAAAAATCCGATTGACTTTAAATTTGGTGTACTGTGACTTTCAATATATTTGTAAACATGAGCTGATGCTGCGGTATCAAGTAGTCTGCGGTATACCCAACTCCTTAGCAACTTATAGCAGATATAGTGTGTTTGGGCTCATAAGGATGGGGTCAACGAGTAGGCGATAGATAGTTGATTATCAAGGCTCCATGATGGAGAATAAAGTAATTTAAAAAGTTTGAAATAAAAATTAAATTTAAATTTAAATAACCCCCGACACAAAAATCTCTAAAAAGTAAAATAATAATAGTGTCTTTGTCGTTTAAGTACCTAATAATATTTTGACCCAAGCGTCCTCACGTCGGGGGACCGAACTCCGGACCAGGGCGATGAAAATACTTCTTTAGCGGTCCCCCGACGCGACGACGGTTGGGTCAAAATATTACTAGGTACTTAAACGACAAAGACACTATTATTATTTTACTTTTTAGAGATTTTTGTGTCGGGGGTTATTTAAATTTTTCTATTTATTAGGTTCACAAAATTGGTTACAAACAATTCTGCCTTCTAGATGAGAACCCGACATGTATGATATAAAACGGTAGATATAACAGATGATTGACTATCTAATAAAGACTGTTAATTGTCAAGTAACTTAACATCTCTTCCTACCGCTAATAACTTACACATTACTCGCAAGCTTGGCACAGAAATAAACAAATCGATACCCAGACAAGTCTCACGTAGGATGCCATTTTTTTCTACCAAAGAGTGACTAAGTCGCAAAACTAACCTGACCTATATTTTTATAGTCGTAACTCACTCGGAGAGTATTTCAGCTATTTTCATCGCATTAGCCATGTAACCACCGGAAACAATATATTTCAGGAATTGGTTATCTCTTTTGTCTGGGTTCTTCGGAAAGGTTTTTTCGAGCCTCTCTTGTCCCGACGTGATAGTACGTCCTATTTTATAAAAGACAGGTAAATGCCTATTTGAGAGCATTTTGCGGTGATTTTGTTTTTAAAAGTAATTGATTAACTGTTTTATAATTTGGGCGGTCATTTAGTTTGTACTTTACTATTGGAATAGGCAGGTTTTACTTTATTTCTTTCTGCCGTCGAGCAACAGTGTTTACTCAGTTTTGTATAATTGGAAGGATATAATATTGCGACATGAATCTTAAATTTTAATCAAGATACAGAGGCAATTATTATGAAATGGTATGGATAGTTTTACTATTTTTATAGGAACCGTCATAAGGCGTTCTACTCATGAAATTTTATTTAGGTAGCTCACAGATGTCTATAACAAATAAAAAACGAAATACAATAAGACAATTACGAGACTCTATAGAAAGATTAAAAAAATAATTACAATTATTCTTTCCAATTACCTCAAAAGTGAGTAACTTAAATGTTATCAGAAAACAAAACGTTATAACACGTTCTCGGTCTAATAAATCAAAAGGCGTTTCTAAATATAAACTGTATTGATTGTCTCCACAGCGTCAGCTGACTCGTAATTACACCGTTTAGTACGGCGGCTTGATGGCAGGAATTATCGTAACTAGACGTTTTACTTAATTATGGTATAGTCATATCACTGGGGGGTTAAATTGTTGTTCAAAGTTGTTAGTTTTGAGGACCTGTATTTCAAATTAGCCCACTGTTAGTCAAAAAGTTTCCATCCCTTTTTCCGTTCCGTAGGAGAGTTTTCTATTAAAAAACCAACTAATAAAAATAGAAAATTTGAATTAAGATTAGTGTAAATAAAAAAAAAATATTGCAAAAAAAGTCGTGGAGTGCTTTTTAAGATATTATCAAAAATGATAATCCTTCTACTCATATTATCTATCAATAAAATATTAATCACTATTGACACCATGCATCTCACGTTTATTTTACAATAAAATATTTTTTTTCTTATTTACACTATTCTTAATTCAAATTTATTTTATATGTTAGATTTTCTACAAAGCGTGTATTTAGTTTTTTAAACTATTATTTAGTTTTCCTTTTTCAGTTCTGTTCTACTATTGTCCTACAGATATCACTAAAAATAAACGAAAGCGCCATCTTGTGACAAGTATAATTTTTTGTACACACAACAGTAGCCAGCTCAGTTATAATTCGACTATGGTCCAACAGATATCACTAAAAAGAAATAAACTATAATTAATTCATTTTTAGTTGGATTTTTAAGCGTGTTTAGTTAAAATATTGAATTGTCATCGGTCCTTGATAAGTATGCCAAATTCCGATTTAATCCGACGTTTTGAAGGGGTCAAAATATTTAGTGTGTCAGTTACATAGATAAAAACATACAAATGTCTGAAGCTAATAAAAGCGTGTCAAAAATTAACCTCGTGTAACCGGGTATTATTAAAACATTTATAATCCAGTGTGAAGCGTAATACCACACAGCGCCTTGTAATTCAAAGATCGGATATCACCTATTAAGCACATATAAAAATGTTAAATAACAGATGCTTATATACACAAAAACCACACGACCGTAAACTATTCATCAATCTGGAAATCAGGTCTATGATATTCAAAATCTGAGTCAACGACCCCGTCTGCCGCCCCAAAACACAAATTGCTGAATATTTTCGAATAAGTTCAATCTCACGATACAGATGTGTCGTTCAGATTATTATAATTTTGACTGAATTATTTATTCTGATGTTCTTTGGCTGTTATTTATGTATTCGATATCATGGATGATGGTACTTTATTAACCTAATTTTGCTGCGAATATGGTTTCTATTTTTTTATCTTCTTCTATTTAGTAAACTGCTAACTTACCATGTTCACTATTAATTTGTCTGTTAGTCAACATTGTAATTTTAATAAAGATTTGTTTTGTTTCTGGAAAGTGTACAGGGAGCTTTTTTACATCCGCGGACAAAGTCTAACTAATTTATCAATCAATTACCAAACTGCTGATTTTTCAAGTCATCTTTTCAACTTGTCGCTAATGTGTTTCTGTTTGAGTTTTTTTATTGATTAGATTGTTTAATGTGGCGTTTGTTTTAGTTAACGGGACGATTCGTCGAGGGAAGTTTCGAGTAATTCTACAACAAATCGAAGGTTGAAGACAGTTTCTGTTTGAAAGTTAAAAAGTAAGTTTACTCACATTTTGTTTTGCGGGAGATTATGGTATTTACTGGCTTAATTGACTACCTCAGTGGCGTAGTTATTTTTTTGTGCTATAACTGCTGTTCTAAGGTTTCCGGGTTCGATCCCCGGATGGGATCAAAGTGTATCAACCTGAAGACTGGCTACAGACTCGCCCCTAATAAAATACCAGCTATTTATTTTAAATACTGCTCACTGCTGAGTACGAGCCACTGAGAGGGGTTAGGCCTTAGTCCACCGCGCTGGCCTAGTGTGGGCTGATAGACCCTCGAAATTCTAATGGAGAATTCTTACATGTAACTTTGAAAAGTCAGAATTGTGTGCCTTGGATTTTGAACCTACTGACATTTGTCTTGGGAGACCGTTCCATTCCCAAATAAGCTATCGAGCAAACTCTATTAGAATCAACCCAAAATAGCTGATAAAATATAGTTGTAGGACATTTCCACCTACTCCTGATATGTGGAATATGTACGTGATGTTTTAAAACTACAGAATGACAAGATGACCATACGATTCACCTGATTTCTTTTTTTTTATGGCATCGAATGACGAGATGAGCATGCCGTTCGCCTGATGGTAAGCGATATAATCACGCATAAACAGTAGAAACACCATCCAGCATCTTGAGTTACAAAGGACTGTGTGGCATTCCACTGCGCGCGTCATCCTGAAACATAAGATGTTAGGTCTTATTTGTCCTGTAGTTACACTGATCCATCACTTTCAAGCATTTTAAAATTATTCCTTACTCAATAATCATTTACATATTATCTAGATTGTACAGCAATAAAATCTAACAAAATTACGAAGACCAATTCAAATGATTCCAATGATTTCCGGAGCAAATTCGTTGGCCCAGTTATAGTTCGCCTGATGAATAATGTAAGTTTGGCGCTTGCATTGCCGATTGTGACATCTATATTGTATTATAAATAAATGTTGCATCTATGTTGTTTAGTAAATGAATGGTAGTGGTAGAATCTATTTTGAATCTGCCTGGAAAGCGACCACCACTACCAAAACCCGCCATAGTATCCATAGTTTATTTTTTTTATGCCACTGAATAACGAAACGCGCTCTCGTTCGCCTGATGGTAAGCGATACGACTGCCCATAAACTGTAGTAACACCATACAAAGTACTGTGTGAAAAACTTTGTCACGCGGGCGGAGCCGCGAGCACTACTAGTCATGAATATTCATGCTTGTTAAATATAGGACATCAGGTATAAACGTTGTAGGCGTTACTTACTGAAATATAATCCCGATATAAGTTATTGACATACACGCTACGCTTTCACTCGCTTGTCAAGTATATTTTGTTTCATAGATTAATGCTTACCGCACACGTTCGGATTCCTGATTAGGTTTACTGATCAGGAATTCAGATTCAGAAACCTGAATGCTCCGCTTACATAGAAAATGTTCAACAACGCGCACACGTTCCTGAATCTGAATTCCTGATCAGGAAACCTAATTAGGAAAACGAACGTGTTGGTACAAAAAACCGGAAGTTTGCGCTAGTCACTCGGAATTCCGAATCTGAATTCCTGATCAGCAAACCTAATAAGGAAACCGAACGTGTGCGGCAAGCGTAAACGCCAGGAGTCAGGATTAAACGAGAGTTTAATAAGTAACTCAAATTATGCAAACAACGCGCTGAGTTCAAACTCAAATAATATTAATTCCCGAAAAAAATATTAATTCCCGACAAGCTGGATTTTTGTACACACCTCAAATACGTCATTACAAATGCTATGTTAAATCCCTCATCGATCCCGCTTTTGCGAAGTTTTTTTTTTATCTGAGGTTAAAGGTCCTAAGTTTCCTTTATTGCGTATATCTCTGAAATGGTAGGAGCTACAGAAAAATGAGAAAGAGAATGTTTATAGATAGTTATATTCTCTACAAAAAGATGTTAATATTTTTTTCTTACAAAGCTCTGTTCTCGAGTTTTCACGATTTCAGAACATAGGAAAGTCGTATATTCAATTTTATTTATTTATTCGGAAGTCGTATAGGTTACATAATAACAAAAATTAGAAACTATAATATTATAATACAGTTACCCAATTAAAGGCCTTCACTTATAACAACATGATATTTAAAAACGAAGTGATGAACATGCTATCTCAGTCTTACTCGCAAACAGCAGCTAAATTCATTACACTACACATTTTATGCACATATTTCCAGACAACCTCTTAGATAGTGTACTCGGCGCTTTTTTAACGTGATTACCTCAGTAGGAGCACTCCACAATGTATATTAAGAACGTGGAAACTTAATGGAACAATAACTATTTATACATATATATTACAAAATTGCTGTTCGTTAATCTCGCTAAAACTCAAAAAAGGCAAGACCGATTTGAATAATTATTTGTTTGTTTTGTTCGAGACAGTTCAGGGTAGGTTTATAAAAGCAAAAAAATAGGATATTAGATATAATATACTCGAATGTTTATCTTGACTGGACTATAGGTGATTTTTTAACACACACACACACACACACACACACACTCACGCCTTTTATCCCCAAAGGGGTAGGCAGAGGTGCAACTAATGTACACACTTTTCGTCGTGCGTATTCCATCCCATGATGTGATAGGGGGCGAGCCTATCACCATGTCGGGCACAAATTCCAGACTCCAAGCTGATATTGAATAGAAAAATTCAATATCACTTTGCCCGACCCGGGAATCGAACCCGAGACCTCAGCATTGCAGTCATACCGTAGTACAACTACGTCACCGAGGCAGTCATATTTTTAAACGCGACAAAATGACCTCGCTGCACCTGGTGACAAGCGTGGAGAAGACTACTAGTGTGTCGTCTGACGACAGATGACACAATAATTATGTCGGCCTATAGGTTATATTTACTTATCCTACTCGTAACATATGAGCGAAAATTTGTAAAGATATTTGGAGGTTTAGTAAAAGTGCACTTTAACTTCAAAATGTCTCGATGAATCACAGATCTGCCTCGGTGGCGTAGTTGTATTACAGTACGACTGCAAAGCTGAGGTCTCGGGTTCGATCCTCGGGTCGGGCAAAGTGATATTGAGTTTTTCTATTCAGTATCAGTCCGGAGTCTAGAATTTGTGCCCGATATGGCGATAGGCTCGCCCCCTATCACATCATGGGACGGAATGTCGGCGAAAATTGGGAGCACTAGTTGCGCCTCTGCCTACCCCTTCGGGGATAACAAGCGTGAGTGTATATCCTACTAATATTATAAAGGCGAAAGTTTGTAAGAATATCTGGATGTATGGATGTTTGTTCCTCTTTCACGCAAAAACTACTGAACGGATTTCGATGATCTTTGGCACACGGGTAGATCATGTCCTAGATTAGCACATAGGCTTCTTCTTATCCCGGGAAAATATAAACCGGGACTTTTATCCCGGAAAATCTTTTTAACGCGGGCGGAGCCGCGGGCAAAAGCTAGTGTATATATATATGAATCACAGATAGACCAGATAAAGCGAACAAAACCGTTTTTAGAATCTGATTTTCCATTCGCCAGTTATTCGTCATTTTGATTATAACAGAGAAGGTAATTGTCCTCCCTATAATTATCAGTGTAATGTTAAATTTGTTTGTTTTATCTGCTTTATCTTTTTTTTTTTATTAAAGCGCTTACACCTGCTAAGCAACTTAACACTTTAGCAACTTACCGCTATCAGTTGACCTACAGTCTATTTACTCAAAATAATAAAATAAACCCACTTCAAAACCGGATCAGTAGAAACAAATCGGATCAGTAGTTTTTGAGAAACACGCGGCCATACAAATTTACATACATACATACGGATCGAATACAGAACCTCCTTTTTGAAGTCGTTTAAAATCTGCTCAAATTGGCCAATGAACTCAATATTTTTCCGACATGACTTTGCCTACATATTATTTCTCCCATTAATTTTTCTGAACACTGAAGGCGTCATAATTTTCGGGAAAGTTCCTTCAACCCACACGGCTGGAAAGGTCAAGCTCTGCAAAGGGACAGGAAACATAATAATAATTACGGAATCTTCACGCAATTTGATTAATAATATCAACGTTATGAAGTACTAGCTTTGCTCGCAGCTATGCGCGCTTAAAAACTTTTTCCGAGATAAAAGTCACGCTTAATATTTTTCCAAGATCTCAAGCTATTCAAATTTTTCGAAATCGGTTCAGTAGTTTCAGAGATTACTTCCTACAAACAAATTAACTAACTTTACTTAAGAACCTGGTGACCTGAAACACGGGCTTTGCCTGCATCGGGCACCATTCACTTTAATACATAATGTGTGCATGTGTATCATATTAATCCTACTAATAATATTATAAAGGCGAAAGTTTGTAAGAATGTATGGATGTATGGATGTTTGTTCCTCTTTCAGGCAAAAACTACTGAACGGATTTCGATGAAATTTGGCACACGGGTAGATCATGTCTTGAATTAGCACATAGGGTACTTTTTATCCCGGGAAAACATAAATCGGGACTTTTATCCCGGAAAAACTTTTTAACGCGGGCGGAGCCGCAGGCAAAAGCTACTAAATAATAAAAAAATAATTTACTTCTTGATAACATTCGCATACATTTAGAGTAATTCCTTTGATAATTTTGTAGGGTGTTAGTGAGGTACTGGATTCAGTTTTGAAGTTAATTAAGACATCTAGGTGACGTGGTTGTATCGTGTGTGCGGTGTGACATCTCTGTGAGGTCCCGGGTACGACTCTGTGGGACAAAGTGATATTTGGTTTTTCTGCTCAGTCTCAGTCCTGAGTCTGGCATTTTTGTTCGTTATAGCGATAGGTATTACCCTATCACATCATGCATGCATACTTTTCTGCGTTCCTTCCTAAATGCAATGTGCTAGAAATGTGGGTACAAAAGCTTTTACTCTCGTATTAATACAATGATGAGTTTACATTTCATTACTAAATTTAGCGACTATAAATGTAATTGTGATATTTATACAACTTGCATCAGTTAATTCTAAACCTAGGTAATGTATATTTAAAGTTTACAATAAATTTTCCCATCTAAGAAGCAAACTTAGAACTGTACGAATCTTGCGTGCCACCTGACCCATGAAGTCACACATTGATGATTGACATTTATTTATATTTTGAACACGCTATTATTAGCTTCATTATAACACAGCTTGAAAGCAATATATACAGAAATACTAAATATAAATAAATAATATTAAACTTTATCGAAGGTTATATCATTAAATCTGAGAATATCTCAAATCTATAATAGGTACCACCCACGTCCGACCCGACTCTTCGATAAATATATTTATGGAAGCGACATGAGACGTAGCTATTACTAATATTATTATGAAATCGGAAGTATGTAAAAATGTTTGGATGATTGTTAGAAGTAAATGCAGAAAATGTTGAATGAATTTTCATGGAATTTTACATGAAAATAACCCATATCCTACGTTTCTTTTATGCCGTAAAATACATGTAAAGACGTCGAGATCTTACATTTAATATTTGTAGACTTTATTTTCGCACATTACACTTTTGTTTGAACGTTATATTTCACCGTCAAGTATAATGTTTCTTTTATATTTTGTTGGGTAACTGATAATAGGTCAAGCTGTCAAATAACTTCCAGAACTTTCTACCTCCGTGTTCTCGTATCAGGGTATTTATAGACGATCCCGAAAGATGTATCGTGTGGGCCTACTCGGGGTATATAATGGGAAGGCTCGACGATCCTGCGTCAGTACACTCGCCCTACTCTGGGAGACATTAGCTCTCTATAATATATTGTTATAAGTTGTGTTTTGTATAAGAAAGGACTAAGAGTTTATTAAGGCTTTCGTTTATTAATTGGTAAGATTTTGTTTGTTTGTTTTTATCGTAAATTTAATTTAATATTTTTATGCAAAGCCTAATGAAAATTTTCATTGGTATTTAAATTTTAAATTAATCTTTCCTGAAGGGGTGGAGAGACGCATCAATGTTTTAAAATCTTCAACAATGTTACTCAACGAAAAATATTATTTTATGGAATTCGGAGCAATTATTACGAATCGGTAATCTCACACTTCGTATTTTCTAGATATTTTAACTTAAATATCGAATCTAGTACGCAGCTGTTAAAACATACAGTCTTAATTATAAAATTACGCAAAGCTATTTTTAGTAATGTCTTGACTAATCTGCTCTTAAACTTTTAATCAGTGCTTAACTTTTTCTTACTCAAAAACTTAGGTCACCTGCTGCTTCGTGAAGACGCTCACACATAATCAAATACATGCGGTCGCCACAGGGTTTTAGGGTTATAATCTGTCGATACATCATTTTGAAAATCGCGAAATAGATTATCGAAGTCCTTTTTGATAAAAATCCCAGTACTCTGCCTTTACAAAAGTATTTAACCTCAAAACACACAAATTTAGTCGTTCAGCTGTAAGTCAAAATCCGCCAACTTGCCTCTTAAGTAGGTTTAAATTCTCCCGAGTGTCATTCGGCCGTAAGACTGTGTGAAACCAACATAACCGTTACACTCATCCCCAGTGGTGGTAGCGATAACGCGTTTCTCCCCGCAAAAAAAGGTTTGAAGTATGCCACGGCGATGTTTAATTTTGACAGCTATTTAAGCAATGCTTAACCACCTCTTAACGCTAACACAAATTTATATTATGTAATTTTTTACTATGTATTGTTTATCAATTATCGTTCGCTTTAACGGTGAAGGAAAACATCGTGAGGAAACCTGCATACCTAAGAAGTTCTTTATAAGAATTTCGAAGGTATGTGAAGTCTACCAACCCGCACTAGGCCAGCGTGGTGGACTTAGGCCTAAACCCTCTCAGTTGTAGAGGAGGCCCGTGCCAAGCAGAGGGACAGTATATAATACAGGGCTGATATTATAATTTTTACTAATGAGTGGCAAAGCAAAAATTAAAAAATAAGACGATGTTATTATAAATAAGACTGATAATCTAGAAAAGCCCAATTAAACAGTTATAAAAATATTCTATTAAAATAAGGTCATCTAGAATTAGACTGCCTCGGTGGCATAGTTGTATTGGAGTATGGCTACTGAGGTCTCCAGTTCGTTTCCTGGGTCGGGAAAAGTGATATCGGGTTTCAAATTCAGTATCAGCCCAGAGGCTGGAATTTGTGCCCGATATAGCGATAGACTCGCCTCCTATCATGTCATGGGACGGAACACGGACAGCGACATTGGATGTATTATTTGTGCCTCTGCCTACCTCTTCGCGCATAAAAGGTGTTAGTGTGAGTGTGTATCAAGAATTATATAGTACTTCACACGGGAATCGAATTAACTTCCACCCAGGTTAGTGATATTCACTAAGACATTAAGCAAATAACGTAAAAGTAATAAAATTAAGCTCCACCTGGCGGAAACAATTAATGAGCTTTCGCCGAGCCCTTCCTGAACTTCGCTCACTTTAATCTCATTTCCCGATAAATTTCAACAAGTTGGGTAATTTACCTTATCTAAAAAGGGCGGAGGTTTTGTAAAACGAGACGATTATGGAAGGGTGATTTTAATGGGGTCGATAATGTCATCCACGATGATGCGCTCGACCAATTTTTGAGCGAGGATTTCGCGGTTTATGGTTACTCTGATTATATGTTTTAGTATGTAGGTGCACTCATTAGTAATAAGTGTGCACTGCAATCAGCCCTGTATTACATACTGCCCACTGCTGGACACGGGCCTCTTCTACTACTGAGAGGGGTTAGGCCTTACTCCACCACGCTGGCCTAGTGCGGGCAGGCAGACTTCACATACCCAAGAAATTCTTATGAAGAATTCTCAGGTATGTAGGTTCCCTCATAATGTATACCATCACCGTAGCAATGCACACGTAACTTAGAAAAAGCAGAACGGAATATAACACAATTAGGCTGTAAATGATTAGGAAAATTAGTAGGGCACGTCGTCGTAGATGGCATGGTATTATATATGACTAAATCTTAACAGTATGTCGTGGACATCTTATATCAAAATGTCTGAAATCCCTAAATATCTACTTATAGACTTTGATTCAAGTGGACGATAACCTAGTTGGGAATAAAACGGTCTGCAGAGACAATGTCCGGAGGTTCAAACCCAAGGCACACACCTCTGACTTTTTAAAGTTACGTGTGTGTTGTTTACCAATTATCGTGCGCTTTGACGGTGAAGGAAAACGTCGTGAGGAAACCTACATACCTGAGAAGTTTTCTATCAGAATTTCGAATGTCTGCCAGCCCGCACTAGGCAGTATATAATATTGAGCTGGTGGCATTGCATTGCAAACTAAGATACCTTAGCTTCTATGGAACCCTCAATGCGCGAGTCCAACGCGAACTTGTTCGGATTTTTATATTTAACAACATTTAGGTTGCATAGTCAAACAGATCAGAATTCTCAACTCAAGGAAGAGATACGACAAAAACGTTTACTCAAAAGAAAAAAATTGATTAAACGTTCGTCTTTGTAACAAAAAAAAAGTAAACCGCATCTTAAAATTATGCATCGACTCCCAATATACGTTTATATCAGTTATGAAGGTTAAATAAAAAATGTTTATTATTTTTTACTTTTCAGTTTTTTCATTTAATTGTTTTGCTAAAAAGTTTCATTTTATAATATTTGTGGCTATAAACTACATGCTTATTAATACACTAATCAGCATTAAAATCTGTGAGTAAACAATAAATCCCCCCTTTTTTCTCACCCTTAGGGTAGAATTCCTTTTACAAATTTACATGGGACCACTTTCGAGGTATTTTATTTCCAATAAAAAAATCAATTATTAAAATTATGCTACTCTGTAAAAAGTTATGCGTGGTCATACATTAAAAAATATTAAAATACATATTATATTTATACACTTCAGCTTGAGAACCTCCTCCGTTTTATTTTCGCCGGTTAAAAATAATATACAATATTTGATTTCCTACGCACGACAAGTTTCGAAACGCACCCCACGCGAACCGGAAGCGGAAAGCACAGTTTTATCATTTTCATAAAGTGCCGTAAAAAGCTGAACCGGGGCAACCCTAAACTGGAGTTAAAACGCGCCAACGTGAGTTGCGGCGACTATAAAAACTCTGGAGGGTTGGTGTAAGTCTTGAGCGGTGTTATGTTGGTGAAAATGTTTAGAGAAGTGACGAAAGTGCACTATAGTTAGTGAGCGCCAGTGTATTGTGTCTTTAATTTACTTTTGTATTTATGAGAGTTCGTTTTATAATAATTATGATAACACTCACCCATGATAATATAAATTAGCGATATAATTATCATAATAATTCCCTAACTAAAACCTGCTAGCTAAACACACACACTCACACCTTTAACTCCCGAATGGGTAGGGAGAGGCGCAATTCATGTACTCACTTTTCACCATGCGTATTCCGTCCCAAAATCTGATAGGGAGCGACCCAATCGCCATATCGGGCACAAATTCCAAACTCCGGGTTGATACTGAATAGAAAAATTCAATATGACGTTGCTCGACCCGGGGATCGAACCCGAGACCTCAGCATTGCAGTCGTACCGTAATACAACTACGCCACCGAGGCATTTTGTCTGCTCCAATTATAATATATCGAGTTTTTATAAGCGACGTATTTTTAAATGTACTAGCAATCACGGGGCTTTGCCCACACCCGTGTATATTATTTTGATATTGAATGATTGCTGATTGTCTTATTAATGCCTCTGTATTTCTGTTTCCTAATTTTGTTGGTGCACATTTAGACAATACAGTATCACAAATAGTAAGTACATTAAGGCCCAATCTATGTACATCATTCAGTAGAGATCTATAGTAAATAAATTGAGTACAAATTCAGTTGCTCTATAAAATTTGGTACATCTAAATCACAGTAGTAAAGCTCATGAATTGCACAACACTATGAAGTGTAAGTACACGTTAGTTTTATATGAATTTTACACCGCTCGTCGCTCGTAAATCAAACTGCGTGAAATCCTGAATCTTTTGATATTGTTAGTAATAGAAACGTGATAACCTAGTTGTAAAATGTTTATATTTTCAGTCCAATAAGGTTTAAAGGGAAGTTATATATCATTGGTCCCTCAATTTTCCCATATTTATATGAATTATGCAATTTTGCTGGAATGGTGCTACTAACATTAATACTATTTTTGTTCTCCAAAAGCGAGTGATAAAATCTATTTATTCGCCAAGTTCTAGATGTTCTCTAAGCGAAAAATTCAAATAAAACAAATATAATGACAGTAGCATCACAATTCATTTTCAAAAATTTTATGTACGTCAATAAAATATTAAGAAGTTTTCAAACCTAAGCAATATCCATGGATTGAATACTAGAAATAAAAATGATTTACTTAATCACAAAAGTAGGCTCCATAAGTTCCCACTGAGACCAAGTCCTTAAGTATAAGTAAATTCCAGACAACTATTAAGCGAAAGTTGTGGAATAAAGCTTATTATAAGATTTCAGAATACCTAGAAGATACAAATGCTTGGGAATAACTCTTTTTGGTGTATGATTTCTTTGGAATCATTGTCATTCGATCTTACTAGATCGTTCTAGAAGTTTATTCATATTATATTCGCAGTAATATAATTAAATCCATCTCAAATAGAATATTATCGCTCTGTTTTTGACCGTGGGATTTTTATTTGTGGAAAGTTTACTAGATTTTAAGTAAATAGTCTTCAATAATGTTTTTAATGGCCAAACCTATCAACATCCTTACGTTCCGTTTATGTGCAGAATCTGGGTTGACCCCATATTACTTGTGTCAAGCTGGTAAACTTAGTTACGGAATGACCACGGGTTACCGATTTAACGTCGTCGTTAACTTTGGTTATTTTAATTAAGTTTATTGAATGTTTGTCGATATGAGGATACCTGATATCTACTGATATTATAGATGCGGGCGATAGTCAAGATTTTTATTATAAGTATACGTGGAAATGTTGAATTTGAATGTATGAATTGCGAGAAGCTTTTGATCAAGTTAAAATGTAATTTTTGCCAGGGGAAATGTATGACGACATTTTAATCTAAAAAGGGAGCCAAGAGTAAAGTCTTTGAATGAAAGAAAATAATAATGGCAATGATGGCGGCAATAGCCTAGTCGGGAATGGCACGGTCTACCAAGACAAATGTCCGCAAGTTCAAAACTTTTTCAGGCTTACATGTGTATTTTTTGTTGGCTTTAACGGTGAAGTAAAACATCTTGAGTATACTAACATACCTGTAAATTCTCCAAAAGAATTTTGAAGGTATGTGAAGTCTGCCAACCCGCACTAGATCAGCGTGGTGAACTAAAGTCTCTAACTAGTTGAGATCCGCGCTCAACAATGGGTAGTGCTGCATTCCCTTACCACATTTTTGACCGTGACAGCCATCTCCATTAACAGACTTACTACCCAATCTGATGTACGGTGATTTGTTTTTTACCATCGGTAGGCCTGCCACCTATTACTACCAGCCTGCTGATTGTAATTTTGGTTGCAGGTGCGGCGATGTCGCGCCGGCGCGGGTTCGATGGCGCCGGGTGAGCGCGTCCCGGGGCTAGGCGCCGATGCGCGCCTGGCTGCTCGTGTGGGCGGCGCTCGTCGCGGGCACCGCTGCGACGACGGCGCAACACCACGCCCGCCCGCACCCTCCACATCCAACGCACGCAGCGCATCTCACGCATCCAGCGCATCCGGCGCATTTGGCGCATCCGGCGCATCCGGCGCGTCTCGAACGTATCAAGTCGCAAATACTTGCCAAGGTATTTACTTCCTATTTCCTTACGCTCCATAAATGCCCTAATATGTTCCAATAATCCATTTTTTTTTATTTCTACTATAAATTCATTTATAGAATAGAGTTTTAGAGGGAACAATAACAGTCTCGAGTTATAAGTAATGAATTTTACCAAGGCAATGATGGTGGATTGCTTATGGTCGTCAATACATATAACAGAGATCACAATTCAATACAACATTATGCTTACCTGATATCTACAATATTGTGCTTCCAGGATAATAGAAAATCAAATAATTGTAGAACGTAACAAAAAAAAAATTATCTGTGCTGGTAAAGCTCAAAATAAATAATAAGTGATATCAATTTAAATCAAAAATGGACAATAGCCTAGTTGGGAAAATAGAACGGTCTGCCGAGAAAATGTCCGGAGGTTCAAAACCCAAGGCACACATCTCTGACTTTTCGCAGTTACGTGTGTATTGTTTATTAATTATTGTTCGCTTTAACGGTGAAGGAAATTACCTGAGAATACTTCATAAGAATTTCGAGGCTATGTGAAGTCTGCCTACCCGCACTAGGCCAGCGTGGTGGACTAAGGCCTAACCTCTCTCAGTAGCAGAGGAGATCCGTACTCAGCAGTCGGCAGTATAATATTATGAAGTCAGTTAAACTACTTCCACAATAAGCAACAGGTGGTCAAAGGTAAATGCCACAACAAACGATAGGAATTTGCTGATAATGCAATATCAACAAATTTATTACAAAAAAAACTAGAGCTTAGAGTATACTTAATACTCATTGGTCGAATTGCGAAATAACTGACATTTTACACTGGTGGAGCCGTGCTGTAGACATTTTTGTCAACAGTATGAATACGGTCGACTGGGGAAGTACCACTGTCTTTTAGAAAGCCAACGTGAACTGAAAGTTTGATGTAGCGTTTCGTATGATGAGTCAGATTTCCGAAGGCCCATACATACTCGTCTCCTTTACCAACTCTATTCTTTTGCTATCAGCCTGAAATCACATCTATGATAACTTTAGTATCGTGATTATTTGGGACAATAAATATCACTTCCTATAGTCATGCTTGTTATATATCTATGCCAACAAAACCATCTAACTTCGGTTAAAATTCCATTAATCGCTTTCTAGATAATAAGCACTAAGCGTCTCTATTTTTAATGGTTATGAAATACGTCCATAAATTACGTGTGCCGTAGTACCTAATCATAAAATTTGTTAGACAACTAATACCACCCAATCCCACAGCTGGGGCTGTCGTCCCGTCCCACGCCTCTCGGCGCACCCCCGCGCGACGTTGTCCGCGCAATCCTGGCGCGCGCAGCAGACTCGCAGCCCCCTCAGGAACCGCGAGATGAACAAGCCATGAGAGAAGTCATCGCTATAGCACATAGAGGTAACTTTATCAACTGGACTTGCAATAATATTTACTGAGCATGCTATATCTCTGAAAATGCTATAACACTGAACATGCTATAAGTTTTCTGAACACGCTATAACACTCAACATGGCATTCATTGATCCTTAAATATAAGTACCTATTCGATTCTTATGATCAATATTGTTTAGTCATGATTGAATGATCAGTCATGCAACGATACAGTTTTGATGTCAGTAATCACATAGTTTCATATTATTAATGACATCAAAATCTATGTACATTTATGTAGTAAAAAAGCGTGTGCGAACTGTTGTATTTAACCGTGCTATAATTGAAAAACATATGGATCTACAAAAACAAGAGCCAGACATTTATGTAAAATCCGTTTTGAAGATGAATTGCCAATAAATCTGCGAGTCCAAGGTCGATCACGCCGCGAAAGGTTGCAGTGTGGCAAATATTTGTCCAACAAATAAATGTTTGTCTCGATCCACCGCGTTACATAAAGCATTATTCAGTATCCGACACTCAATACACAAACTTCGCAAATGTTATTGTTTTGTTTAAAATTCATTTTATTTTAAGTTTTATTCTATCTTATTTATT
This sequence comes from Lapara coniferarum, assembly GCA_949316025.1. Taxonomy (NCBI): domain Eukaryota; kingdom Metazoa; phylum Arthropoda; class Insecta; order Lepidoptera; family Sphingidae; genus Lapara; species Lapara coniferarum. The sequence goes on along the minus strand of OX438928.1, from coordinate 29,653,576 downwards.
TGTTGGATTTTGTATTCATTTTAATCCGCTCATCACAAATAAACGGCGTTGCGATTTCAATAAATAATGCATAAATAAAACAACATTAATTATTTGTATTTTATATTCATTTTGGTCCGCCAATTACTGGAAAAAATTTGCAAGAACTGAAATGAATATAAAATGAGGGTTATAAAATTGTTTTTATTGAATCCGAAATGCATTATTTAATTCTGTTACCACACTTCATTATATCATTATTAATATTGGTGGCCAATATAAAGTCTCATGCCAAAATGGCGCCGTTGATTTACAAACTTTACTTACATTTCGCCATTTACTCCATTTCTCGCGAATAAGTATTTTTAATAAAATGAAACGCCATTTTTAAATATTTATTTATTAGAAGTGTAATAATTGTTCCCGATAATTATAATTGTTGATGGAATTCTGTACTGAAACACTTTCGCTAGCATAATTTTATATTTCTTTTTGTAGACAAATTAAAAAGGAATTCTGCAAGAGAATTTCGAAATACAGTCCAGAAACAAACGGCTAGGCGAATAATAAGCAAAAATATTGCTTTTGAAAAATTTATTAATGTCGAAGCCAGGAAAGATGAAAGAGAAAATGATTTATGAGTTTTATATTTAACTTACAAGTTTACCTTATTTCTACTTAATAAAAAACCAAGCTTTATTGGAATTCAAACGTCAAAATATAATGGTATTCATTGTGGTAGGTTTCTGATAAGTGAGAATCTGTCTAGGAACTTACCATCATATTATCTGTGGCGACAACCAGCATTGTGCTCTAATGTGTTCCAGTTTGAAGAACATTGTAGTTAGAAGAACTACTACTATTTTCAGACTCAATTTTAAGCGTGCATTGCGATGCCATAGAGTTCATTGGATAGTGTTGTTTATAGGCAGTCGTTACCACCAGCGAGCTATTTGCTCCTCTATACATAAAATATCAGATAAACATCAGTCTTGAACTTCTTCACTCAAGTAGTATAAAAGTACTTAAAATAGAATGTGTTTTCTAAAAACTTGCGTTTACAATGTTGCTGTGGCTTCATTGCATTCGATATGGGTTTTTTATTACGCGAACTGGACCAATCTAGATAATTCTGCGTCCACTAAGAAAGTTGCGTAATACTTTGTAATTAATTGTTTTAAATAATTTTAGTTTACGACGCTCGATATCTTTCGGTACTGAATTTGGACAAATGACAGTAAAAAGATTTAGTGTTTTACAGGTTTCGAGTTAATTTTATTTGACAGTTGTCGAATTTGTTTAAGAGCATAGATTGAAGTGTTACTTTTGTATTTGTTCAGCTTACATATTTATGTGACGAGTAGCATAAATATCAAATTGGAAACAGTCATCGGCGTTTACAGTTTATTTCATCTTTGGAGATTAATATTTCAATACGACATATACCCATTCATTATTAGTATTGGTAATAAGACACAACCGACTAATTCTATATTTGGCTTGGAATTAATAACATTAGTACAATATATGTACTGGTGTTAGGACCCTCATATGTAAGAGTCCGTCTTGGTGGGTACCACAGCAATGTCTATTTCTACCGCCAAGCAGCAGTGTGCATGCACTGTTGTGTTTCGGTTTGTAGGACATTGTAGCCAGTGTAACTACTGTACATGATGAGACTTAACATCTTATGTCTCAGGATGAAGAGCGCAGTGGAATGCGGAATGCCACACAGTACTTTGTAACTCACTCAATGCTGTATGGTGTTAATACTGTTTATGGGCGGTCATATCGCTTACTATCAGACGAACGGCATGCTTGTCTCGTCATTCAATGCGAGCAAAAAGAAAATGGTTTGATTGTAGAATACTTAACTAAATTTGTTCCTATATCTTGTATGGTATGGTTTAGGGCTTTCATTTCGAGACTCTTGGTCTCGAAAATTTCGAGAGTCTCGACGATTTTTTTGTATTTTCGAGACTCGAGACTTCTGCCTCCAGTCTCGGGAAAAACGAGACTTTCGAAGGTAACATCAAATAATAATTATTATTGAAGAATGTACTAAACTATCAAGATCTTTTTAAATCCGGGTCAGTGGCGACACAGAAAAATTAAATTTTAGATAATCTGTCGGAAGTCGCAACCTAACCTTGTTGAAACATATGGTCTTTATAATTAAGTACATAATTGTTTTGATAAATTGGGAAAAGTACTCTTTTTGAAAATGGTAGCGATAGGGGGGAAATACTCAAACCATTGCTAAATCCCTGCTACTTATGGTTTGGAAAGTTACGAAAATCCAAGGACATGAGACAATCCCAAGCATTTATATAACATTATAATTAAGCATATCGAAGGTCACGGAGTGCACATGTGCATGCTATTGCAACTCTCGTAGGAGTCGGCTCCCGAGCAGAGCCTCTCGCTGTTTGAAGATGAGACTCGAATAAAATAGCAAATAAGCATGACACACTACGCGGCACCCTCATACACGTTATTTATACGGTAGCGGGTCGCCAATCGCCCAAAGTCCGTCTGCAGGCTCGCTTTAAAAGAAGCTGGAGATAGTCTCTTCTACGTCTATTACGAGAAGGGAGTCTTCACTTACCATAGCGTGACATGTTTCGACCCTAAAAACCTGCGACGCTAGACCGTTAAAAATACGAAAAGTCCCGACTCCCGATACTATGAGACACAAGATGACCTGGGACCCAAACACTAATGCTAATCTATACGTACTTCTAGCGTAGAATTTTTTATAATTTTTAATGAAGCGATTTACTTCATTAAAAATTATAAAAAAAAACCCCCGCTGAGTCTGTACGTATGTCCTTAACACCAAATTACTCAAATACCGAACAGATTTCGTTGAATTTTGGTATGGAGATAGTTTGAAACTCTGGAAAGGCTACTTTTTATCCTGGTAAAACTATTTCACGTGGTCGAAGCGGTGAGTAAGAGCTAGTTTGTAATAAAATCAAATCCTCTCTCTGAAAGTAATTATCCAGCGCTCTTTATCTTTTACGTGACAGATATAAAAATTGAAAAGTCGTATAACTAATTGGTAATTTAACTTCCATATAGGTTTATAACAATGACCAGTGTGATTTATAAAGCACTTCATTTATATATCTTGTATTGACTGCCTAAAAGTCTATGAGTCGTGACCTACGAGTATAATGATTATTTTTGAAATAGTCTCGAAAGTTTCGTTTTTTTCCGAGACCGGACCAAGTCTCGTTTTTTTTCCCGAGACTTGTAAAGGCACCGAGACTGAAAGCCCTAGTATGGTTCCTATATTTTTGACTGCCTCGGTGGCGTAGTTGTATTACAGTACGACTGCATAGCTGAGGTCTCGGGTTCGGTCCCCGGGTCGGGCAAAGTGATATTGAGTTTTTCTATTCAGTATCAGCCCGGAGTCTGGAATTTGTGCCCGATATGGCGATAGGCTCGCCCCCTATCACATCATGGGACGGAATACCGGCGATAAGTGGGTGCACTAGTTGCACCTCTGCCTACCCCTTCGGGGATAACAGGCGTGAGTGTATGTGTGTGTGTGTGTGTGTATTTTGTATGGTAAAGAAGATAATATTCCAACCGTTAAGTTACCTAATCTTTTTGTAAACGTTAATATTATTCAAATTGAAATAAAGTTTCATAATACTTTAGCCAAAAAAAATCCTATTTATAACCACGGGTATTAAAATCTAAAGTCTCATAGTGATAAGTGCTCACAAAAGCACTACGTTGTACTTAATTAATTCTGTTTTATTTTATTTTCACCTTAACAGTATATAAATGCCATTATCATTATCCATAAATACTTCAAATTATAAGTGCCCTCAAGTACCCAAATCCTAAACTCATGCAAATCTGTAACTGATCAGTGATTTGTGAAAAACATCCCTGTTGCCTTCGACATATTGTTCTACAATACCATATAGCCACGTCTCGGCCGTCTGCCGTCTGGACCAAGGGCATTAACATATTCGATTCTTTCGTTAGGGTTGCTGATCGGGTTTGTTAGTGTAATTTTGGCATGGATAAGAATTTGTCTCTGAAACTTTAAAATCTCAGCTAAATTTGGTTAATTATGAGCTAAACTGTTAGAAAGACTTTATGATTATCGTAACTATGCTGACATGTTTATAGATCTAGACGTATGGATAGGGCGAAGTGGAAGAGAAAAGAGAAGAAAGCTGACCTGTTACGTGGGATGAATAGTCAGAGAGAGAGATTCTTTAAAGATCTAATATAGATTTGATCACACATAGAATATTTTAACTAAATCTGCTACCATTCCTCAAGTACACTACAATGCCATCAAAATGTATCACAAATTGAACTGAAGGGCATAATCTTAAGTCCAAATGCATACAGAAATACAGAAATTCTACTACTTTTTAATATTCGCAATAAGTATCTCCATAAACCTCGTTCCAGCCCTATTCACAAAGTTTTCCATTGTGGTATCGCAGTCTGTCGTTCACGTTTCGTCATAATCAATAATATCGTAACTTATTGCTACTCTGCGGGATTATACCACATTCTATTACGTATAAGTCTGCTTGAATATAATTCTGAAGTATCAATTTCTGTTTCTAGTAAGATGTTTTGTTGCTTTGAGAATCTAACGGCAAAATTTTACTGTTGTGTCACGTTAGAAAGTATGTATTTTTTTGGTCTAAACTGCGAAACCTTTCAGTGATTTATTTCTCTAAATTGAAAGTTGAACTAGCGCTGTTACTTCCTTCGACAGTTTTAACTTTCATATCTTTGCGTAGATAAATAGTTAATTGTTATATTACTTAGTAGTTGTGCTTCCGATGTTTCTTTTATTGGTGACGCCTCGGCACGCACAAGGATTAAGTTTTAAGAAATCTTTTCTAAATCCTAGCCCATTTTTCAAGACGAATATCTGTGCAAATCATGGTTTTATCTCTGCGCAGTTTGTTTGTCAGTCATTCAAACGGTACTAATAATTTTATATGATGATTTTTTATACATGTCAATAGCCATGCAGTGCCTGGTTAATGATTTTATATTTTTATAGAATCTTGAAAAAGAAACAGTCGAAGGCGGGACTCGAACCCACGACCACCGGCGTACCGTGCCGGTGCTCTTCTAATGGAGCTACCTCGACTCTCGCCATCGATTACTAATTTCAGGATCCGTATTTAATTCTCTTAAAGGAGATGACCAGCGACATCTGTTCGAGTCCCGCCTTCGACTGTTTCTTTTTCAGGATTCTATAAAAATATAAAATCGGTACTAATAATGATAATAAGTATAATATTATGTAAGGTAGTGTAACGTAATAAAGCCCGGTTCCTAATATCGCCCACCATCTATGCTTTTGATTATTTTGTTATGTTGTAATGCAAAAACGTATTACGATATTTTTCTAGTTGTTATTATTATACGTAGTGATATATTGCAATTGCAATATGTTGCAAAGGCTTTTCTTTATGATTCTTCAGGAAATTATTTTATGAAAATTTTAGAATAAAGAGGGGCTTTAATGGTTCCGTAATCCGTTACCTTAAATTTAATTTAGAGCAGGAATTATGTGTCACTCTTCATTTCAATATGAACCTAGTTAAATTTTTCATTGAGTTTGGTTTTTAGAATTAAAGTTGCATATTTCATACTGCTCCCCACGAAGTTTGAATGTTGCAATTTATAATTACATATATAATAACACGTCACTCAACATCCTTTACTCAAGAATCATCATTAAGTAGATACTATACCTTTTTTTTTTTTTTTATTTATTTATTTATTTTATTAAACAAACAAATTTTACTGCCTCGGTGGCGTAGTTGTATTATGGTACGACTACAATGCTGAGGTCTCGGGTTCGATTCCCGGGTCGGGCAAAGTGATATTGAGTTTTATTATTCAGTATCAGCTCGGAGTCTGGAATTTGTGCCCGATATGGCGATAGGCTCGCCCCCTATCACATCATGGGACGGAATAACGGCGAAAAGTGGGTGCACTAGTTGCGCCTCTGCCTACCCCTTCGGGGATAACAGGCGTGAGTGTATGTGTGTGTGTATGTGTAAACAAACAAATTATGTACATGTATATCTTAATTAACCTTATTCGGTAGCAACAACTCCACGAGAAATGTGGTTCTTGACCTCTAATTTCATTAATGAAACCCAAGGTCAATTTAAACCTTTGTAACATTTATTTAGGCCCTTCCACAATCGAATTAGCAGGGTTCATGAACCCCAATTAAAGGTCACGTAAATTTCACTGAATGTAAGAAGTGGTTTGTTCTAACGAGGAACTTGGGTATAACTCAATATAATATTATTGACTCGTCAAGCCCCGCTACGGACATTGGCGTCCAAGTATACCTATAGGGTTTCCCTATACATCTATACATATATAAGCGGGGTTTGACGGGTTAACTCACTCCATTCTTGGAACGGTGGCCTAACAGTGTAGCCCGGAGTCCGGAATTTGTATCCAATACCGCGATAGCCTCGCCCCCTATGGGCATAAGGGGAGGGGGGGGGGGCGTGCAAAAATAATCTGGTTCACAAAACATGAACACATTATAATACCTATCACAGAAACTGAAAGAGCGTAAAAAACTTTTGAAGACGAGGAGGGGGTGTATACGTGACTGATTTGAAAGGTCTTTTATGGTGTCATGGGGCGGCACGCTACTGACATTTATCCTGTGATCCCCCCTATGTGACAGCTGTAGCTACGCCCGTAACGCCCCCTGTAACATGGTATGGCACACACATGGTGAATAGTGGGTGCGCTGGTTGCACCGTTGAAGTTTGTTTTGATTTATTAGTATTGTTCATCCATGTTCCGAAAGACATCACATGAGGTAATCAACTGCGGTCGTCATCCTGAAAAAATAGATGTCGCATAATGACTAGTAATTACACTGGCTACTATGTCCTTCAAAAAACATAACAGTTGTGCCATGCTGTTCGGTGCCTGAAATAGACTATGCTTTGGTACCTACTCAGAAGGTTTCTCGTGTAAAAGATTTATCACTAACAGCATGTTTCGATCATAATATCGGCCATATGAACTCCAAAATGTAAGTTCAAATATAAATGTCAAACTCTCAAATAGATGTAATTACGTACATTCTGTACGTACATTCAGCATTATGTGCGTTATTCATAAAATGGAGGATAAAATTTACTTAAGGAGTTATTGACACCGGTTATAAATTGCGTTGTGTTTTCTTGTATAAATGAGCGTGATAGACAGACCTAATACTGGACGTATTGCATCATATCTTGGATATTAGAGATTGTCAAGGAAATTTTGAAAAATTTTCACGTTGTTTCCCTAACCTGCGTTGTTTATAAAATTTTATGGAATATTTGAAATTGATTCTCAAATTGCACAAGTAATTGTGGGGAAATTTATTTATTATTAAAAAATATAATAAAAATGGCGTTTCAAATATAATAATATTTCAAATACCTATACGAATTAATTAAAATATAATGAAATAGAGAACAAAATTATTAGCACTTATTTATTCATTTGATTTACTTTTTTTAGTATTATTTTATTCTGATTTTAAAATACTCTCCGAATTATTTGGCTGATAATTCAAAGAGTATTGGTTTTCATTTAATTTCCACACACGCATTTACACATATGTCTACATTTTTATAATTTAATTAGTTCTTGGCGTACAAGTTCATTGAAAACAATTTGTTTCTTGTATTTTATGTATTTTAAAACTGTCTAATAATTGTAAGCGAAATGACCCAGGTATTTTATTAATGTTTTTCCTATGGTGCGCGTGAATTGTGTTTAAAAATTTGCCTTGTAAGAATAATTTCAGATGTTCCTCGTGGATGAATCCAATGAAGTTTCTTTTAATAAAAGGTAAATATATTGATTTTTTACTGGTTATAATATCTTCAGTGGGGGCCAATTTCACAGGAGTTAAGTAATTTTATTTGACAGTTATCGTAATAAACAGCTAATGTAGATAGTACCTATTTTATTACTATTTGCTTGAGAGCATAGGTTAGAGTGTTATCTTCAGCGCCTGGTCCGATCGTACCTATCAGATAGGTACATCGTGTATCCCGGCGCTGATGGGTGGCACCGAAGAGCAATGGCCTGCGGTGTTCCACAGGGCTCAGTACTGGGCCCACTCTTGTGGAACATCGGCTACAACTGGGTGCTCCGAGGTACCAAACCCCAAGACGTCGCTGTCGTCTGCTACGCGGACGACACACTGGTGACAGCGACGGCCAGGACCTTCCAGGAGGCTGCTCTGCTCGCATCCTCTGGTACCGAGCAGATGGTGAGCAGAATTCGGCGACTGGGCCTCAAAGTGGCCCTTAACAAAACCGAGGCCCTTTATTTTCACGGGCCCCGGAAGAGGCCACCTACGGGGGCCCACATCATAGTGGAGGGGGTGCGGATTCCTATCGGCTCCACGATGAAGTATTTGGGTTTGGTGTTGCACAGCCGGTGGGACTTCCGTGCCCACTTTCAGATGTTGTCGCCGAAATTGCTGCGGGCAGCAGGTGCTCTCGGACGCCTATTGCCAAACTTGGAAGGTCCCGGTAACCCCTGCCGAAGTTTATACGCTGGAGTTGTGCGGTCAATGGCCTTATACGGTTGTCCTGTATGGGCCGAGTCTCTGAATTCTCGCTGCGTCGCACTACTGCGCAAGCCGCAGCGTATAGTGGCGCAGCGACTCATCAGGGGCTACCGCACGATCTCCCACGAGGCGGCTTGCGTCTTGGCCGGCACTCTGCCATGGGAATTGGATGCCAAATACCTTTCGTCAGTATTCTTCTGGCGTGAGGAGGCATCCCGACTCGGGCGGAGACTGGCTCCGAGGGAGGTCAAGGCCCAACTGGCCTCCATCCGCAGCGCCGCCGTGGAGGAGTGGCATACCAGGCTGGAGAGCCCGAACGCGGGCTTGAGGACCGTCGCGGCAGTGCGACCTGTCTTCTTAAGCTGGCTTGACAGGCGCCACGGTGCGCCGACATTCCGTCTGACACAGGTACTTACGGGCCACGGGTGTTTCGGCTCGTTCCTGTGTCGGATCGGAAAAGAAGAGTCCGCCGTGTGCCACCACTGTGGCAACGGCCGCGAGGATACGGTCCAACACACTCTCGAGGAGTGCCCAGCCTGGGATCTACAACGCAGCGCTCTTAGAGCAGTCGTCGGAGGAGATCTCTCGCTGCCGGCCGTGGTGTCTGCCATGGTCGGCGGCTGGAGGTCTTGGCGTGCGATGGTCTCCTTCTGCGAGTGCGTCATCTCGCGGAAGGAGAGTGCCGGGCGGGATCGTGAGCAGAACGATCCCACCCGCAGCCAGAGGAGACGTAGGAGGCGCCGGGTGGACGACTGACCGGCGCCTCGTGCCCTGTGGTCTGGGGGCATATAGAGAGTTCCACCACGGCATCCCCTGCCTGTCGTAAGAGGCGACTAAAGGGGGCTTCTAGAGAGTCGCCGGGCGAGCAGCGGGGGGCTGCTCAGTCCAATTTAAGCGACTCCGAGGTGGTTGACAATGCGGGTGGTTGGTCTCCCGCTGTCGTAGACGCCAAAGGTGTCCTTTAGAGTGTGGGGGCATCTTAGCCCCCTTGTATAGAGAGGGGCCGTAACGGCATCGCGCAGGGACGGTCCCGTGCAGCTATCTTAGTGCAACAAGATACCCCGGGGCCGTCTCGTATGCGCCGAAGAAGGCCACCGCGGGTTTTGGTTGGTATGCCAGTGAAGGGGGTACATAGTGTTAGGGACTCGGTCCAATGCTCGCTCGGATGATGCCATACTCCCGAGTGTCGACATTGGGCTGTAAGACTGTGCGAAACCAACATAACCATCCCACTCACCCCCCAGTGGTGGTAGCGATAATACGTTTTTCCCCGCGAAAAAAAAAAAAAAAAAAAAATAGGTTAGAGTGTGACTTTTGTTTTGGTCGTATTATACATTTATGTCACAAGTAGCATTAATCAGCAAGCAATGAAATTGGCCCTCAGACTCATAATAGAGTTGTAAAATTTCTAAATCGTTAAATTTCTTGCTAGATATTTTAAGACTTATTAAAATATTTTTTTAGAATCATTAAATCGTGATCATTACTGTAACCTAAACAGATAGTTTAAACAGTTGATAATAGTTTATAGTGAGTTGTAAAAAAAACCTCTTCAGGGTTTAAAACAATACAATCCTTACATCCTAAGATCCTTGGCGATAAGACCGCCATTTGTACTTCTTCTTTTACTATAGTCTCTGTTGTATATGTATTTGTTTATTTTACGTTTGATGTACAATAAAGAGTTTAAATAAATAAATCCTTTAGGTGCGCATTTTTAATAAACGTGTCTCTTTTCAGATATTTGCAGAATTACAAGACTGCTTCCTGCCACATGAGGTCCATAAGCGAAGAAGACAGCACCAGTGAGTAGCTATCTGTACATATTATAAAGTCTCGCCGCGTCTGTCTGTCCGTCTGAAAGCGCTAAACTCAAAAACTAGGACGTTTTCGAAGTCTCATCGGCCGATCACGCCGCTCGCGCGATGGTTAGCGATACGACCACCCATAAACAGTAGCAACACCATACATAACTTCGAATTATAAAGTACTGTGAGACACCCCACTGCGCTGGTCACCCTTTTTTTTTTTTAACACGTAGAAAGTGACTTATTACTACCGCCCAGCCTTCAAGGGGAAGACTGAGTGGTTATGTTGGGTTCACCGTGCCTAACGACCCGACGTTGAGCCGCCCGGAGAGATGGAACCATCGGGCGACCGCCGGGCCGAGTCCCTATAAGCTATGTACACCGCATGGCATACCAACCAAAACTCCGCGGTGGCCATCTTCGGCGCATTAGGGACGGCTACGGGCTTCCTCCAACTCACGTCTAAGTTGTCGTCCGCAACCGCCCCTACGGATACCGCTATTGCGGTCCGTCTCCTGTTGTTGGGGGGGCTCAGAAGCCCCCGCGCACCGAAGGACGCCCTCGGCGTCAACGGCAGCGTGAGGCCTATTGGCCACGCTGCCGTCCATCACGGGGGGCGCTGGTCACCCTGAGACATACGATGTTAAGTACTTAAGCATAAAGCTTTATCTATGCAGACTCGTATACGAGAGCTAATGCTGTTATAAGTATTACCAGTCTCCAGTCTCCACTTCTAAGATCAGCGCAAATTTTGATTACAAAGTGTTTGTTCCAAGCACATAGCTTTTATATTATAAATCGGCTAAAAGACACTAATAACGAAAAAAAACTGTTTATCACGACTTATTTCCTTTTCAAACAGAGCCTACGCCTACATTTCGGCAGCTATGGTAAATCCCGTGTTGTAGGGTGCTATTGTTTGCATATTTCTAAACTCAGAGTTGCTATTGAGTATAAAAACTCAATATCACTTTGCCTGACCCGGTATTCGAACCCATGACAGATAGTCGTACCGCGCACACCATACAACTACATTACCGAGCTGTGTTTATATCTTAAAAACTTTTTTGCCTTCACAGTTTTAGCTGTGCGAAGCGTACATTTTCCAAAAAGGAGCAGCGCTGCAGTCGAATGGATTGAGACAAAAATTCCGGTTAATTTAGTTTCCGATATATTTTGCAGCGTTGGGCGTTCGCCAGCGGGCGGGGCTTGTGTGGCAAACACGGAATATACGAATTCTTTTAATTTACGCTCTAGGAAGTTGAGGACGTTTGCTTTTGAACTACTTGCTGGTGGTAGGATGTATTGTGTCCGGGTAGCGACCATCGTACATACATATACACACACCCCTTTTATCCCCGAAAGGGTAGGCAGAGGCGCAACTAGTGCACCCACTTTTCGCCATTATTCCGTCCCATGATGTGATAAGGGGCGAGTCTATCGCCATATCGGGCACAAATTCCCGACTCCGAGCTGATACTGAATAGAAAAACTCAATATCACTTTCCCGATCCGGGGATCGAACCCGAGACCTCAGCATTGCAGTCGTACCATAATACAACTACACCACCGAGGCAATCCGGTAGCTGAACAAATTCAAAATTTAAATCGCCTCTACACGTCATGTTCAATTAAAATATTTTTTTTCTTTGTTTGAAGTAAACACCTTTTATTTTATTATTGTGAAGAGAAAACTTAATTTGTTGCGAACACAATAGTGTAAAGTCGATTCGAAGTTTTGATTTTGTTCAGGTATTTCTGTGGCTGTACACAAGGTGTTAAAGCTCGCCATAGTGGACCACGTAAGTGTATCGCGTTCTGGGATAGCCTGTGTACCTGCCTTTTTAAATAGGCAAAGGAACGAGTCGTTCAACCATACTTAATGTGTAAATTTTATGAACTCTTATTATTATTATGAAATTCGTTAGCAGTTTTACTCTTTTCGTTAAAATACATAAATATTTACCATTATTATTTGCCTAAAGCCTGTTTAACCCATAAAAGTCTAAGTCGAGATTGATCGATTATGATTTAAAGAAATTTGTTTCAAGCCCTAACTCCCCGTCGAAACAGCGTTGCGACGTTACAACCTAGAATTCGTCGACGAGCATAACTGCGTTAGTTAATACCATTCAAAACAGCGCCGCGCGCTCAGACGAACTGAAGGCTGTCTCGTCGACGCGCCCATCGTCGAGTACAGTCGAGAAATTGTTACTTAGAAAATAGCATGGCAGGCCGGCATGATTATGTCAACTGATAAGGGATAATCATCGCTCGTCAGTCGATATGGACCCCACTCTGCGTACTGTCAGATGCAGTCGGGTCACAAAGCCATGCCCGTATATAAAAAATCTAACACATATCACCCTTTTATCCTCTAAGGGGCAGAATGGCAACCAGCGTATCCATTTTCGCCATGCATTCTGTCGGCGTCGCCAAAGATTCTAAAAATGTTGCATAATGTCAATTTTTTATAAGCTTTATTTATTGTACATTCAAGAAGTTAAGCTTTACACGTTGAGACTCTGTAGCATTATTATTACAATCGCTGTAGATGTAAGCTTCATGTGCTCTCGACTTTACCTACAATTCATACTTTTCTCATTCTCCATATCAACTTGCCCCCCCACCGGCCATCGGCTGGCGACACTCTTGGATAGGAGGTGAGCCTATCGGGCACAAATTCTAGACAAGGTCGGAAATTGAACAGAAAATCTAATATTAATCCAAAGTAAAGAAAGTTTAGGCTTTAGTCCACCATGTTGGCCTAGTGTGGATTGGTAGACTTTACATACCTCTGAAATTCTTATGTAGAATTCTGAGATAATTAGGTTTGCTCACGAAGTTTTCCTTCGGTGTTAAAGTGACAATCTTATCTTACTTATTGAAAAAAAATGAAAATGAAATCCTCCTAGCCAGTTTTCGGCCACGGCGGCCAATCTCAACGGAGATCAGCCAGGTACGCAGGAGATATTATAGTGCACAAGTGTGTGCGCAATACACAGGTGCACTCGCTATTCCTTCACTCTCATAGTCCGGTGAGACGGCAATCCGACATGACCGGAGAGAGATCAGGCGCAGGACCAACGGCTTTACGTGCTTTCCGAGGCACGGGGGGATCACACCGCCAACTTCCTGACTCCGAGCTGCGACTGAGTAATTTTTAAGATGGAAAACCCAATCACAATATTTTTTGGCTCGACCCGGGAATCGAACCCAGGACCTCAGCGCGCAAATCGTACTCGTAATGTGTACGCAATACCACTACGCCACCGAGGCAGTTACTTATTACTAATATTATAAATGCGAAAGTTCATAAAAATGTTTAGAATTTTAACACGCTTTTGTTAGCTTCATACGTATGTATGTATACATGTACGTATGTGACGAAAAAATTTTAACATGATCTTTACCCCCTTCAAAACGTCGGATTAAATCAACATTTGCATACTTATCAAGGACCGATATATAACAAATCAATATTTTAAAAAACACGCTGGTGATTGCAGAAGGCGCTCGCAACCCTTTAAATTTAAGCGACCATGCTGAGGGCGATCCACTAACGGGTCACGAACCTCGGCTCAGGACGGCCACTGAGAGAGGATGAGACATCATAGATTGGGGAAGATTGGTTTTTGGCCTAATCCTATTAATTAGCATCATCGTCATCGGCACGCGGGCGATGGACTGATATACAGATATACAGACTGTATCCACGGGTTCAAAACCCAGGGCACACATTTCTGACTTTTCGAAGCTACGTGTGTAGTGTTTATCAACAACTACATGTTTTCGATCGGGCGGTACCTAAATCACCCAAACACGCTTGTCCATAAAGCGTCTATCTATACTGCATTCGACCGCGACAAATGGAGACGACCGCGATCAGTATTGACCGATCCAGAGGACGAAATCACTCTGGCCATTCGCGAAAAGATCGAGCATCAAAAGCTGTTACACTCCACAAGACCGCAGTTCCGTCCTCGCTATCGAGGACCTCGCCGCGTTCCCCGTCGCCCCCCCGACCCTCCTAGCAGTTCCGGCCCGCGTGCCGATGACAACACAATCTAATAGGATTAGGCCTAAAAACCAATCTTTCCCTAATCGTTGATGTCTCATCCTCTCTCAGTGGCCGTCCTGAGCCGAGGTTCGTAACCCGTTAGTGGGTTGCCCTCAGCATGGTCACTTAATTCGAAGGGTTGCGAGCACCTTCTGCGTTCACCCTAAAGACCGGTGTGGCCAGAAAAGCCAACTCGTGTCAGGCTACTGGCAGTAGGGCCATTAAAAAAAATATATAAAACAATTCTAAATTTTATGTACTTTGCTGAGTTGCTACTTTTTAATCTGGGTACTTAATCCTTAACCATTTTGCGACCTACTTACCCATCTCCTCGTTTTATAGCAAATAAGAATAGGAACGCCAATGACCCTTATGTGTCAAATGTCACTTGAAAAGTACAAACTTTGCGTAGAAAAATTAGCAGCATATTAAATGGTTTATTTTATTTTGTCAAATTGAGTTTAAATAAGACATTATTGTTAAACTAGCTTTTGTCCGCGGCTCCGCCCGCATTAAAAAGTTTTTCCGGGATTAAAGTCCCGGCTTATGTTTCCAGGACATGATCTACCCGTGTGCCAAATTTCATCGAAATCCGATCAGTAGTTTTTGCGTGAAAGAGGAACAAACATCCATACATCCACACATTCTTACAAACTTTCGCCTTTATAATATTAGTAGGATTAGCGATGTTCGAAAGGAGATTAGTAGGATTAGCTTAATATAATATTTAATTATTTAAACGTCACAATATGGCATAAAGTCGAATCCTATTCTTATTTGATTCGCATTTTACAGTCAGCAGCATCTGTACAAAATCAAAATTTCAAATCGCCTATATACGCGTTAAGTTAAACTGAAAAAAAATATTCGTATGAAGTAAGGAAATTTCTTTTCTTTTATTTTTGTGAAGAGAAAAAAGATTAGTAAGAACACAAAAGTATGTAGGCAATTTGAAATTTTGAATTCAGTTACTTATGCTGGTACTGTACATCCGATGTACCGACTGGCATACGACGTAACCTGCCAACGCAAAAGAAATAAATTCAAACAGCCATCTCTCACAAAACTACTTCCGCAGTCAACTTCGTAGAGACAATAAAAACCGAAATTGCAGAATTAGTTTAAATTACAATAAGAATCGTTTGTATTTGCACAGAAATGCTATTAGCAGAAATGTAACGTTTCCCAAGCGCATTCAACGTAGAGACTCAAAATGTTATTGTATGAAGGATAATGTTTGACACGCTGCCAGTACTGTACTGGCTGCAAATCAAGTAATTGTTGACGGTTTAAATATGGAATCTTTTATGATGGTTTTAAATGGAGGGGTATTAAGAAAAGAAGTTTGTAATACGGGATAAATATTTTTTTCGTCTTGCTTCTTAATCTTCAGCCATGATGATGACGTATTCTATTTCGATGATAAATGTTCCAAGATGTATACGGTTCTTTATTTATGAAAAGAGGTATTATAAATGAAATCGAAAAGTTGAATCAGTATAAAAGCAGATATTGATGAAATTATAGTTGGGAAAAACTAAGCTGGCCGGTATGACATTTAATCGACAGTTCACGGAATACTATGTGTAGGGAAGAGAACAAAAAATCCGTTGCTCCAAATAACCGATTCTTGAATGCAATCAATTTTCGCGCGTTGTGAAAGGGAGCTAGACGAAAAAAATTCTCCAAAAAGTTGAACGACACTTTTATACTTGCCCTGTGAAACCAGCCAGTAACAATAAAATACTGGCCGTAAAAGTGACATTCGAAATTTAAATAAAAAAAGACAATTTAAATGCTTTTTAGAGTAGTTTTGGAACGAATAAAATATGTATGAAATTTAAATAAAAAAAGACAATTTAAATGCTTTTTAGAGTAGTTTTGGAACGAATAAAATATGTATGAAATTTAAATAAAAAAAGACAATTTAAATGCTTTTTAGAGTAGTTTTGGAACGAATAAAATATTTATGAAATTTAAATAAAAAAAGACAATTTAAATGCTTTTTAGAGTAGTTTTTTTCGTTAGTTGTATGTTAATTTTAATGTCAATGCTTGCTTAGGTGATGATCGTGATTCGATGACATATCTATTGTGTAGGTTGAAGTAAATGTTTTCATTGATGTGGTAACGTTTTAATGAAATATACAATTATTATTATAACTTAAAAGAAATAAAATTTTATTACAATTTCTCACTAATTAATCGAAAAGAACTTCGTTCCATCCGGGTGTCCCTTGTTCATTCGAGGAGTTTACTATCTTATACAAATATTATTACTAAATCTTACACATTACAAGCCGGATTTTTTTTTATTACAATAGCAATTATTTACTTTGGAGATCTTCGTTTTCATTTTTCGAGTATAAAATGTGTAAATGTAATTTTTATAAAATTTCATACTCTGTTCAAATCTGTTCGTAAAATGTACGTAAGCATGATTTTTAAGTTATCAGCAGTATTTTATATACATCCAAAGTTTCTATTCTTTTTTCTGTAATCGGTTACGTTTGGTTGCCAAGCGATTTAAAACTTTCCCAACACTACGCTCATAAACTGCAGTATACAACTTTGTAAAAGCGTCGCGTTGAAGTTAGAGTCAAGATTATATTCTTTAATTCAGGATATTAATTCAAATATGTTATGTATAAGTATGACACTCTTTGTAATAATGTATGAAGAACATGATAAGTATTTATAATTATGTAATTGACATTTGATTTTTTTGAGTAAGCGTTCTCTCAAAGTTATCCCAAAACATGTACAATATCACATACAATATAAATAAGACTTTCGATATTCAAAATTATAGCTAATCATATTTTGTCTTTTTTTTAACGTTGGCACCTTACTCAGACTATGAAACTATGTAAATTTTTTATCAGTGTCAGGCCAGTCAACTTATCATTTTTTAGGATTCGATGTTTCCTAAATCACAATCGTAGATCTGTATTTTAAACCGATTTCCCGAAACTAGTTATTCCATCATAATTTCAGCTGATACGTATTTCAATGTTTATTAGACAGTTTGGCGACAAAAAGTGACATAAGCAACATTTTGGAAAAAAGCGTTCACACTCCTACAATACTAACATAGCAATGTGGCATAAAACGAACAATTGAAATAGAACAGGCGTAAAACGCAATGTAAACGAATTCTCTTCACAATCGGAGTATTGACCTAATTTCCTTCGTTTATACTAAAGAATATTATCAAGACAAATAAAATGAGCTATAAACGCTGTGTCGATGAAAGCCGAACTTTATGACGCGAACATATTAGGTATAGTGAGAAATGATTTAAGACGTCCGCGAATGCAAGCGATATTTGTACCTAATGAATAAAAAAGAAATAGTATTTTATTCTTGTGTTAAGATAATATTCTTTAAACGGAAATCTTTATAATGTCTTGTTCTGTGACAGGTTTTTAGTCCTGAGGTAATATTCTTGTAGAAACATATTCCCTTTTTTACCCGACTACGACGAAGCCAGGAAGAGTAATGATTTTAGCACCCTATGCATGTATGTATGTATGTGTGTATGTATCCATTTTATATTCCACTCTAGCGTCGCTCCTATTGAACCGATTTTGACAAGTGAGGTGTCTATCGATGCGTATTTATTGTGCGATGGTTATAGACTATATTGTATTTTTCAATATTTTATTTATTTTCCAAGTACATGTAAAAGAAGAACGGCATTTGTATTTTAGCGCCATTTCAAATGGCTGCATCAATGTTGGTTCGTTATGAATGACGAGACGAGCATGCTACTCGCCTGATGGTTAGCGATACGAACACACATAAACAGTAGCAATACCATCCAGCACCTTGAGTTACAAAGTACTGTGTGGCATTCCACTGCGCTCGTTATCCTGACACATAAGATGTTAATTCTCATTAGGTATGTCCAGTAGTTACAATGGCCACAATGTCCTTCAAACCGAAACACAATAGTCTATGCACACTGCTGCTTGTCGGTAGAAATAGACATTGCGGTGGTACCCACCCAGACGGACTCTTACATATGAGAGACCCACCACCAGTAACATATGTACATACATAATATTTTGAAATTGAATGTACGCATGCAGGTTTTAAAGTATAACATATCTGAACGATAGTATAATTTTAACAGAAAAGTCCGAAATGTTTTAGGATTTAGTTATTTTGTTTTTAGAATGGGATTAAACTCAGGATCTCCGCCTTGTCGTTCCGCCCACGATCTCCTTGGCTCGTTTATTTCTGAATTCCTTGTAATTTGATTATTCTAAATATTTCAGCTTGAAGATGATTGCTGTTGCATGGACTAAGTTGACTGCTGGCACCACTAAAGGTGGCTTCTTAGGCGTCAACTGGAAGCAAAAGCCAACTGACTAAATGTAGAAGATGCTTTGGAGATATGCAGGTACATATTTATGAAATACTAGGTGGTTTTTGTCCTAGCGCAGCAGGGAGTAATGAACGTGGTGCTTAGAGTTAAAGTAGAAGAGCCAAGCTTTGGAGATCTCTGTATACAGCACGAAGGGCCGGCTTGACTGAGTAACATCGTCTCACAGAAAAGTGACAGCTTAATGCTGTGTACGCTTAAGATGTTTAAACAAGCGGCGATCTTAAAGTTTGGCTAATGGGTTTACCGCCCACGAGCTCGAGCTTGCAATAACCACAAAGTAAAAATGTTAAAAACCTTATCCTCCTTTGGGAATCGGGTAAACACGCCTCGCAAAGACCTGTCGCTAGAACCATGGACACTGGTGCAAACAAGCACATCCAAATTCCTATTTTCTCATCATTCATAGCGTAAAAAAAAATTTGCTGTAACCATATCGCTAGAATTTTACGAACGTTATATTGTCGTAAGTACCACTTTGGAGCACTAGTAGAACCGCGTGCATTAGTGATACATAATAAACTTTGCCCACTATTTGTCACGTAAATAATAAACAACAATTAACAGATAAAGGCGCATCCTTGTCGTGTTTGTTGCCGATGTACGATGCACTTTGTATCGCACATGTTAGAGAGGTGTTTATCAATAGACTCAAATTAACGTCTTAAGTCCAGTCATGCTTCTTTGTTTAATACTGAATCGGATGAAAAAGCGATCCCTGATATTTCGCGTTGTTCGATCCTCCAGAAACATCATCCACTGTACGAAATATAACCTTCATAAAGTCTTCTGTCCACCTTGCAGGTAGAAATCTGCTGCTCTTGCCGGTACGTGGTGTTCACTGTAGAATTTTTTCGCCCCATCTGCCGTCAGTACTTCGAACTGTGTTCCCTTCCCACTCCCATTTTAGCTGACTTTTGGTGACAATGAAGATAATGTCCAAAGCAGCAGCAGCTATCACTTCACGTTGGATTTGAGGACGTGTTACCGCCTCGGTCGATAATGTAGACAAACATTACAGCATTACTCTAACAATTAAAACGTATCTTCTCTTCTTTCGCTGGCCCCTTTTCAATCCTATATTTTGAAAGAAGACATGTTTTTTCTAACTCGTTGCTGATGGTATAAGCATTTGTGTCCACCTGGATGGTGACCACTGTGCACAATGTGTAAAACCCGCCATAGCCCACGTAAGTGTGAGGCGTTCCGAGATCAGCCCGTATATTCAGTTTCAAAGAAGCCAGTATAATTGTGTCGACTAGCGAGGCATAATTAACTCTCGCCTTCGATACTACTACCTCGGTAGCATAGTTGTATTATGGTACGACTGCAATGCTGAGGTCTCGAGTTCGATTCCTGGCTCGGGCAAAGTGATATTGAGTTTTTCTATTCAGTATCCGCTCGGAGTCTGGAATTTGTGCCCGATATGGCGATAGGCTCGCCCCCTATCACATCATGGGACGGAATAACGGCGAAAAGTGGGTGCACTAGTTGCGCCTCTGCCTACCTTTTCGGAGATAAAAGGCGTGAGTGTGTGTGTGCCTTCGATACGCCGCTAGGACTGCGGAGAGACTTTGGGTCTCTCTGTGTGGTCTATCTTTTGTTCCACTGGGAGTGCTCCGAGGAATTGTTTAAGATGATGCCATCGTACGACTCATCACCGCAGTGGAGTTCATTCCTACCACCTGGAGACGTACCGTTCCCGAACAGAACTACCTGTGTCGCGTTCCTTAACGGTGGCCGCTTACCATCAGGTGGGCCGCTAGCTCGTCTGCCTATACTGGCAAAAAATGCTATCTGGACCTCACTTCACTTACTAAGAGATCCTGTGTGATCTATTTGCCATATAAAAATAACATCTCTGGACATCCATCAAGGGTTGCGAGCGCCTTCTGCACTCACCCAAAAGACCGGTGTTCTTTCATAAGCCGACCCTCGTCAGGCTAGAAAGAGTAATGTCAGGGACAAAAAAAAATGGAGATCCAAACGCTAACAAGGGACACGAAAGATATTATACATCATTATTTTACAAAAAAAAAGCGCGTCAAAATAGATCCATTCATTTGAGAGCTACGATGCCACAGACATACAAATACACACCCTAAGTTATAACACCCCTCTTTTTCTGTCGGGGGTTAAAAACAGGAATATATTGTGTAATAATAACTGTGCAATATGTTACATGTGACCAGAGTCAGTGACTTTAAAATTACTGATTTAAAAAATTAACCAATTGATAAACCCGCGAAAATAGTCATTGGCCGACAATGAACCTAATCTTATCAATCCTACTGTTTTTTTGGTATGCGTGTTCGCTGGTTCATGAACGGCTACGTTTTAGGTAGTATTGCGTGCCTGGTACACCACTACGAGGTCCCGGATTCAAATACTTGACTACTAACTACTGGACATAATGAGACTTAACATCTTATGTCTCAGGATGACAAGTGCAGTGGAATGCCACACAGTACCTACTTTGTAAGTCAAGGTTCTGTATGGTATTGCTAGTGCTTATTGGTGGTCGTATCGCTTACCAACAGGCGAATGGCTAATCAGCTCGTCTCGTCATACCATGGCATAAAAAAGGTCGGGAAAAGTGGTAGGATTTTCTGCTCAGTATCAGGTGGAGTCTGGAATTTGTCCCGATATGGCGATAAGTTCGCCCCCTACCATGGAATGGAACACTCTTGGCGAAAAGTGGGTGCCCTTGTTGGATCCCTGCCTACATCTTTGAATATAACCACGTGATGTGTGCTTGTTTTTTTGGGTTACCAATAAAACTATAAGAAAAAATTGCAATTTTAATATTTTTAAACAGACAGATAATATCTAGTTGATCATCTTTTAACCTTTTTCCTTTAGGCTTTCGGAACTTCTACTTTTTAATAATAATCTTTATTTTTCATATTATCTAATATTTTTTTACAGTGGAGTGCCACGAAGTTCTTTGTTATTGAAAGTTGTGTATGCTGTAGCTTTAGTAAAAGGTCCAACTTATTTTTAAATTTTCCTGTTCGCAGCCTGGCTGGACCATTTTTTTGGTCATTGATCTAGGGAACTTTCAGATATTTTTATTCTACCAGCAAATTGTATCCTTCGATCGGCATAATTATACCTTCTTGCCTAATTTCCCAAGCTTTCTTTAGCTATGCACCTATCCAACTAATTTATTCAGTTGTTTTACAAAGTAAGATGTAAGAGATAAAAGCCAGAGCAACGGACGACAACGTTTATCGCCTTCTCTTCGTCAACGCAGGAATATTCTGCGAGGCTTCACGAGCTGACCTCTTATATCTCTCCGATAACCCGGACAACGCTCTCTTGTCCACGTTTACTGCCTAACCGGGAACTACATTAAGTTAAAAATGAGCATTTTGGATGGACATTACCTATCAGAGGTCGTTTATTTATCTATGGTCAAATGTAATTTTCATTTTATTTAGTTGTGTTTAAAGTTACTATTTGTGTGTAAGGTATGGTTTTAGCAGTGTATAGCGTATTTAACTTTTTTCTTTTGGCAATGATTCTATACGTAATAGCAAATAATACAAAAAATAAGCTGTTTTGTGTTGTCAGCAATGAAATGTATTAGAAAACGGGGCAGCAATTCATATTTCAAATATTGTAATGTTCGCGTAGTGATATCGCTGAATCTTTCTTTCGCGCGCATCCTAACGCCTGATGACGTCACTAGATATCATTATGTCTCTATTTCTTATTTTGACGTTTAACTCTTCCATCAGATTTCAAAGGCATGTCTTCTTCATTTTGATCGGGTTTATTGCGTTAGATTTTAAATGACGTAAAATATTCGCAAACGTAATAAAAATATAAGTAAAATAGCCTATTACTGTACGGGACAAAACAATATCTAATGGCTAAGATTGACACACAGTGTAGTATATACCTTAGAATTTTAAAATATAATGCAAAGCAATATAATATGCTTTGATTCATTATATACCTAGATAGAGGGACGCGCTGCAATGGAACTAAAACAAACAGGCCAACTTTTTGTAAGCTAGTATGCGTGACAGCTGTGTCTTACGCTGTCGCTGCATCATTCTGTATCCTTGTGTGCGCGCATAATGATACCAGTTATTACATGGATTCTATTAAAACGAGGAGAAAATTATATCCATGAAAAATAAACAAAAAATAATTCACTCGAACTCATCTAGTGGGAACACTGGAGCAATTCACCTACCTCTATGTTTTCGACGGCTTTAAAACGATAATAAAGATAATATGATATTATAGTGATGCTCCGTGTTTTTTTTTATTGGCCCTACTGGCAGTAGCCTGACGCGAGTCGGCTTTTCTGGCCACACCGGTCTTTAGGGTGAACGCAGAAGGCGCTCGCAACTCTTTGAATTTAAGCGACAATGCTGAGGGCAACCCACTAACGGGTTAAGATCCTCGACTCAAGACGGCCACTGAGAGAGGATGAGACATCAACAATTGGGGAAAGATTGTTTTTTAGGCCTAATCCTATTAATTCGTTTAATTGTCATCGGCACGCGGGCCGGAACTGCTACGGGGGTCGGGGGGACGACGCGGAACGCGGCGGGGTCCTCGACGGCGAGGACGGAACTGCGGTCTTGTGGAGTGTTGGAGTTTCAAGAACTCCTTTTACGGCGGATGGCCAGAGTGATTTCGTTCTCTGGATCGGTTAATACGGAACGCGGCCGTCTCCATTTAGCGCGGTCTAATGAAGTATATATTGACGCTTTATGGACTAACGAGTTTGGGTGATTTACCGCCCGAGGATTTGGGTAACTCCTAGATATTTAGCTTTGTCCGTCCAGGGGATGACCTGGTTGGACATGCGAACTGAGATGTGGGGCACATGGACTCTCTTTTTCTTAGTGAAAAGGATAGCCTGACTTTTGGTGGTATTGACGGTGATTCGCCATTTGCGGAAGCACTCGCCGAGTTCGTTGGCGGCGGTTTGTGCGGACAAAGTGCGCAATTATGGCCATAAAATTACTTAAAACGAAGTTCTCCATACAATAATAGATCAAACACAGCCATATTCAAGCAGGAAAAGAACAAAACTGTTATATCGGTCCATTTTTTATTATATTTTTGTAAATAAGGGACTAGTTTTTAGTCATTTAAAAATGACAACTCAATTTTCTATTTTTTGAATTGTGTCGTTTTCGTTCTAAAGATGCGAAAAGCTCGATATTTGAGTGCCACACGCGCTCACTGAAAGAAACCTAATGAACCGTGTACTCATTTGCGATTCTTTATTGAGACGTAATGAAACCGAACCATTTTTTAAGAGATTGATAACTAGTGATGAAAAGAACTTGATCACATACGAAAAGAATCTGCGCAAAAGATCGTGGTCAAAGGTCGGTCAGGTTTCAAAGACTGTGGCAAAACCTGAGTTAAATCGCAGTAAAGTGATGCTGTGTGTATGGTGGGATTGGAAGAGCATTGTTCATTATGAGCTTTTACCGTCGGGCAAAACCATCGATTCGGATCTCTACTGCCAACAACTAATGAGATTAAAGCAAATAGTTGAGAGAAAACGGGCGGCATTGATCAATAGATAGAGTGTGGTCTTTCATCACGATAACGCTACACCACACACATCTTTAGCCACGCAGCAAAAATTAAGAGAGTTTGGCTGGGAGGTGTTAATGCATCCACCATATAGCCCTGACCTTGCACCTTCAGATTTCCACCTGTTTCGATCTCTTCAGAATACTTTAGGCAGTGTCAGGTTAATGTCAAGAGAGGAATGCCAAAACTACTCGCCTCGTTATTTTATCAGAAGTCCTAAAATTTCTACAGCAACGGGATTATGGCACTACCTACAAGATGGCAGAAAGTTATCGAAAATGGCACCCATATACTGTAATTCAATGGAAATAATCTATGAAAAAAGAAGTCTTGAGTTTTTATATAAAAGGCGAAGAAACTTTTTCCCCAACCAATAATTATAAGCCAAAGCATCTACCTACTTCAGAAGTTAATTATAAAGCCATATTAACGTAAATAGGGTAATGTGAGATAGAATCAATATCGTATTGATGTTTGCAAATAAATGAGCTAAGATTTTTTATGCAGTTTTGCATGCTAAGTACTAACCAAAAATAGAGTAAATCAATTTCGCTTTATGCGTGCAGCTAGCCAACAATATAGGCTGGTTGTACAAAATACCAACATAAAGACACCTTGTTGTGTTTCAAGTGGTGAGTAAAATTGTCTAAGGTCATGACCAATTTGCCCTTACTCTCCCGTGAGCAGCGTATTGAGCGCAAGTTGATAACCTTATTACTTGGAGACAACGATTACTTTCACCGGTGCATTTCCAGTGCGCCCTTGAAGTAACAAAAGATTGTATTGTTTCTGCGTCTTTGTCCTGTTAGGTCACATAAAAGTAATGTGATATAATATTTGAATCGCTAGCAGTCGAAATGTAAATGAACTACAGAGTTGTGTATATTCGTGATGTAACGTTGACAGATTCTATCAAACCAGAAAAGAAACTGCCATTCTCCTGCATCTGCTAGGTAAAACATTTGTTTCAGACTTTTCAGTTAAGAAAAGTTCTATCCCTATCTATCTATTCAGAATTGGGCACAGCCACTGGTGATAGTATTGCCGTAAATTTTTGCCGTAATTTTTGAGGAGGATTTTATCTTATAGGCCATAAGTAAGTCATGCTCGTATACACCAAGCGTGTTGATTTTGTGAGTTTTACCGAATATGTCCATATTATAATTCTTGGCATGACTGTATATAACCTGTACGGGCAAAACGTAAGTGATAAGTCACTTTATATTAAGGGGCATCCATTGCCGATAAATTGCCACAATTTTAAAATATTGATGTAGTCCTAGTCTTTAAGGAAAGAAGTAGGGCTTACACAAAATACAAGGGGTTTTTGAGAAATTAGAAATTTCGCTCACAATAAGAAAAAAACGACCTATTACTTTATAAAGGTTTAGGGTAGTAGCAGTTTTTAGTATTCTGTGGTACTACTCCGAGAGACGGTCTACGCATGCTGTATCAAATATGCCAACAGTTCAAAACTACATCCAAATCACGTGTAAGCTGATGCAATGTTTGTGGTCACTTCATCAAATGACGATGTTTTAATCATTTTCTTAGAGGAAGAACAAAGCACTACATTATAAAGGTTAAGATACTATCCGAGTCTGTTTCTTAGGGATAATCCTTGCAAGGCAATATAATTCTTGGAATTATGTTAATGACTCCATATTTTTTTTACTAGAGTTATTATTTTTGTTACTAAACCATTCCGAAAAATCCTTGTCCTATATAAAGCTACTGCTATTGTGAGTTTTAACATCTAATGTCTCAACGTAATGAGTGTATTCTAATAATAATGTGTAACAATGCGTTATAATTCCAAGTTCAGTTTTACTACTTCAATCTTGAAGCTTACCGTAAGGCAGGGTTGCTTTTTGTCATAAGTGTATATCTATTATATAAAAATGAATCCCTATTTTCCTTGGTCACGGCATCACGCGTGAACGGCTGGACTGATTTCGTTATTTCTTTTTTTGATGTGTTTATTATTGTCAGGAGAAGGTTCTTATGAAAGAAAAAATTAAGAAAATTGCGCGGAAAAACGGCTGGACCGATTTTAATGAAATTTTTTGCGTGTCTTCAGGTGGATTCCAGAATGGTTTAGACTCGGGTTCTAGGATTTTATTTCCTTTTTAGGGCAGGACAACGTCTGTCGGGGCCGTTAGTAGTCTATAAAAACATCGATTATTTATTCTGAAAGATTTATGTTATTTTTAATTAAACAACAACAATTATAGTGGCACAGCAAAGTACTGCACTGCACCTCATGGTAACGGTAGAGTGTCTACTGACGAGTGACGACTATCCCTTATCAGTCAACTCAAAGGGTAGTTGACTATAATAATAATAATACCAGCCCTGTATTATTATACTACCCACTGCTGAGCACGGGCCTCCTCTACTGAGGAGGTTTAGGCCTTAGTCCACCACGCTGGCCTAGTGCGGGTTGGTAGACTTCACATACCTTCAAAATTCTTATAAGGAACTTCTTAGGTATGCAGGTTTCCTCACGATGTTTTCCTTCACCGTTAAAGCGAACGATAATTGTTAAACAATATACACGTAACTTCGAAAAGTCAGAGGTGTGTGCCTTGGGTTTCGAACCTCCGGACATTGTCTCGGCAGACCGTTCCATTCCCAACTAGGCTGTCGTCCACTCTCTACGTTGACTACTTTATTTAAATGTATTTATGAAAAATGTATGTCATCCAAAATCTAAAGGAATAAGATTTTTTGAAATTGCGCAATAATAGGTAAGTTACAAAGCTTTTATATTTTGTGGGAGAGGAAGTTGTCAAATAACAGGAAAATCAAACTATGAATCTGGTGCTGTGAGTGCGTCCAGCTTAATAAGACCATTTAAACCGGCTGCATTTCATTCTAGCTGGAACAGTAGATGCAAACTTCCACTGCACAGTAGTAATAGGTATTGCTGTAGCGCCAAATAAGGCTCTAGCATTTGCAAGACCTACCACAGAGCAGTTCCAAGAACTTTCGCACGTGCTAAGCCGGGAGGAAAGGTTAAGATGTCATTTTCCTAGAATTACGCAATAATTCTATAAGTTTATCAACTGTAGTGAATCAGCGGGCACGCTTTATCGAAGTTGGGGCTTGAGTCTTGACACTTCTTTGGCTTTGACAAACAATATTATCATGTTCCTAATATATAAATAGGACAGTAGGTTTGTTCCAACATTTATTATTTCAATAGGTTCTAGGTTATTCTAAAAGTGAGTAAAATACTAAAGGTACAATTAACTGTTGCTCTACCTTCGCTGAGAGATGTGCCCAAATTATCATACAGCGCTAGTGCGTGACTAGTACTAAGAGTTACGAACAAGACCTAAATAATAAAAAAGTAGAAGTGTCGGCATTCTTTTAATACTCTTTGTATTTAATGTGCAGGGTGGCCTATATATTTGGGAATGGAACGGTCTGCTGAGCGAAATCTGTACAGGTTAAAACAAAGTTACGCGTGCATCGTATATCAATTATCGTTCGCTTCATTTGTGAAGAAAAACACACTGGAGAAGCCTATATACCTAAAAGTCTCCTTACGAATTTCAATGATATGTAAAGTCTCCCCGCCTACTAGGCCAGTGTGGTGGACTACGGCTTAAAACCCTCTCAGCAGTAGAGAAAACCCGTGCTGAACAGTAGGCAGGAAACAAGGCTGATGCTATTATTTATGGGGACTACTTGTTCAAGACTACATAGGAAGACTCAATGTGTGACATAATATTTTATGTTAAAAACTATCCTTCCTTGAGGTGCAAGCTTAATCCTTACCAAATGTTATCAAAATCGGTTAATGATTTAGCCGATAATCATAAAAACATACTTGAGTAGTGTGTATTTTGAGTTACGTATGGTTTTCACATTTTGAAAAAAGTTTCTTTAAAAAGACCATTTAAGCGTCGATGATTTTGTTGTGTTTGTTATGAATATTATTTTCGCAATTACCCCCTTTAACAAAAATGAGATCAAGCATCCTGGACATTGTACATATGTTCTAACAATGTAGCAAAAAGACATTGTAATAGCAATTAATGCTATCGTAACGGATGCTGCCTATCTCACACGTGTAGAACGAATCGATGACAAACTATTTGTTGGTTGCACAAAGTCTTTCATAACGAGATCAATAAACATGGTTTATTATTGACTATTACCCTAAAACCTTATGTTTAAAATTTTATACGATATAAGAATAAAGCAATTCGCCTAATGATAGCTAGCTAATACAACTGAAACTTTGTATAACAATTAATGCACTCCGTGGCTAAACGCTACTGCGTTCGCTTTCCTAAAACACTATTTTAAGCCTTATATAAGGCTTACTTATCATCGCCATTAATTGGCTCCAATTTTCTTCAAACCAGCATACAAGAGTATCCCTAGCACACTTTTTGCTTAATAATAGGTATACGTTTAGCTCTGTTATCATCAAAGTGAATTTTTGTATGGGTATTTTGAACAGCGTCCCGTTAGCATTATCATCATCATCAGCCACACGACATCCACTGCTGCACAACCCCCCCCCCCCCCCAAGATTTCCAGATGGACATGTCAAAAGCGGTCCGCATCCAGCGCGTTCCTGCGGCTTTTATCAAATCGTCTATCCATCTTGCAGGTGGACGGCCGATGTTGCGCTTGCCAGTACGTGGCCTCCACTCGAGAACTTTTTTGCCCCATCTGCATTCAGTTCTTCGAACTATGTGCTCTGCCCACTGCCACTTCAGCTTGCTAATTTGCTGGGCTATGTCAGTGACTTTCGTTCTTCTACGGGTCTCCTCATTTCTGATTCGATCGCGTAGAGGAGCACCTAGCATAGCACATTTGAAATTATATCGCATACATATTGGGCGCGTGACGTTGAATAGCAAATCGTGTAAACTTGGTACTGAATATTAAATGCAAAATCGACGGGAATCTGTAATACAAGTCTCTTTATTGAATACTAGCTTTTGCCCGCGGCTCCGCCCGCGTTAATAAGTTTTTTCGGGATAAAAGTCCCGCTTTTTATTTTCCCGGGATAAAATGTAGCCTATGTGTTAATCCGGGACATGATCTACCCGCGTACCAAATTTCATCGAAATCCATTCAGTAGTTTTTGCGTGAAAGAGTAACAAACATCCATACATCCATACATTCATAATACTTACAAACTTTCGCCTTTATAATATTATTATAGTAGGATAGGATTAGTAGGATAGGATTAGTAGGATAGTTTTGCCAAAACTAATGATAAATGCACGTTAACTTACTCGATAGGAATGCTTGCCACGATTCTTTATTATTTGTACCTACTTATGGTAATTTCCTCATACACTGCAGCTTTGCCAGATAAAAATATTATATTAGCACACAAAATAACTATCTTATATTACTCTTATTAGTCCATGCTTATATCTATAAACGAACAATTCTTTTATATATACATAATCTGAATCTGGGAAACGGCTCCAACAATTTTCATCAAATTTTGTATGTAGGTAGTTTTCGAGGGCGATAAATCGATCTAACTAGGATTCATTTTTAGAAAATGTCAATTTATCCGTATTTTCAGTAATTCAACTTAAGCATAAACTGAAAAATATGACTCTTTCAGACATCTATTGGCAAGTAATTATACATTTTTTTATTGACAGCAATTAACCACTTTAACAACACAACCACACTAAAACTACTTCAGTAGGTACTAAATAAATAAAAGTATAAATAGTAGTTACACTGTCGCCATTCATTGAAGCTTCTAATGAAATCATACCTCAACTTACGCTGCTATTTTTATAATATAAGGCTATTTTAAGGTTATTTACCGTTAGTTGGTCCATAAAGTTGATAAGACAATGTTTACCGCGGCAGAGCGTTACCCCCGTGCAGATCGGTACAAAGCCCCTAAGACCCCACGCGCCCTCCTTCCCAACGGAACTCAGAAAATATTTATTTAACTCACTCTTTTTACTGGTGGTAGGTCTCTCATATGTAAGAGTCCGTCTGGGTGGGTACCACTGTAATATCTATTTCTACCGCCGAGCAGTAGTGTGCATGCACTGTTGTGTTTCGGTTTGAAGGACATTTTAGACAGTGTAACTACTGGACATAATGAGACTTAACATCTTATGTATCAGGATGACGAGCGCAGTGGAATGCCACACTTTACTTTGCAACTCAAGGTGCCGGATGATGTTTCTGCTGTTTATGGGTCGTATCGCTTACTATCGGGCGAACGGCATGCTCGTCTCGTCATTCAATGCCACAAAAAAAAGAACATCTGGTTACCTCAGTGGCGTAGTTGTATTACGGTACGATAGCAGTAATGGAGTGTCGCTTCGATCCCCAGATCAGCAAAGTGCTATTGGGTTTTTCTGCTCAGATCAGCCCAGAGCCTAGAATTTTGCCCGATATGGCGATAGGCCTGCCCTCTATCACGCCTTTTTTATATTGTCCTTACTGCCTGTAGCCTGATGCGAGTCGGCTTTTCTGGCCACACCGGTCTTTAGGGTGAACGCTTTAGGCGCTAACCCTATAAATTAAGTGACCATGCTGAGGGCAACTAACGGGTTACGAACCTCGACCATAGACGGTCACTGAAAGAGGATGAGACATCAACGATTAGTGGGGAAGATTGGTTTTTAACCTAATCCTATCTGTTTATTTCATCGTCGGCACGCGGGCCGGAACTGTTAGGAGGGTCGGATGGGCGAGTGGGAAACCGGCGAATTCCTCGACGGCGTGGACGGAATTGCGGTCGTGTAGAGTGTAAGAGTTTTTAAAAACTCGTTCTTACTACGGATGGCCGGAGTGATGTCATTCTCTGGTTCGGTTAATACTGAACGCGGCCGTCTCCATTTAGCGTGGTCGAAAGGAGTATAAATTATCGCTTTGCGGACTAATGTATTTGGGTGATTTACCGCCCGATCGAAGTAGCGTTTGCTGGCCATATGCATGAAATGCCTGAGGGTCGGCATATTGGTGTCCACGTGGAGGTTCACGTCCGTTGCGATTGCGAACGTGCCACGGGGCACCAAGGGCAAGTGTCTTAAGACGAGCACGCGGTAAATGGGCGAACACGGGCGACGGCCGACGCGTATGTCATGATCGGCCCAATATTTTTAATCACTTTTCATTAAAATTGATAAAAAATAATAGGCGCGTTTAAATTGAAGTGAAAAACATGCTATACCTACTCTAACAGTAAATTTGCAAGGTCAGTAATGATTCACTTTATAAACACGAAAGACTTGAAATTAATTTGAAATTCATCACGTATATGTAAACGCCATTAATGTCATCTACAGTATTGATGTGGAGAGGTAATCATTTTATATGATTTTTTGGTCTCATTGTAAACCAAAAACTGTACAGTTGCCTTATAAAGTATCACAAAAGCGGTGACAAAGTTATCTGACACCATTATACAAGATTTTGATAACTAAAGGCATCAACTAACCCTTTTAATAAGGTAAATAAGGTTTTAAGCTGCAAATCATTTTTACCTAACGAGATATTAACGTTCATTGCTCTATTCGAAACTTTATTGTTACCTATGGTATTAGATGAGCCGACTATATAACTGTAACACCTTTCAAAGTATTAACTAAAGCTTAACTTAAGCTTTTATTAATATCTTGTGCAGGTACTGTAACGCTAGTATATCTCCGTTGTTTAGGATTCATACAACTCTTACCTATGAATTCATGGGCGTCTTTTCTGGTAATTATGCGTTAAAACTTATAATATAGCTATTTTTAACGCTAGAATGTTAATCGGGATCTGACTCCAAAATTTCCGAGTGGTAATTCAATTTTTATCCAGATGGTTGAGAGTTGTTGGCATTAGGTGACTGTTTGTTCCTTTGGTAATCTCTAGATACCATTAAAATAATACTAATCAAATATTAAGACATTCATAATGATAAAGATTTTCATAAAGGTAAAGTAAGAACAATGTTAATTCTGTAGACACAAACAATGCCCTCTCCATTGCTATTCACTAATTTTAAAA
This sequence comes from Lapara coniferarum, assembly GCA_949316025.1. Taxonomy (NCBI): domain Eukaryota; kingdom Metazoa; phylum Arthropoda; class Insecta; order Lepidoptera; family Sphingidae; genus Lapara; species Lapara coniferarum. Next base: position 29,621,148 of record OX438928.1, on the reverse strand, counting down.
GCGCTTTCATAGTACTTCTAACGTGTAGGGGAGTAGAGGTCATTCCACATCCACACATTGATCACTCGTTTGATGGTTTATAGTTTATACTGTATAAATAACATGTATTTAAGCACTTTTCTGTATAGATCTACGCCATGGATCGGGTTGTGTATAATTGGTATCGCTATCACAGCAAACTGATGTTTAACGCTACTGAACGGCTAGGGTTTCGATTCATGCAAATATCTTTGTAGATATTTTATATGTGTCTCTGAAGGGAAAATAAATTTTGACATCCTAAAATATACATACAAAAAAAACATGGCATCACCCCTTTTTCCCTATTCAGGCGTAGGCAGTGCGATATGGTAGCCCTTCGTAACATAACTACGCCTCCGAGGCAGTCATAAGCTGGGTACTCACTTAGCAGTGTAGCATGTAATGTATCAGATACGGTATCAAGTGAGTACGTAGGCACGAACCCGCTGCGAGCTGCTCGCGCGTGGAGCGCTGTAAGCTCGCAGCAACTCGTCGAGTGGCGGTATCACTGCGAACACAAAGGCGGCTAGAGTAGTAGATAGAGCTAGATACGTGGTAGACCGTGGACGAGCCGTACCCACTTGCAGGTTGATACAGTATGTGACACGTTACATGCTACACTGCTAAGTGAGTACCCAGCTTTATAACGCCCAATAAACAGTACCTACAAAATCCTTGGAACATTTTACACAATGTTGCTTAATCATTATAGACATAACGAAGATAACTACCATCTAATTTATGTTCCTGCATGATATTTATTACCTAACGAGATAAATGTAATATTATTGTGAACTGTCACCCATCAAACCTTGTAAACAAAAACATTAACTAATTTCTAAGTATTAGATTCTCCTTTATTACTTTTATAAACAAAACATAACTTAAGTAATTAATGAGCAGGAATTTTTGTGTTTAATGATATTTGGTCGTGTTTGTGCAGCGATAAATATCGTTAAGAGCTTGTTGAGCCGAAATATTTAAGAAACATGTGGTAATTTTAGGGATAAATTATTTGTTAAGAATTAAAAGAATTGAACATTCTTTAAGAAGGGAGAAAAGACCGTAAAGAGAAGGCAAATAATAAAAACAATAATGATTGTTTGCTAAATAAAAGTTAAAATGAATGATTAGGATAAAAAAGAATTAGCCATTGTTTTTTTAAGGAAAGGTCATAAAAATTTCAACCAAATCTGTTGTAAGTTTTGTCCGAATTTCTAGTGCAGGATCTTCAGGTATAGAACAACTTTATGAGAAGCGTGCCGTCGCCAGTTGGTTCAAACCATTATCCATTAACCGAAAAAGCTTCTAAATATAATTCGAAATAATTTTTTTACCCGACTGCGAAAGAAGGAGGGTTATTTTTTTCGAGTGTATTTATGTATGTATATTTTTTTGGCAATGAATGACAAGACGAGCATACCGTTTGCCTGATGGTAAGTGATACGACCACCCATAAACAGTAGCAACACCATCCAGCACCTTGTGTTACAAAGTACTGTGTGGCATTCCACTGCGCTCGTCATCCTGAGACATAAGATGTTAAGTCTCATTACGTCCAGTAGTTACACTGGCTACAATGTCCTTCAAACCGAAACACAACATTGCATGCACACTGCTGCTTGGCGGTAGAAATAGACATTGCGGTGGTACCCACCCATATTCTATCTTTGCAGTTCTTCAATGAACTTAATAAAGATGGCAGATATTGACGCAGTCGGGATTTTTGTTTTAAATAATTCTTCAAAGATCACGGAAGCATTAGAATTTTTAGGTTCTTCAAATTAAAATTACCTAAAATATAGACAGATTAGTCTAGAAATCTTTGGGGGAAGTTTATGGTTAGTAGTGAACTTCGAAAGGCTTAAGAAAAAGAAAATACATATCCATTACCTTACTTATAGTTTATATGCAGTATACTCTGCATATAAGTTGTTGTTGCATTGAACTTCGTAGTAACTGTGGGAGAGATGTCCCAGAAGGATAAATGCCCCGACCATTATCTAACATGTTTAAGAACACTAGTCTAACGCCATATTAAGATAGTACCTACGCCCGCATCGCTGCGTGCTCTAATCAGTGCCGGATTAGCCCATAAGCAAATTAAGCAATTGCTTAGGGGATCACGTCTTGGGGGGCACCAGAAACAGCACAAAAAAAATGCTAGCACATAAAAGTAAAGCTGTTTGAAAATCCGCGCGATTAAAGACTGATGTTAGTTTACTTATGGTAGGGGGGCCCCATAGGCGTGAATTGCTTAGGGCATCAAGTTGTTTTAATCCGGCACTGGCTCTAATCAGCAGCAGGATTAAATGTGTCTTTAGTCATTCAAAAAAAGAAAATTTCATGAATATCGAATACCTAAGCATTTTATTGGTAATATTTCATCGTAGATTAGTCGTATGTTTTAGTTTTATGAATATAAAGTGTTTATTTTTTTAATAATATTAGGTCTTTGCATATGAAATTGGCATTTTGTCATACCAGCCATTTTGGTCTGAAATATCTCCCAGAATTCCAAATTAAAATTTACAAAGTGTCTTTCATGTCGCACAATAGAAATGAAATATCGCTATATTTACAAGTATGAGTTCCACCGTCGCACCAGTGCTGCTGAAACAGCTCGAAGGATTAACGATGTGTATGGCGCTGGTCTCGCAAAAGAAAGCACGTTACGTTTTAGATGCCATCGTTTTCGTTCTAGAAATTTCGACCTTCAGAACAAGCCGCGTGGACGGCTGGAGACCTAGGTGAATAATGAGGAATTAAAGGCTATTGTGGAAGCGTATCCATCGCAAACCACTTTAGGGTGCTGCAGGCTTCGGTGTGAGTGATAAAACTATTTTAATCCACCTGAAGCCAAATCGGGATGTTAATAAAGCTTGAAACAACACACACACTGCACAACAGACGGCTGCTAAACTAGAGGAGCTGCAATTGAGATATCTGCGACATCCATCGTGCTCCCCGGACCTCGGTCCAATAGATTACAATTTTTTTCGTAATTTGGATAACTTTTTACAAGGAAAAAAATACTCCGATGTGGCAGTAAAACCGGCTTTAGAGAGTTTATTGATTCTCGCCCTCATGGTTTTTTTTATAAAGGGATCAATGGACTCCATATGAGATGGCTAAAGTGCATCGATAACAATGCTGCATAATTTGATTAATTAATTATATTCTACAAAAAATGACTTTTTATTTCTCCCACACAACGACCCACACTTGGATATCAAAGAGTATCTTTACCACAATTACCCTACTTTATTGTTTAGACCCTGAATTAAATCGTTTCAAAGCTGTGAGGTCTTTAGCTAACTCTATTATATTAATTTGTTATAATGAGTGTTACATTTTCTATACAGATTTGTTTCATAAAGTATAATATTGTTAGTGTACAACAGTTAACCTTTGCTACATAAGCGGATGCTATCAACAACAAATAATTAACTCAGCTGAGTGCACACAAGAGATATACGGGTCATATTAAATTCCGGTTTGTTTGAACAGAGTTTTGAAAGGAAAATCCCTTTCAAGCATTAATATTACATATATGATTAAATAATATTTTATATTTAGTTTTAAAATTGGACCCAAAGAATTATAACTAACGATATTACACAATATAAATTGAAATTTGATTTATTGAACACAATGTTCTCGGGGATGTGCGTGCATACAATGAAAATACATACTTGCTATTCTTATTAAAATGTAGTTCGAGTGCATTTAGAGAAACTATTGACATATAAGAAATGCTTAAAATCACAATTTTCTTTTATTTTAACTGACTTAAATAGGTTTAATGAATAAAAGTGTAAAAGTTTGCTGTAAACGAAGAACAAGGGTATATTAAAATAAAGTCTATATTATAATACACAGTATTTTTTTAATAGATCTTTAGTAATAAGCAACAACGCAGTTTGAATAAAATTTCACACAACTAATTTAGACAAAAAAAGTACCGGGAGAAAATATTCCGGTTGAAATCATGTGCATATAGCCTATAAATTTATATTTCGCTACCAATTTGGTGTCATACCGGGAGGGCGACGGGTTCGTCTATAAAAGAGCCGAGCGGCGTCTCTCCCGACTTATTGTCCACCACGGTACCGCCGGGCAAGTAGTATTTAACGTACAAAAGACTGAATCAATTACAATAAGTGTTAAGCTTTTACCCCTGTCAAAATGGGGAAAAGTAATAGATTATTAAGTGTCCTATTTGTAATTTCCGTTTTATGGAAAGCAGCATACGGTAACGGTGAGTTTTTTTTTTTATTTTCCGGTTTTTTTTTATTTTTTGTGTCAGGATCGATCAAGTTTTGTAATTTTTTTGTGTTGGATGCTGTTGCAAATTATGAAGATAAACAATGTCTTTCTTGCTCGTCCTATTTTTCTTTGTTCCTATCTTTCTTGTTCTTATTTATTAATACATTAACATTAATTATTTCTTATTATTTTCTTTATAAAAATAATTACTAAAGGAAAAGATGGTAAAGTTTCACAATTTTAAGATAAAAGAAATAGTTATATGATAATTATTTATATTTTAAAAGTCTTATGCATAAGAAAGGACATGTCCAAAATCTCTAAAATTCTAACCAAGATACTATATGTATATTTAGATAGTGGGTACTCTCAAAACCTTTGCAATAAATCGTATAATTTTAAAGTCCTCCAATGTTGAGATTTATGTTATTTCGTTTTCCATAAAAACTACACTGAACGTTTTTTTTTAAAGTACTTAAAGTGGAGGGGTCTGTCTTTGTCATGTTGTATTCAAAATTCATATTTTTGGCCCTTTAATTAAGTTTGAGCCTGGTTACATTTTGAGGGCCAGCACCAAAACAAAAAGCGGAAATCTCCTTTACCCTTATTTATTCATATGAAAAATTAAAACACTATGCGAACCAAATTGAAACAGCCGGCTGTCTTGACAATTTTATAAGTGTTGTTATCGAAAATTTTGAAGTTAATGAAGGAAATTGGTAGTACAATAATTGTGGATTTTTCTTCGTCGTGTTATTTACATTTTGTGATATAAATTATATCACGACACACAAATAAGATACCATCATAATACACTCCCTTATTTATATTAATGATATAAGAAAAAATTAAAAATATTTTAAACATAATGTTAACCCCTATATTCTCCTAAGTAATAATTTTATGTATGACTTTGAGAGATGGAAATCCAAATATCCAGAAATGTATCACAGCAGAAATTGATGAATTTATTTAAGTAAAAAGACACAGAGAACATACTTCATAATCAAGGAAATAAGAACTTGTATGTTCGTAAAGATATGAAAGTATAATCAGAAATTGAAAAAATTTTTTTTTCTATAACTCATAATTAATTTAACACTGATATGGGTAGTTTATTAAATGTAACTATTAAAAAACATTGACAAAGGTAGTTAAACCTTGCAGCTAACAATACGTGACTTGATAAAGAACATGATAAATAATATAATAACATGATAAATGTATTTGAAACGCGTTTTTCTTTAAACATTCAAGATGTACCCAAAAGTTCTTGCAATATTAAGCTTTACATACCTATTATAACATACACTTATCTATATTGCGACTCATTTCACTTACTCTTTTTGGTTAAAATAACCGTCCTACACTATTGTCCAGTAGGTATCTTACTTGTATTATCAAGAATAAGGAATAAGGAGTAGATGTTGGCAGGAGAGATTTAAGAAACTAATTTAGTAACGAACTAGACATTGGTAATATAGAAAATTGAAGATATAGGTAAATATGTAAGATTCCCTAAAGTAAAGAAGACCTAAAAGATAAAACGTAACATTGTTGTGTTTTTGAACACTTTTTAAAATGCTTCGGCAAAAAATATTATATACCTACATAGAAAATAAAAATCATGCAATATAGTCTATCAAACTCCTAGTTAGTATTGCTAAAAGCATCTTAAATTCTAGAAGCTGCTGGAAAGGACTTGTCCAAAATCGGGCCACCAATACAGTATATGCATATTTGAATAGAACTTATAAAAACTAGCCTTTTACAATAACATATACATACATACATATACACTCACGCCTGTTATCCCCGAAGGGGTAGGCAGAGGCGCAACTAGTGCACCTACTTTTCGCCATTATTCCGTCCCATGGTGTGATAGGGGGCGAGCCTATCGACATATCGGGCACAAATTCCAGACTCCGAGCTGATACTGAATAGAAAAACTCAATATCACTTTGCCCGACCCGGGGATCGAACCCGAGACCTCAGCTTTGCAGTCGTACTGTAATACAACTACACCACCGAGGCAGTCACAATATTTTTTTTCAATAAATCTTTTACAATACAATAAATCGTTTAAAATAAGTCCTCCGGCTTTGAGATTTATGAAATTTTATTTTGCTTTAAAAACTATACTTAAAATGAATGTTTTTGAAAAAGTAAGTTAACAGAGAGGACTAAATTTTTTTTAATTGTTCCAAGACTCATATTTTTTCCCATTTAATATCCATAAAGTTTGAACCTGGTAAGATTTTGAGGCCCAGCACCCAAAAAGCTGGACATCTCCCTTTGTAGAGATAGTTTCTCTAAACAAATAATTTAGAACTCCTTACACATATTTGTTTTTTATTATTTATTTTATTTCTTGAGTAAAATTAATCAAGAATTTGGTTTATAGTATTGAGAATACCATGACTTTTGATTTTTTTTTAAATTCATATTGTAGATTCCTTCGTATAAAGTTGCAAACTTTTCCTTTTATAATTATGAAGTAGCTACAAAACATCCGGATGCTTACATGTATAAGTATATTTATCAAAATAATTTAATAATATAGATAAAATTAAATGATGTACAATTTCTTGGAACTATATTTTTCGGTTATAGATAACTGAACAATAATTGGTCGTAGAATGGAACAAAGTGTTACTAACTCATCTTCAGATAAAATAAATTTGCAATAAACAGATAGGGGGAACTTTGACCTCAGATTGTGTTATCTATAACTCGATGTGTCAACAAGAGGTATCGATGCCAGCTATGAGTTTCATGCTTTCGACTTCTCCTGAACGCATCTGAAAGAAGTAAAAAAAATAGACTCCTTCTGTCATTTAACAGAATTTTATAACACCTGTCCAATTTATTACAATTATTATTTATTACTTTATTTTAAAATCATTTCTGATTCATCAAGATTTAGTTCAGTTCTTAAGTTTTAACATGGAAATTTTAGCCCCTACCAAAGCATGATCAAACTTGATAAATTACACCTGTGACCCATCTGACCAATCAAAAAAGGACCTACGCATTAATCCTTTGGACATTTATCTACGCACAGGTCAATATTAACTTCCCCGTGCTAGTTTTCTTCCCTATCCGTAAATGTTATCAAGGTGGTACAATGTAGATTGGGATCGCCATTACCTCGTCGATAGGCTAGCCCACGGGTCGGTGCGGTCAAAAAATAAAACAACCCCTTAAAACGTCAAATTAGTTTAGATTATACTGACCAAAAACAATGCTATATAATGTAGAACCTTTAATCTTCTATGTAAGGGTTTGAAAATATTATTAAATTTGTCGATATAGTAGCAATGTTGATAGTCAATAAGAATTCATTTATCTTCAATTTCTTATCAGTGATTTCCAATTTTACAAATTAGCAATAAATATTGGTCGATGCATAGCCTTTTAATCACCTACCTACTATTATATTTATCTGTAAATTGGTGATAAGAAATTTTATCAATTCTCCATAAGATGTTGTCAATGTACCATTAAAATTGACCCCCTTTGCAATTATTAACAAAATCGATGTTTTAGCTTTAAAAAATTACACTGACCATTTGCTTGTCACTTTCTTCCTAATGAAAATTATTTTGAAATGAAAAAATACACCAAAATAAAGTTTTGCTAAGGCCTCTAATTGTTTTATCTACGATTTTAGTAAATTAAGAATGAATTCGCCTTGACAGTGACCACTTTGAGGCGAAGTTCGATAAACGTGACTTTGACCGAAACAGTTCAATAGTTTATCTGGTGTTATCTGCTAATAATACTTTTATTATGTCTTTAACTCTATTCTCTTATATCCAAGGGCGATGATCGAAGAATGTCATCTTTGAGGTTCGTCTGCAAAGAGAGCAAAATCTGAGCTTCTTTGTACACTGTAGTTTTATTATATTCAATTTTATTTTTAGCATTAAAAAGACATTTCTTTTCGTTCTGCTAATTCTAGTTATTAGAAAACTTAAATTGATCAATTTCTTTATACAAAACCTTTCATTTCAATAAGTTTTTTTTGAATTATCCCTATACTAAGGCGTTTGACTGCTCGTTTCGTTTACAGATCTTCACTTCTTCTTTTTTATCATTAAGCGTCATTCCAGCACCTAAGCTCTAGTTCGAAAGAAATCGAAGGCATGAGATTACCATCCTATGTAAGGATAACAAGCTTTATGCAATGATAATGCGGTTCTTTGTAATTTACAAAACAAATACACATCACTTTATCCCGAGGGGGTAGAGGCTGAAAGAGAAGGTAGAGGTGCAACCAACGCACCGTGTGGGATCCGTCCCATTACATGATGGGGGCGAGCCTACCGCCATATCTGGTGCAAATTCCAACTCCATAGTGATGTCAGTGACAAAAAGCCCATCACTTACCGAACCCGGGATTCGAAGGCGGCACCTGAGAGCTCGTACCCCACACGTAATCCAACCACGCCACCGAGGCAGTCAGTAATTGTAATTTAATGTCCTACATTGTAGTGTCAGTCGTATTAATGGGTGGTTATTTTAGACTTCAAACTTTTATAGGTAGTCTGCCCTTTATTCTGCTGGTTACGAAAATGACCCTAAAATTGTTATATTAAGTTTTTAATTTGGAATATTCTTCTATCAAAAAGCATTATCTGAAAAGCCAAAGATAAAAGTGTCAGAATTGTTTAAGTTTCTTTATCATTAGTTAACTTTAACGATTAGACCGCATTTCAAATTAATTCTAATTAGGTGTAATAAGATCTTAACATTACACGAGTTCATGACTAACTTGAAGCGGCCGACAGGGTGGCAATAGAATGTTACTGTAGACCATGTTCCCATATTTGTCATAGATACGACATATCACATCATTGGGCTTATAGTTTAACTGCCTCTCAATAACGGATTGACATGAAAACGATCGGTTAACTGTCGCATCCGCGCGTAAGAGGAATAAATAGCTCGGCCCTAATACTGCATAGCGTAATTTCATTTACTATGTTTCTACTTGGGACCATTATATTATGTCTTGCTTTGAAATCTTTACTTTTGAAAGCAGGAGCAACTAAAATAGATACTTCGTTATTTTAATTTCAGTCGATTTATTTGCCATCATTTTTCTAACCAAAGTCCTATCAAAATAAAATAAGATAAGATAAGATAAATTTATTTCCAAAAATTACAATTCTTACAAGCGTTAACAACGATGTTCACACTAGGCTATGCCTGTATCGTGAACATCAAAAACATAGCTTAAAAGGACAAACCATATACCATCTAAATTGTAATAGAATACATACAAGTGAATTTGAATAAAATGTAAAAGGAAAACAACAATAAAATTATAACACAAATGAGTAATCATACAGAACTATAAAACTAAAAAGAAACTAACACAGTTGAAAAATTTATAGTCAACGACCCTAGGAGTGAGTGTGTATGCATGCGTGTGTAAGTGTGTAAGTGTGTGTGTGTTGTGTGTGTGTGTGTGTGTGTGTGTGTGTGTGTGTGTATGTGTGTGTGTATGTGTGTATGTGTTTGTGTGCGTGTGCGTGTGTGTGTGTGTGTGTGTGTGTGTGTGTGTGTGCTTATGTAAAAATGTAATAGTCGCAATAATTATAATTTAAACATCAATTTTTAAAAGTCTCTCAGTATCCTCATGATTTAAATTCAAAAGCATGCCCTTGACTGTATTTTTAGCTTCTCGTATAGTTTTTGTCTTAATGCAGCATTTCTTTTGAATTCTATTGTATACGTATGGAGATAGAAAAAGAGAAAAACGCCTGGCAAAAGTGGTTTTGAGTTTTGGTATATGAGCCTTAAATTGTCTGCGTTTCAGCAGTTCCTTATAGTTGGGTTGATTTAAAATAGACTTGTGAGCTGTGAGAGCTATTTTCAGTATGTATAGCTGCCTGACACTAAGAACCCGTGCATCTGAATATAGTTGAGAGGTTGGGAACCGATACGGCTTTTTCAACATTACCTTCAGCAGTGACCGCTGGGCTCTTTCTAATGTAATTAATGTCGACATGGAAGCCCCTCCCCATGCTTGTATACAGTAAATTAAAGCTGATTCACAGAGTGAAGTGTAAATAGTTTTCAAGAGAGTTTGATCTGCAACTTCTCTCAATTGTCTGAAGACATTGATAAGTTTTCTTGTTCGCATTGACATGCTACTGATTTGCTCCTTAAACGTAAGCTTTTCGTCAACTAAGACTCCAAGATATTTTACGGCCTGCACTCTACGTACACCTGCACAGCTACAATTTGATCTGGAGGAGTCTAAGCAATTGGTACTTGTGTGCACAGTGATGGCAGAGTGGATACCATAATCCGAGGCTGATGTTTTGTGGAAATATATGTACCCCGTTTTGTCGGTATTCAATGTAAGAAGATTATGATTCAGCCAGTTTGCCACTACTGCCATACCTGCCGTAGCTGTTTCATAACATTGTCTCCCGTTCTTGTCGTGAAACAATATCGCTGTATCATCAGCGTAGCATATGATTTCAGCATTATTAAGTTTAAGCGATGCAATATCATTAAGGTAGATAAGAAATAACGTTGGACCAAGTACACTACCTTGCGGGACCCCAAAAGATATGTCAGTAGTGTCACTGGTCCATTCACCAATCCTGACGCACTGCTTTCTTCCTGTCAAGTAGCTCCTGAACCAATCTAAAGGAACACCTCTTATACCAATATTCTCGAGTTTTTTCAAAAGTATTTTAATAGATACGGTGTCAAAAGCTTTTGCCAGGTCTAGAAAGACTCCAATACACGAATCTCCACGGTCAAGGATGCTTCCGACTGTATTTGTTAGTAAAACTACGGCATCTTCTGTTGATTTGTTGCGCCGAAAACCGAATTGGGAACTATTAAGGATATTATGTACCTCTAGATACTTAACAAGTCTTTTGTTGACGACTTTCTCAAGGACTTTTGAGAAACTGGGTAACAGAGATATTGGACGATAGTTGATAGGTTTGTCAGAGTCACCTCCTTTATGGATAGGGCTAATTATGGCAGTTTTCCACGCTTCCGGAACGACACCAGTAGACAGGCTTAGGTTTATTAGTTCCGTAAGGGGTTTTGTGATAAGGTTGAAAATCGACTTTAAGATTTTATTTGAAATACCGTCTACCCCTGGAGCACTATCAATCTTCAAGTTCATAATTATAGTTGACACTTCGGTGTAGTCTGTGGGTTCCATGAAAAGCGAGCCGGGATGCATGCTATTAATTTTAACAACGGAGGCCAGTTGTCTCTCGGTTGTGTTTAGATCCCTTAATGTTTTATTGGCCAGTTTATTTCCTACTGTAGCAAAGTAGTTGTTGCAGAGATTTATAGCCTCCTCTGGAGTATTTCTAGATTTAAGTAGATCGGTACATGTAGTTTGGGTTTTCTTTGCTCTATGAGTTATTTTGTTAATGGTTTGCCATAGTTTCTTAGGATTTCTTATATGCTGTTTTAATAGTTCAGATTCATATTGATTTTTAAGCTTTCTTATTAAGTCACTGTAAAAATTACGATATCGCTTATATATAGTCTTTTTAGTTTCATCTTTTGGAAATTTTCTACATTCTAGATGCAGTTTATCACGGACGTGTGAACATCGAACTAGACCCGTGGTCATCCAGGGTTTTAATATCACTTTAGATCGACTAACTTTAATGACCTTTGAGTATTTGTCAATGAGCTTGCTTATCATATCTATAAACAAAGTAGTTTGTGTATTTACATTTTGCATGGATTGCAGGATTGACCAGTCAATATTAGACAGCTCTTCCATTATAGAGTCATATCGAATTTGTAGCCTTTGTCTTGATATATTAGGAGTATATTTTACCGAGGCAGTGATCCCCGTAATGAGCATATCATGGTCCGCTATTGACGTAGTGCAAACAATAGATTCTGCTTTGTAATGACCTTTCAAAAATATATGGTCAATGCATGAACTGTTACGCGTTGGCTTGTCATTTGCGGAGGTGAAGCCTAGTTCGGATAAAAGACAAAGGTAGTCCGATGCTTTTTGCGTTTCCTCTTCAGCGCAATTGATGTTAATGTTTATATCGCCCGCAAGAACCAGGCAAGACTTTTGGTCTAAAGCAGTAATGATCTCACATAGAGAATGTAGAAATGGGCTGAGGTGAGAAAATGAGGGTGACCTATATACACCCATCACAGTAATTACATTAGGAATATGGACTATAAGACAGTTTGCTTCTAAAACAGCCGGTTCAGTTACTTGTGGAGACATTGTGTCTTTGTAATATATTACAACACCTCCGGCTCTATTTATAAAGTTCTTAGTACAGCTAGCCATATAGCCCGGAATCTGGTATATAGTAGAGTATGTGTTAATCCAGCATTCAGTAAGAATTATAAAATCAAAATTTAAATTAAGTCTCTTGAGGATAATTAAAAAGCTATGGAAATTACGATTTAAACTTCGAATATTAAATGTTAGTATTTTTATCTTGTAGTTTATAATAATTTCGTAACAGTCTTCTGGATAGGAAATTTGGTGGCATTTAATTCTGTCAGAATTATCAATTTCGTCAATTATATCAAGAGACGCCATTTGTATGCAATAAATTTATGACAAAAGTAATTATGCCAGTAAACGAGTATAAACACCACCTGAATAATAGTGTTTCCACTGAGTGGTTGGATGGCCATGTGTGCGACTATCAAGGAGAAATATAAGATTTTTTTGTCTATATGAAAGTGATTGCAGATTTTGTAGAGTATATTTATGTAAATGTATATTTGTTTTTCATGTGTGTATATTACGTGTGATCCTAAGTAGAAATTTCTAATGTCTAAAGTGTCCGTTTGTGGAGGGTGGAAATGAATGATGTTGTGTATGTAGTGTATAATATTTGTATATAACGTTTGTGTTTGTGTAATGTGTATACTTGTACTTTTATTTGTGTTCTTCGGAAATTGTTTATCAGTTTTTATAAAATTATTTTTATGTGCCGAGAGAATGCATATAATAATATATAAATGTTGGAATGTATGTTGGTATGTTCATATTTCATATTAAATGAAATTTGAATGTTTTTTGCTATAACATTAATAATATAAATATTAACTTCAACAAGTACCCTTTGCAGAAAATGTTGAAGCCAGGGGGCCCATATGCTTCTCAAGATCTTCAGTAGATTCAATGCGGATTGCAGGGTATGTTTCACGGTCGTTACTTGCAGATTTGCGTATGTATATAGATCCATTTCGCAGCCAGCAGTAACGAAATCCATGTTGCTGAGCTTGAATCCTTGCTTCTCGAAATAACAATCTGTTTTCTTTGGTGAGTCTTTCATTGACGTAGATCTTGGTCGGGCTCGCATTAACAATTCCTTCGGAGGTAAGGTTTCTTCTAGTCTTTGCTCAAAATCATTTATGAATCGTCGATAGTAGTGCTCGGGAGGCGAGGATAGTCCCCTCCAGTTTGGACAAATTGGGTAATTGCTTGCGACTGGGGCACCGTTCGCCGTTACGTGGGGGGAGAAATTTATTACGCGCCACCACGTCCTCGGTACTACGTTTGAAAGAAATTATGTTTTAGGCATAAGAATATAACATTACATATATCTGTATGTAGAATATAGCGGCGATAGCCTAATTGAACGGACTGCCGACACGAATGTCCGCAAGTTCAAAACACACGGGCACACAACTCTTTTAAAAAATATGTGTGTATTCTTTGTGAATTATCGTTTGCTTTAACGGTGAAGGAAAACATCGTGAGGAAACTTGTATACCTGAAAAGTTCTCTGAATTTCGAAGGTATGTGAAGTCTGCCAACCACACTAGGCCAGCGTGGTGGAATAAGGCCTTAACCCTCTCAGTTGTAGAGGAGATCCGTGCTCAGCCGTGGGCAGTATATAATACAGGGCTCGTATTATATTTATAAAAAAAAATGTGTGTACGTTTTGTATGAACTCCAGAACGGGTGAAGCTATTTTAATGATATGATGATGATAATGATATTTGTAACAAGAAGCAAGCAATAATTCTAAAAACGTATCAATCGAGATAGTGTCATTCTTATTACGTAATTGTAACTTTTTTTGGGTTCGTACTTGGCTCTTAAATAATCTTATGTTATTACTACTTGATCTAACTGTATGCCATTGATCCAAATCCATTTGCAGTTTATGCAAATTTACAAACCCATATTTATAAACTACTAAGTTTCCTTCCACGAATAATGTAGACGAAGCCACGCCAATCGCTAGTATATCACGACTTGTATGAATCGGAATTCTTACATTGTCAATAATAGATGTCAGTGCGACCTTTAACCGGCGATAAATTTCTAATTATCACGCAATATGTTTGTATTAGCTAATTGGTTAGTGACTTTGAATTGCGATAAGTTAGTTGGTCAATTTAATGTGTGTTGACTTCAAAACTTCTCTTATCTACGATATTCGTAAACCAGGATCTGCTTTGCTAACCCTTAATTAAGAAACTTCATTTAAACATAGACTTTGTAAAGTTTTGTTGTATGCTGCATTGATAGTTTTACTATGATGACAATTTCAAGTAATTTGGTGTTCGTTACATTGATTTTAATTTTTAGCACCAAGCAGCTAAATGGATTTGGATGAATTTTGACACACAGGAAGACCTAGTGCCGGAGTTATATACAAAATACTTTTATTTAGAGAAATGACAGCGGTAATTTCATTTTGGAAATAAAAAAATACAAGAAAGCAAAAAAATGCCTCTCTAATTAGTGTCATCATCATCATCATCATCAGCCAAACGACATCCACTGCTGAACCCTAGGCCTTCCCTAAAGATTTCCAGACGGACCTGTCAAAAGCGGCTCGCATCCAGCGCGTTCTTAATAATTTCAAATTCAAATAGTATTTATTACGGTACACAGGTAGTATAGTGGTGTTGACTGCCTCGGTGGCGTAGTGGTATTGCGTACGCATTACGAGTACGATTTGCGCGCTGAGGTCCTGAGTTCGAATCCCGGGTCGAGCCAAAAAAATTGTGACTGGGTTTTTCCATCTTAAAATTTACTCAGTCGCAGCTCGGAGTCAGGAAGTTGGCGGTGTGATACCCCCGTGCCTCGGAAAGCACGTAAAGCCGTTGGTCCTGCGCCTGATCTCTCTCCGGTCATGTCGGATTGCCGTCTCACCGGACTATGAGAGTGAAGGAATAGCGAGTGCACCTGTGTATTGCGCACACACTTGTGCACTATAATATCTCCTGCGTACCTGGCTGATCTCCGTTGAGATTGGCCGCCGTGGCCGAAACTGGCTAGGAGGATTTCATTCAGTGGTGTTACACATTTATAATTGCAGTACAGCTATGACCCGCCATAATGGCACACAATAATTTAGAGAAAGACTAAATACATTCTACATCTTACCATCATTACGACAATCATTGAGAGAGTAATAACATTTATCATGCAAAAATCGAAACAATTTATTTTTATATTCATTACGTACATTTAAATCTCTAATAAATTTTGGCAATTTATTATATATCTTAGGAATTAAGATAAATTCACTTTTATGAAATGAAATCCTCCTAGCCAGTTTCGGCCACGGCGGCCAATCTCAACGGAGATCAGCCAGGTACGCAGGAGATATTATAGTGCACAAGTGTGTGCGCAATACACAGGTGCACTCGCTATTCCTTCACTCTCATAGTCCGGTGAGACGGCAATCCGACATGACCGGAGAGAGATCAGGCGCAGGACCAACGGCTTTACGTGCTTTCCGAGGCACGGGGGTATCACACCGCCAACTTCCTGACTCCGAGCTGCGACTGAGTAAATTTTAAGATGGAAAAACCCAGTCACAATTTTTTTTGGCTCGACCCGGGATTCGAACCCAGGACCTCAGCGCGCAAATCGTACTCGTAATGCGTACGCAATACCACTACGCCACCGAGGCAGTCACATGAAATAATTTATGATTTATGAGTTTATGAAATAATGCAGTTTTATGGTATAAATGTCATTTTATCATTACGTCAAATACTGTTACTAAATTTAAAAAAGTGAGCATTTATTTTGGCAAAAATCGCACACTCGTAGATATACATGCAGGGCAGTGGAAGTATTTTTAGCTCCTTGAAATATGGTATGCAAGAAACAGTTGATTCAATGTTTACCATTGATCGAATACAACGTTTCTGAGCCCTAAAAGCTAGATCTTTGTTTACTGAGTTTCCCCAAAATATCAAGCCATATCTGAAGATCGAAGATACGTGATCATAGAATAGTTCCTCTAATTAATGTATCTTCAGTCAAATACGTCATAAACGGATACATCTGAGATGTTTGGATCATTGGCGCAAATTAGATTGGTGAAGTGATAACGTGCCTTCAATGTATCGTAATCAGTAACCCTAAAAGAATCTATTGCGTACTCGATATTCCGTTCGCTGAGCTTTGAAAAAGATTTATCCAGAATTCGATTCTCCAAAAGGATTGACCTGAGGCGCCTAGATTATATCATGGCTAAACTAAGTAAAACATTTTGTCGCAGATCCACGTTGGAGTGATATGAAAAGTTTGAACAATTATTGCTGACACTAAATAATACTTTTTATTAATTTCGGACTATATTTTGCTCGCGGTTTTGCCAGCTTTAAAGTCTTTTGCCGAATTAAAAATGCTATGTGCTATTGCAGACTATAATCTATCCCTTACCAAATTTCATCCGGATCCGTTCAGCTGTTTTGAATTGAGAAACAGACATCAAAACTTTCGCATTCATAATATTATAAGTACCTATTCATAATATTATATAGTACTCCTGACGCCTTAATTAAGTGAATAAGTAATTAAATGCCTGTTCTGTTTGTTTCAGGCAAATGCCAGATAGCCTGTAAAGGATGTAAGTATGCTCTTAATGTATAAAATTCTTCAAAGTTAATATTCTATATTTCACTTACTTCCAGTTTCTCACCTAAAATTAAAATAATTATTCTACCATCTCATAAATCAAAGTCTTACATTTTTTCCACCAGCCCCCAGCCCATCTTTCGTCGCCGGACAAAAATATAACTATGGAGTGGAAGGCACCGTCAGTGTGTACCTCACCGGCGCAGACAACCAAGAGACTAGCCTCAAGATGCTTGGTCAGGCGTCGGTGTCCGCGATAGGCAACTGCGAACTTGAGCTCTCTGTGCAAAACATTGTCCTCTCTGGACCTGACGGCAAGGTAATTAGCAATTGTATAAAGCTTGATTTAAATACGTATACGAATCTGTGAAGGGAAGTTATGGCCATGATTAGTAAAAATTATTAATTATTTAACATCTTTGGATCTTTGAATTTGTAGAATATAAACATTTTCCATCCAGGAAAGTCATGAAAATAAATGAACTGTTAGACAAAGTTTAATGTCAAGATCGTTCAAAAAGTTAGTCCATAATTTCTGTCTACCTCTTTGGGATACAGGGGAAGGTCTACATAATAATGTATGTAATACCGAGTCTTATAATGTATGTAATACCGAGTCTTAGTCCACAAATAGTTTTATTAATTTGCGTTTAACTTTTATTCTCTGTTATTTTTAGGCTTTTTTATTCTCCATCAATAATGTGCTTTTTTCTTCGCAGAAATACCCGTGTCCGAAAGGCATCGAAAAGCCGGTGAGGTTCTCTTACCAGGATGGCAGAGTTGGCCCGGAGATCTGTGCCGCGGAAGACGACAGTCGCCGCTCACTGAACATCAAGAGAGCTATCATCTCGCTGCTGCAAGCAGAGCAGAGGCCTTCCGTGCAGGTAAACTGGTTGCAGACGGCTATGAAATCTTTGAATATCTAGATGAAAATTTAGATTTTTTTTGTAATGAAGGATAATATCAAAAATGTTAATTAATTATTACTATATCAAGTGAAATAAATTTGATATAAATAACATATTACGTTATACACCATGTCAAGTTATTTGTATCGCAACAGCATGATTACGACCACAAATCAACTGAAACTCTTTTAAAATAATAGAATAATAAATTACTTTATTCATCACGTAGGCGAACATAGTTGCACTTTTGATATGTCAAGATACATTCAATTAATAATTATTATTACAAATAGTCACTTATATAACTAAAGATAGTTTTAAAGGGGGCAAAGTCAATGTAAACTAAACATAAAGAAGCCAAGCAAGGGCTGGCAGGAAAGAGATAAAAAAAGAATATTTTTTATTAAAATTATTGGGTGGCACGCGTCGCGATCCTCACCGGTGAGAACATTACAGATCCTAACCTAGCTAACCTACCAGCCATTCACTAGCTACCTAAGCGATGACTACCCGAAGAAGAAAGGCTGAAAGAAACTCCGGGCTTAATTTTTTTGTCATCAATTGTCCATTGAATATATAACATATTTTTTCTTTTTTTTTCAAGTCTTTTGCATACAAAGTCAGATTAGTTGTATAAGCAAATGCACACACATCACCGTTAAATAAGGATAAAATCCAATTGAAGGAAATTTACAAATACAAAACACTTATTTAATTAATTAATTTAAAACAGTACCTCGAATGAGTAGTTAAAAATATATTGTGACTGCCTCGGTGGCGTAGTTGTATTACAGTACGACTGCAAAGCTGAGGTCTCGAGTTCGATCCCCGGGTCGGGCAAAGTGATATTGAGTTTTTCTATTCAGTATCAGCTCGGAGTCTGGAATTTATGCCCGATATGGCGATAGGCTCGCCCCCTATCACATCATGGGACGGAATAATGGCGAAAAGTGGGTGCACTAGTTGCGCCTCTGCCTACCCCTTCGGGGATAACAGGCGTGAGTGTATATGTATATATGTATGTAAATATATTGTCTCAGGTGGACGTGTTCGGCGCGTGTCCCACAGAAGTGTCGTCCTCTCAAGAGGGCGGCGCTGTGCTGGTGCACCGCTCCCGGGACCTCTCTCGCTGTGCTCACCGCGAACAAGGACGCAACGACTTCATCAGCTCCATCGCCAACCCTGACTCCGTGAGTTCACTATTCACTATTTGACGAAGTAGATTCTTGCTTTTAATGACGGGATGATTAGTTCTTGATGATGTCACGTGCCTACTCTTGGCTAAATAATATTACTAAGCCATAAGTAGTTCTTCAAACCGTTAATATTATTGCATAAAATTGAGTCTATTAATTAGCATACGAGTATGAAACAAATATACCTTACTAAATTTAAATAAAAAGTTAATTATTGTTTACATAAAAATGCGAAACAATACAACTATTACTATTTACAAACAAACCTTCACAAAAATAAAATTTTGAAATAAAACAGGGTATCAAGGACTTGCAAGTTCTGCAATCCAACATGAACATAGAGTCTAAGGTCAACAACGGTGTGCCTGAGAAGGTGTCGGCCACTGAGGAGTACCTGTACAAACCCTTCTCCGTTGGAGAAAACGGCGCCAGAGCCAAGGTCCACACCAAGCTGACCCTGTCTGGCAAGGGAGGCGCCGCTGCTCCTAATGGTATGATTTGTGTATTCATATTTTTAGACAGTTTAATGAATGTATGGATGGAGTCAGCAAAGTATACTTGTTAGTAAATATCCACAATACAATAAAATAAAATGGAAATTATGCATTATTTTTGAGTTTTTATATTTTTGGCGAACTTTGAGCCACACACTAGAACAACTCTCAGTTATATTTTCTGTATCCAACTCCCAACGGCAAATCTCATCCTCAAAAATATCTCATTACCTAACGCAGCTCACTGCACCGAGCCCCGCAGCATCATCTTCGACGTCCCCCACGGTAGTTCCTCAGCGAGCGGTAATATTAACTCAGTGGTCAGTGCTGTGAAAGAGACCGCCAAGACCGTCACAAACGAAGCCAGCTCCAAGTCTGCTGGGCAGTTCGCGCAGCTTGTCAGGGTTAGTATAGCATCATTTTTAATCTTTTTCTTTAAAATAGTTCTCTCCGGCAACTTCCATTCCTTTTGTCCCAAGATTTTTTAGTAGTTAATTCAGTCCTTATACACGATTCGATTATTACACGCATCTTCTTCCCTACAGATATTGAGAACATCCAGCAAAGATGATCTGATGAGGGTTTACAGCCAAGTCAAGGCTCACCAACTGGAAAAGTGAGTTATAATTCAAATATATTTCTCAAAAGTTCATGTTTAAATTGTACTTAAAAGCCTTATTTGTTTTCATTACTTAGATGTATAATTTTAGTATCTGCAATGAGGTCACTAGAAAATTTGCATCGTATACACCGTTACACAAAACTTACGGTTTGCCACTGCACACTGTATTTATTGATTAATAAATTGAGATAAATATTAGAATTAAAACTGATCCAACCGAGTCAGTTTTGCTAACTATCCTCCTCTTCCAGACGTGTGTACCTGGACGCCTTGCTCCGCGCCGGCACTGGCGAGAGTATCGAAGCCTCCATCCAGATCCTGAAGTCGAAGGAGCTTGGCCAGCTGGAGCAGCACCTGGTGTTCCTCTCGCTCGGCAACGCTAGACACGTCAACAACCCTGCTTTGAAGGCTGCTGCTGTTAGTATACTTGATCTTAGGACTGTTTCGACTGATTAGTGAACTCGTTTTTAAATTTTAATTAGAAAGAAATTTAATAAGACAAATACACCAATTAATAATAAACCAATCGTTATTGAATATCAGAATTCATATAGTTCAATTGGAGAATATTATTATAAGTATTATTACAAAAGCAAAAGTTTGCGAAAATCTTTAGATATTTCCTTGTTAGAAGTAAACGCAGAAAAATTTAAATGGATTTGAATGATTTTTTGCAAACATGTAGATCATGTTCCGTATTAACACATAGGCTACATTTTATCCCGATAATTTGCGCCCATAGAGGAAATGATGAATATTTTTAATAGGATTCTTTGAGTAGACGCGGCTGGCGTTTTACTGTGTGTTTAGGGACTTTTGTAGCGGGAAAGTCTTTTGAGCGAGCAAAGCCACAAGCAACACCTAGTAAATGTATAAAAAGAATACCAATCTAACATACTTTACCAATGTAACTTCAAAAGATCGTTATTAACAAGCCATATTTCTCAGGGTCTCCTGGACATGCCAAATCTGCCCAAGGAGGTATACCTCGGCGCTGGAGCTCTGGGAGGAGTATACTGCCGCGAACATGACTGCCACAACGCCAAGCCAGAGGGCATCGTCGCTCTCAGCAACAAGCTCGGCTCCAAACTGCAGAACTGCAGGCCTAAAAACAAGCCTGATGAGGATGTGGTAAGTTATTCAGACCATGATTTTTCTTTGAAAGCATCTTCGAGCTAAGCTGACTTAAGCTGCTAAATGTGACATGCGATGCTACTCAGCGAAGTGGAAGTAACATAACGTAGCTCAGCACGCTTTTTTATTGTCTGACTTAACATACCAGAATGAGCACAGCATAATCTTTACAAACTCAAAAACTTACGGCCACTTTTACGTAGCCATTTACCTTTTTCAATATAATATTTTAACTACCTAATATAAACGTCTAGCGTGGTTTAAAATGTTCTATCATCCAGAATACACACTTCTATAATTTTTTATGCTATTGACGTATCATTTAAGTTTTAATATTCTACCAGGTTGTCGCAGTCCTCAAGGGAATCCGAAACATCCGTCACCTAGAAGACTCTTTGATCGACAAGCTGGTGCATTGCGCAGTGGACAACAACGCTAAAGCTAGGGTCAGGGTCGCGGCTCTTGAAGCTTTCCACGCAGACCCCTGCAATGCCAAGGTATGATCACGTCCAAAATAAATAACTTAATTGTTAAGGGCGGGTCCTAAAAATTCAACAAAATTAAAATAAATTTATACGCAAAAGTCCTCTGTACTTGATAGTTGATACTAACAACAAAGTTGATTCTTGGAGTGAAGTCAGGATTACTTTTTAATCCCAGTGTCCATTTAGTAGGATTGTTGCATACTTAAAAAAATACTGATTATGTAATGGGTAGTGCAATTATCGCTATTGTAAAAATAATATAAGATTTGTGTTTTTGTTTCCCAAACACATTACTGTTCCAATAATAAACTTCTTATTTTTCAAATTATATAAATAAATTGTCAACACATTAACCCTCCATAATCTCTTCATAGATCCACAAAACCGCCATGGACGTCATGAAGAACCGTCAGCTGGACTCCGAGATCCGCATCAAGGCTTACCTTGCTGTGATCGAATGTCCTTGTATGCTTTCCGCCAGTGAAATCAAGTATCTGCTTGACACTGAGCCGGTACACCAAGGTAATAATGAAGCTGTTTATGGTAGCAAAATAGATTCTATGTGTTGGAGGCTTGTTGATATACATATTTTTTAAAATCTGGTGAATTTTATAGTATTCAAGTAAGAACTGGGCATCATAATGGTTAACATGTAATGACTGGTTAACAATGCCGTGCTTTGAAAATAGTGATTAAAATCCAGGGCGGTATCACTACTTTTTGTGGGCAGTCATGACACTTGTCATTACGCAATCAATTTACTGGTCTCATTATTAATTTGTATACAACAAAGTTGTTAAATTTTTTGATGATATTTTATCACAAATCTTTTCCTACAAAAACGTACATTTATATCTGCATATATCATGTCATCTGACGATGTATTGTCTTCCCAGTGGGCAACTTTATCAGTTCATCTCTTCGCCACATCCGCGCCTCCTCCAACCCCGACAAGCAGCTCGCGAAACAGCACTACGCACAAATCCGCACGCCCAACAAGTTCAAGGTCGATGAAAGGTTTGTATCTAATGTCTGACCTACTTTAAGAACCACATCTCATAATGTAGAGCTCAATATTACTTAAATCGAAATTATTATTTTTATTTTATTTTTATTTATTAGGCACAAAAATAATGAACAAAGATACTTAATCATCTAATACTTACTCTACTCTCCCTCTTACTTATACTTAATAATATACATAATAGTGCTGAAATACAGGCATTTATCGTAGTTCGGCATATGGAGGCTTAACTTTTCTTAATGTCACATATCTTTACAGCCTATGTTTTTAGTGTAAATTTAGTTTTTTTTTGTGCCAATAAACTTACCTATTATCAATAACATTATCTAAATTTGTACACCGATAAAACCCGCGCGCAACATTCAAAGAGTATCACTAAATTTTAATCAATTAAAAATATGTTACATGGAAGATATACCTAATACATTTTAAATTAGTTTTAAATTTTTGATGTTTGTTTTATAGTGGTAAATACTCTGGTGAAATAAGTCTAACTCCTTGCAGTGATCATTGTAACAATTACACATGCGATGTAACGGACTATTATGTGCTACATTGATCGTAGCTGTAGGTACTGAGTAGGGCTTTCATTTCGAGACTCTCGGTCTCGAAAATTTCGAGAGTCTCGACGATTTTTTTGTATTTTCGAGACTCGAGACTGCTGCTTCCAGTCTCGGGAAAAACGAGACTTTCGAAACTTGCATCAAATAATTATTACTATTGAAAAAATTACTAAACTATCAGAATCTTTTTAAATTCGGGTCAGTGGCGACACAGAAAAAATAAATTTCTGATAATCTGTCGGAAGTCGCAAGATTACCAAAAAAAAAACAAAATTATTATTATAATCAAATAATTAAACTATATGTGATGTGATCTATAGTCCTGAATATAACCTTGTTTTCGGAGGAACACTGACTCCCAAGATACAGGTAATACCTAGTTTGGGAGACAGGGGACTTACATGTGCTTATAACTTATGTGTATATTTGTATAGTGATAAACATAATGTACCCGTCACTTATTTTCTGGTCCTTAAATAAATTTATTATTATTATATTATTATATTACCTTATTGAAACATATACGGGTGTTTATAATTAAGTTCATCATTGTTATGATAAATTGGGAAAGATCTCTTTTTGAAAATGGTAGCGATAGGGGGAAATACTCAAACTATTGCTAAATCCCTGCTAATTATGGTTTGGAAAGTTACGCAAATATCAGGCCATGAGACAACCCAAACCATTTATGTAACATTATAATTAAGCATATCGAAGGTCACGGATTGCACATGTGCATGCTATCGCAACTCACGTAGGAGTCGGCTCTAGAGCAGAGTCTCTCGCTGTTTGAAGATGAGACTCGAATAAAATGTCAAATAAGCATGAAATACTACGCGGTGACCTCATACGCTTTATTTATACGTTAGCGGATCGCCGATCGCCCAACCGCCGTCTGCTCGCCCGCTTTAAAAGAGGCTGGAGATAGTCTCTTCTACGTCTATTACGAGAAGGGAGTCTTCACTTACTATAGCGTGACATTTTCTATAGTATACTATAGTTACCTATTATAGTTTCGACCTCAAAAAGCTGCGACGCGAGACCGTTAAAAATACAAAAGTCCCGATACTTTGAGACACGAGATGTACTTCTAGCGTAACATTAGAGAGATTTTTTTTAATGTGTTTTACTTCATTAAAAATTATAAAACATAATCCCCCGCTGAGTCTGTATGTATGTCTTAACGCCAAATTACTCAAATACTACCGAACAGCTTTCGTTGAATTTTGGTATGAAGATAGTTGGACACTCTGGAAAGGCTATAGGCTACTTTTTATCCTGGTAAAGGTATTTCACGTGGTCGAAGCGGTGAGTAAAAGCTAGTTTGTAATTAAATCAAATCCTCGCTCTGAAAGTAATTATCCAGCGCTCTTGGTCTTTTACGTGACAACTATAAAAAATGAAAATTCGTATAAGTAATTGGTAATTTAACGTCCATATGGGTCTATAACAGTGTGATTTATAAAGTACTTTATTGATATATCTTGTATAGACTGCCTAAAAAGTCTATGAGTCGTGGCCTACAAGTATAATGACTACTTTTGGAATAGTCTCGAAAGTCTCGTTTTTTTTCGAGACCGGACCAAGTCTCGTTTTTTGTTCCCGAGACTCGTAAATGCACCGAGACTGAAAGCCCTAGTACTGAGAACAAATTTTGATAAAGTTTAGTTTTAGTATTTAAATCAGGCTCTAAGACTTTACACGAAGTTCTTATCTAACTGGATTTAGAAAATTATAAAAAAAAACTTTTTTTATTCTCTCCGTTTTCCATCTTAATTATCCTTTTCAAACATCTACAGTACCTATGCTAATTAAACTTCTAACACTTCTAATTTATTTCAGGAAATACTCGTTCTACCGCGAGATGTCTTACAAACTGGACGCTCTAGGTGCGGGTGGCAGTGTCGATCAGACCGTCATCTACTCGCAGACCTCCTTCCTCCCTCGCTCCGTCAACTTCAATCTCACTGTGGATCTGTTCGGACAGACCTACAACGTTATGGAGGTAAGCTGCTTAGGTACCTGTTACTAACAATACACGTAAAATTCGATGCGTTTAAAATTACAAGAATAATGCAGGTTTAATTAGTAAAAGACTTGTTATAGTTGAAAGAAAATTATTTTAGTATGCCCAAAAACATCAGCTTAACCACGTCGTAGGCACTATGTTTTGTGAATTTTTATTTCTATCTTAAGAAATATTGGTGAAGAGAGTCAAAAGTTTTGTCAAAATACGTAAATAACATAAATAAATAAATTCAACTAACAATCTGGTTCTGAAATCTAATTTGCTGATGACCTTTCACCACACCTATCAAGCTTACACTCCGTCTCACCTACCCCTCATCTTCTAGCTTGGTGGTCGTCAAGGCAACCTGGACCGCGTGGTGGAACACTTCCTCGGACCCAAGAGCTTCCTCCGCACTGAGGACCCTCAGAGTCTGTATGACGACCTCGTCAAGAGGTTCCAGGAGTCTAAGAAGAAGGTAGAAGACAGCCTGTCTCGTGGACGCAGATCCATCAAGAGTGAAATCGATGTTTTTGACAAGAACGTAAGTAACTTATCATAATTTAGGTATAGGTATATATATCAAGTAATTTATAAACCATGCTGTAACTTAAACAGCATAGGAATCAAATCACTTTATATTTTCAAATAAATCATAATAAAGAAAATTGAATTAAAAAGCTATGAAAGCTGTGAGATGTAAATCGAATCCAAAATTAACTTCAATTAATTATTCGAGTGAGGTAATATCCCCTGTTATTTTTAGTTGAAAGCCGAATCTGCTCCCTACAACAACGAGCTTGACCTGGATATCTACGTTAAACTTTTCGGCACTGACGCCGTGTTTCTCTCTTTTGGAGATGACAAGGGTTTTGACTTCAACAAAATGCTTGATCAATTCCTGGGTGGCTGCAACTCCGGCATCAACAAGGCTAAGCACTTCCAGGTTTGTTTATATTACTGGAAATAAATAAAAATAATAAATAGGATAGAGCTATTACAAAAACTTGTTGGATATTAACAATTTTTATTTAGATCAAAATTGTTAATATCCATTAATAACACATTAATAGATTTATATACGTACCTAAGGAATTTAAAAAGACAAATATATTGATGCTTTTTTTAGAAAAATAATATACCATGTCACTAATTTAGATCATTTCACTTGCAGCAAGAAATCCGCTCTCACCTCCTGTTCATGGACGCTGAGCTCGCTTACCCGACTTCATTGGGTCTTCCGCTCCGCCTGAACCTCGTCGGAGCAGCCACCGCCCGCCTCGACGTAGCCACCAACATTGACCTGCGTCAGATTTACCAATCCCCCCAAAATGCTAAAGCCGACATCAAATTCGTTCCTAGCACTGACTTTGAAATCTCTGGAACTTTCCTTATCGATGCTGACGCGTTCTCCACCGGTATTAAAGTAATCACTAACTTGCATTCATCCACTGGTGTGCACGTCAACGCTAAGGTCTTAGAGAATGGACGTGGAATTGACCTTCAGATCGGCTTGCCTGTTGACAAGCAAGAGCTTGTCGCCGCTAGCAGCGACTTAGTCTTCGTCACAACAGAAAAGGGACAGAAAGAGAATCAGAAGGTGATCAAGATGGATAAGGGCGAGAATGAGTACACCGCGTGCTTCGACCAATTATCTGGACCCCTGG
Source organism: Lapara coniferarum (assembly GCA_949316025.1). NCBI lineage: Eukaryota > Metazoa > Arthropoda > Insecta > Lepidoptera > Sphingidae > Lapara > Lapara coniferarum. The sequence continues at coordinate 29,593,883 of OX438928.1, read as the reverse complement.
GCTTGACCTTGTGCTATGACATGGTGTTGCCTTTCCCTATTGTCAGTGAGTATCATGTTTTTACTTTTGGTTGTTATTTTGTTTTCAAATTCAAAGTCGCCATTACACATTGGAACTTAATTTATAGTATCTATAGTAGATAATCGACTTATTCTTAAAAGCGCATTGGTTTTAATCCATCTTTCAATATTAAACATACAGATTACTTTTTTTTCCGATTAGATCGTAACGACAAACTGGATTCTATTGCCAAGGCAATGGGTAAATGGCCGCTGTCTGGCTCAGCCAAGTTCAAGTTATTTGTCGAAAAGCACGACCTTCGTGGCTACCACATCAAGGCTGTTGTGAAGGAAGACAAAAACGCAGGCAGGAGAAGCTTCGAACTGCTGCTGGACACTGAAGGTAAGTTTATTAAAGAAGTTAAATACTGAACTACCTTACTCTTTGTTCTTTGGTTTTTGCTAGCATGTAATCTAGTATTTCAAGAAGGGTAGGAATACTTGTAATTATAATTACACGAGAGACTTTGCCTTATAGGTATATACATGTATAAAGGAGATGTATATACTCACGCCTGTTATCCCCGAAGGGGTAGGCAGAGGCGCAACTAGTGCACCCACTTGTCGCCATTATTCCGTCCCATGATGTGATAGGGGAGAGCCTATTGCCATATCGGACACAAACTGCAAACTCCGAGCTGATACTGAATAGAAAAACTAAATATCACTTTACCCGACCCGGGGATCGAACCCGAGACCTCAGCTTTTTGTATGGGTGCTGGGCCTCAAAATTCACCCAGGCTGAAACATCATGGATATTAAAAGGCAGAAATATAGGTCTTGTATCCATTAAAAAAATATTTTTAGTCCCGTCCATTTATAACTAACTTTTTTGGTATAGTTTTTACGCAAAATAAAATTACATAAATCTCAAAATCGGAGGACTTTAAAATCATACGATTTCAATTTTATATTATGATTTTTTTTATACATGTGAATGGCCATGTAGTGCCTGGTTAATGATTTTATATTTTTATAGAATCCTGAAAAAGAAACAGTCGAAAGCGGGACTCGAACCCACGACCTCCGGCGAACCGTGCCGTCGCTCTTTCCAATTGAGCTATTTCGACCTCGCTTTCGATTGCCAAATTCAGGATCCGTACTTAATTCTCTTAAAGGAGATGACTAGCGACATCTGTCAGCAGTTATTACAACTACCAACTCAGCACCACCCCTTTTACAGGAGCAAGTAAACCGAAACGAGTCGCTAAACTTTCTTCCAATTTTATATTATGATTTTTTTATACATGTGAATGGCCATGTAGTGCCTGGTTAATGATTTTATATTTTTATAGAATCCTGAAAAAGAAACAGTCGAAAGCGGGACTCGAACCCACGACCTCCGGCGAACCGTGCCGTCGCTCTTTCCAATTGAGCTATTTCGACCTCGCTTTCGATTGCCAAATTCAGGATCCGTACTTAATTCTCTTAAAGGAGATGACTAGCGACATCTGTCAGCAGTTATTACAACTACCAACTCAGCACCACCCCTTTTACAGGAGCAAGTAAACCGAAACGAGTCGCTAAACTTTTTTCCAATTTTATATTATTATTTTTTTATACATGTGAATGGCCATGTAGTGCCTGGTTAATGATTTTATATTTTTATAGAATCCTGAAAAAGAAACAGTCGAAAGCGGGACTCGAACCCACGACCTCCGGCGAACCGTGCCGTCGCTCTTTCCAATTGAGCTATTTCGACCTCGCTTTCGATTGCCAAATTCAGGATCCGTACTTAATTCTCTTAAAGGAGATGACTAATAACTGCTGACAGATGTCGCTAGTCATCTCCTTTAAGAGAATTAAGTACGGATCCTGAATTTGGCAATCGAAAGCGAGGTCGAAATAGCTCAATTGGAAAGAGCGACGGCACGGTTCGCCGGAGGTCGTGGGTTCGAGTCCCGCTTTCGACTGTTTCTTTTTCAGGATTCTATAAAAATATAAAATCATTAACCAGGCACTACATGGCCATTCACATGTATAAAAAAATCATAATATAAAATTGGAAAAAAGTTTAGCGACTCGTTTCGGTTTACTTGCTCCTGTAAAAGGGGTGGTGCTGAGTTGGTAGTTGTAATAACTGCTGACAGATGTCGCTAGTCATCTCCTTTAAGAGAATTAAGTACGGATCCTGAATTTGGCAATCGAAAGTGAGGTCGAAATAGCTCAATTGGAAAGAGCGACGGCACGGTTCGCCGGAGGTCGTGGGTTCGAGTCCCGCTTTCGACTGTTTCTTTTTCAGGATTCTATAAAAATATAAAATCATTAACCAGGCACTACATGGCCATTCACATGTATAAAAAAATCATAATATAAAATTGGAAAAAAGTTTAGCGACTCGTTTCGGTTTACTTGCTCCTGTAAAAGGGGTGGTGCTGAGTTGGTAGTTGTAATAACTGCTGACAGATGTCGCTAGTCATCTCCTTTAAGAGAATTAAGTACGGATCCTGAATTTGGCAATCGAAAGCGAGGTCGAAATAGCTCAATTGGAAAGAGCGACGGCACGGTTCGCCGGAGGTCGTGGGTTCGAGTCCCGCTTTCGACTGTTTCTTTTTCAGGATTCTATAAAAATATAAAATCATCATACGATTTATTGCAATACTATAGTTAGATAAAATCCGTAGTTTTTGCAAGTACCAACTATACAAATATATCTAAAGTATCTTGGATAGATTTTTACACCCGTTTTTGGACATGTCCTTTATATAACCTAAACGTATGTATTGTCGTGGAAGCCCGTGTCCAATAGTAAAATGATTGAATACACTGTTCATATTGGTGTTAGTTAAATTTAGTAAGAACCATTAATATTATTAAATTACCATTTCAGGCGCGAAGACCCGTCGTTCGCAACTGACTGGTGAGGCAGTTTACAACGAAAATGAAGTTGGCGTCAAGCTCGGCCTCGAAGCCGTCGGCAAGGTCATCTACGGTCACATCTGGGCACACAAGAAACCCAATGAACTCGTTGCATCCGTCAAAGGAAAGTTAGACGACATCGAATACTCTGGGAAACTTGGATTCGCCGTCCAAGGAAACGAACAACGTGCTGTCTACAAACCGATCTTTGAATACAGCTTGCCTGATGGCTCATCTCCTGGCAGCAAGAAGTATGAAGTTAAGATTGATGGCCAGGTCATCAGAGAATGCGACGGAAGGATGACGAAGTACACCTTTGATGGCATCCATGTTAACCTCCAGAATGCAGAGAAACCCTTGGAGATCTGTGGGTCTGTGTCGACCGTCACGCAGCCAAGGGAAGTGGAATTTGACGTAGAGGTCAAGCGCTACGCAACCCTTAAAGGCTCGTGGAAGGGTTCCGACGTTGTCGTCGTGTTTAACAACCAATTGAACCCTAGGATCAACTTCGATCTTAAGGGCAAGTTCGAGAATACTGATTCTGTAAGTTTCATCGAATTCATCAAAATATAAACTTAAAAGTTTGGAGCAAGATTTATAACTAATTATTTTGACTGCCTCGGTGGCGTAGTTGTATTGCGTACGCGTTACGCGTACGATTTGCGCGCTGAGGCCCTGGGTTCGAATCCCGGGTCGAGCCAAAAAACTTTGTGACTGGGTTTTTCCATCTTAAAAAAATTACTCAGTCGCAGTTCGGAGTCAGGAAGTTGGCGGTGTGATACCCCCGTGCATCGGAAAGCACGTAAAGCCGTTGGTCCTGCGCCTGATCTCTCTCCGGTCAAAAATTCAAAATTCTAAATTCAAATAATTTATTCAGTAACTAGGCCCCTAAGGGCACTTTTACACGTCATTTTTCACAATGTTTTACTTAAAGATTCTACCAGTGCTTCGGAAAAGCCCACTGACCTGAGAAGAAGCACCAAGAAACTCAGCGTAGGTCTTTTGTCATTTTTTTTTTAAATATACATTTTACAATTCAAATCATGTCGGATTGCCGTCTCACCGGACTATGAGAGTGAAGGAATAGCGAGTGCACCTGTGTATTGCGCACACACTTGTGGACTATAATATCTCCTGCGTACCTGGCTGATCTCCGTTGAGATTGGCCGCCGTGGCCGAAACTGGCTAGGAGGATTTCAATTATTTTGTAATTATTTTTAGATGCACAATGAACTGGACATCCACTACGGCCCTGACCGCGGAGACAACAACGCCAGGATTACTTTCTCCCAAATCCTCAAGTACCACGTGGAGAGCTCTGAAAACTTTAACGTTATTACCAAGAACAACTGTAAGTTTGCGACATTCATTTTTTTTCATTACTTCATAGACTTATTTGGCTAAGCAATGGAAATAAATTATAAAATAAAATAAAAAATATTGAGATCTTAGAGCATTTAACATTGGTAGATACTCAAAGATTGAGATAGTGGTATTACTCTAGTTTGACTAGAGTATTTAAATTAGTGACACTGTTTAAAGTATTTTTTCCTTTTGGTCATGTTTCTCCTTAATAACATGGTATAAAACAAAGTAGGTTCCCGTTTTCTATCCCAATGACCATAATTATGTATGCTTAGATCTTTAAAACTGCGCAACGGATTTTTATATGTTTTTTAATAGGTAGAGTGACTCAAGAGGAAGGTTTATATGTATAATACAAGCATAATACAAATAAATAAACAATAATACAGTAGATAAATAATTTATAAGACCTATTGCGATGGCGAGTGCCTTTTTGACAAAAGTCGGGTATCTACTTATACTGTACGGAAAGGTGTTTTGTACCAAAGTGTCGCTGACCAACCATATTGCAAGATCTCTCGATCTGTTTCGATTTATTGTCGCCTGGTAATTGCAATTATACTGCATAGTGTTTAACTCGTCAAGCACCGCTTATATATAGATGTATGGGGAAACCCTATACCTATATATGGACGCCGGCGTCCGTCACGGGGCTTGACGAGTCAAAAATGTATAATTTATATATCAAGTGATTTCTATAGAGGAAATACTCTTTAATGCGGGTGAAGCCGCGGGTAAAAGCTAATATTATAAATATAATATTGCCAACAGTGGAGATTCGTGCCGTACCCTTCAAGCTAACGGTGAACGCTGACGTGGACTCCAAGAAGGTAGACATAGACATCGGAGGTCAATTCCAGGACAAGAGCGCCGGATTCAACCTGGACGCCAGGAAGCACATCAAGAAGCAAGGAGACTATAGCGTCAAAGTCAAGGCTAATTTAAACGACGGCATGATTGAAGCCTTATCTAGGAGGGACATTGTTAGTGCTGAAAAATCTAATCTGGAGAACTATGTGGACATCAAGGGAGTTGGAAGATACGAGCTGTCTGGTGTCGTTCTCCACAAGACCAAGCCTTATGACGTGAACGTTGGTTTCGTTGGACATTTGAAGATCAATGGTGGTGGAAAGAACGAAGATTTTAAGTGAGTATCTATGACTTTTATTACTGTTATAGTTTTATTAACTAACTAATTTAATTATTAATATTGCTAGTGGTCGCCCACTGGTCGATATTCGATCAAAATTTATAAATTATATTTTTCTGCATTTCTCTATATGAACTTTAATCTATATCTATTATATAAAAATGAATCCCTATTTTCTTGGTCACGGCATCACGCGTGAACGGCTGGACCGATATCTTAATAATTTTTTTATGTGTTTGTTATTGCAAGGAGAAGGTTCTTATGAAAGAAAAAAATAAGAAAATTACGCGGAAAACTAGAAAATTTAAGAATACTTAACCAATAACCACCATATCTATATATTGTGTAAAAGAGAGCTGTGTTAGTTACACCACTTGTAACTAACTGGAGAACGGCCGAACCGATAATCGGCCGTTCTCCAGTTACAAGTGTTCTTTGTGGTGGTTGCAAAGAGTATATTATAATGTCATAATATTACCTTCTTTCATTGCATACCGTTGCGCGAGTTAGCCGTAATTTTTTAGTTTTAACCAATTTTTATTCAGTTGTTAACCGTGTATGTATTTGAAGTCGTTTTAATTCATTCTTTCCATACAATTATTTATGAAATTCCTCAGTATAAGTAATTTCAAAGAGTTGAGTTCCACCTCTCCATTTGTTGGGATTAGCCGTATCGCACGACAATTTTTGTATACCCAGAAAAGTATTTTGTACTGTGTGTTTGATTTACCAATGTTATTTACAAAGCCACAATCCAGAAGAACCAAAAGATCAAGACATTTGGCCAAATTAAAACAGTCTTTTGTGCCTCCGTAAACTTAAAAAAGGCTTATGATCGTGTGCCGAGGAATAAGCTGTGGTCAACGTTTCATTAACGTATGGGACTGAGGGCCGCCTGGGGAGGGCATTGAAGTCTCTATAATGACAAATTCAAAGCATGTGTCAGGGTAAAGGGAGCAGAATAGGGATTCATAATACTGAGCTGTTGCCGACGCTTATGTATGGAAATTAATGCTGCTTTGGCAGAAGAAGCGCAAAAGTCCAGTAAATGTTATGTGGAGTCCATATATTATGTGGAGTCACTATATCCTATTGCATCGTGATAGCATTATCAGAGAACGGTATAAATTGAAGGATGATGTGGTGACTAATATTAAAAGAAGAATGCTGAAATAATTTGGGCACGTAGAGATGTTGGTTGAAAAGCGAGTTACGAAAGGTATTTATCAAGCGAATGAGGATGGTACGGATGGAGAGAATGTCCATAATCGGTGAAAATGTATGATGAGAACCATGAATGCGGAAGAGATATTATGTCACTATAGTGGCAAGTTGCGCTCAATAATCTTTGCTTCTCTCTGTCTCTGTGTATGAGTATATGTCGATTTCATTTTGATTTTGTACGTTTGTTGAGCTTAGTTTATTTAGATTATTTATTAAATATTAATAAAGAACTAATAAGTTAACACAACGTTCATTGATTCTGAAGCGATACGAAGTTTGCCGAGCCAGCTAGTAAATTATAAATAATTATACCAGCCCTGTATTATATATGCTGTCTCACTGTTGGGCACGGGCTTCCTCTACAACTGAGAAGGTTTAGGCCTTAGTCCACCACGCTGGCCTAATACGCGTTGGCAGATATATTTGAAATTACAACAATCATTAAGCCCTAAAATTTCTTTCTCAGAATCAGCATCGGTCACATCGAGACCCCTGCCGTGTTCTCGTCGCACGCTACGATCTCCAGTAGCAAGGGCAACATCATCGACTACTTGCTAAAGATCATACGCACTGCCAATCCCAGCGGTAACTTCAAGTTAGTCATCAAGGACAACATCGCTGCTAACGGACAGTACAAGGTCACCGATGCTGACGGCAAAGGAAACGGACTTCTCATCATTGACTTCAAGAAGGTTAGTTAGCATATTTGTTTATCTAATTCTAGTGGCTGCATGTGAACACTGTTTATTGCGGATTACAAAAAAAGTGAAAGTTTTATATTTAAATATCGTCTTTTAATCTTGGATTAAAATTTCTGCTAAATACAGCTATAGGTACTGGGGATATCGTAGATGCTCTTTTAGATTTAACATCATTGAAAATAAGAAAAGATGTCCTCTATGCTCTTTATGGCTCTTTCAAAACTTCTAGTGATTAAATGTTTGTAATCAAATCCTTTTATTTGTGACTTCATTATCCGTAAATGATTTTAATTATTTTTTATAGATCGACCGCAAGATCAAGGGAGACGTGAGGTTCACGGCCAAGGAACCAGTGTTCAACGCAGACGTAGACCTGTTCCTCAACTTCGAGAAGGACAACAACGACAAAGTGCACTTTTCTACCTACAGCAAGAAGACTGACAAAGTTATGGACACCAAGTGAGTATTACCTACTTTCACTAAGGGACCAAACTTATTTTCAAAGAGAGTACCTAGGAGTGAAGCAAAAACCTTTGAAATTGCTTTTAGTTCTATAGAGATCGTATACTATGAGGTAAATCATCTGAGAAGGTCAAGAAAATTTGTCTGTTTTACCTCTGCGTAGCAATTGCAAGCATTGTTTGTTTTACACATACACCTTTTATCCCCGAAGGCGTAGTCAGAGGCGCAATTAAATGCATCCGCATTTCCTCGTGCTTATTCCGTCCCATGATGTGATAGGGGGCGAGCCTATCGCCGTATCGGGCACAAATTCCAGACATCAGGCTGATACTGAATACAAAAATCCAATATCACTGTGCCCGACCCGGGGATCGAACCCGATACCTCTGCATTGCAGTCGTACCTTAATACAACTACGCCACCGAGGCAGTCATACTTATAATAAACTTTAGTAAACTGGACATTTTCAATAATCATTAGCTGCTAAAAGCAATATGTCTACTAATCTCTTATGTTCATAATACTACTATCATTCTCCTTCAGGAATAAGTTGGAGTACGCTGGCAAGCGCATGGAAATGAACATACACCAGGACGGCGTCCTCGCCCTGACTGGCAAGAGTCACACCCTCGTCGAACTAGTGCTGCCCACTGAACGATGCCTTAGCCTCAAGGTCGATCGCGAGGCCACTCTCAAGGACGGGGTGAGTTGCTTTTACTATAAAGTCATGGAACCTACATAAACAGACTAAACTTATGAGAGCATGATTTAGGGTCAGGCTTTCAGCTTCAGAATTCTATTTATTTATTTGAGGTAGGCTGATCTTGAAAGCCTTACTCGCTCCACTAAATTAATTACGTAATTTACTAAATTAAGGGAATGGATATTATCAGCAATCTTTTTAATATTCGTAAAAAGCCTTTATTAATAAATAATTATTTTATAGCTTTACAATGGCGATATGGAAATGTTCATCTCCGACGCTCCTAAGCGCGGCTCTGGAGCCTCCACCATCAGCTACAAGGCCAAGTTGACCAACAGCAACTTCGACCAGGAGGTCATCAACTACGAGGGTCAGCTCAACTTCAAACTGAAGGACGGCAAGAACTTGCAGTCTACCTTCTCGTTGAAGAACAACCCTGATGGCGACAAGTTTAAATATGAGTTCAAGGTAATTATTTTCTTTGGACGTCAAAGCAATTAGGTAATCTTATTGTAATTACAGTTTTGTCTAAACATAGCATCGATAAAAGACTTCGTATCCCTGGAAAGTTGATAGAACTATGAAAGTCTATCTCAGGATATACCATCTGAACCTTTTTCTGACTCATTCAAAGGAGTCACTACAAATAATGTTGTGTCGTGTAGGTATACGAACACTACCCATAAAAATAAATCATTAGCAAACATTGAACGTCATATTTCTTGCAGAGTGACATCAACGGCAACTTGATACCCAAGCCCGGAAACCTGGTCGCATCCGGCACCTACAGCAGCTCCAATACCGAAGTCGACGACACCTATCGCCTCAAAGGCAGCTACGGTAGTGATATCGGCTTCGAACTCGCCGGCGTTCAGACCATCAAACTTATCGAACAGGGAGATAAGAAGTGAGATATTAATGATCTAAGATTAGTGGTAGAACATTTTTATGAATGGTGAGAGTCTGAGTTCTATTCCCAAGACGGTTATTTATTTTTTGATAAATAATGTTTGATGTTTTTTTTAAATATTGGATTTTTTATTGTAAGCTTATCACTTTTGACAAACTAATGGAACTAAGCTAACCATAGGTGCAGTAATCGCGTCTCTATCTTCCATAGAGAAAAACATATAACACACTAGCTTTGGCTCACAACTCCGCCCGCTTTAAAGTTTTTCCGGGATAAAAGTCCCGCTTTATATTTTACCGGGATAAAAGTAGCCTATGTGTTAATCCACAACATGATCTACCCGTGTTCTAAATTTCATCGAAATGTGTTCAGCAGTTTTTGCGTGAAAGAGTTACAAACATCCATACATCCATACATTCTTACAAGCTTTCGCCTTTATAATATATATTAGTAGGACAAGGCGCCTGTTCCACGGCTGTCAAAAACAAATTCGTAATTAATCTGTTTTCCCCAGATACCTGGACGACTACACACTGGCTGTAAGATTACCGTTCGAGAAGGCGCACGACATCAAATGGGTGTCCACCATCTTGTTCCTGCAGCCCCAGGACAAGGACATTGCTGAGGTAATTTACTTGATAAGAGAGATATAGTACGGAAAATTTGAAAACCTGACGTGGAAGTATTCTAAAATCAATAATACTATTAATCAATCGATTACCTAGTCCATGTGATCGAAGGGAAAGCTAGTTTGCTATTTAAAAACCTATAAACAACCCACGGTGAACTATGCGTATGCCCTTCAATATGGAATCAATGTTTTTTCTATAACGCTATACGTTTCCCACAGTATACCGTAGTAGAGTCAATCCAGATCAACGCTGACGTATACAAGGTTGATGCTAACGGCAAAGTGGGTCCCAAGAACGGCTACGGCGCTGTAAAGGTGCTGGTACCACACGTGGAACCATTCGTCTTTGACTACAACTACAAGAGGTCTCATGAAGGTAGGAAAAATTTTAGTTTTTTATGTGTCTTAAATGAAAAGGTTGCTGGGGTTTTCTTAGCTTATTTAACTTTACGTGGTTATTACACTGGATCTGATGGTACGTGTTGTCAAAAATGTTAACAACGAGAGACAGAGCATTCACCGATAGTCACCAGTGGCACACTGATATATCTACTGGTGTTTATAGAAAATGGCTCAACCCGGGAAGCAAATCCACCTGACAGTTCTATTTCTAAGTATAGCAACTCAACGAATATGGCAATCATAAGTAAGTCATTAACTTTAATTTCATTTCCCCAGGTGAAAAGAACAACAATTTCATAGAGCTTAAGTCGAAGTATGGTAAAGGCAAGTCTGCCTCCATAGTGGTGGAAACTGTGTTCGTGCCTCACGAGAGCGTCCTTAAGGTGAAGACCAACATGCCCAACAACGACAAACTTAAAAAACTGGCCGTGACTGTGCACTCCATGGTAAGAACTGATATAAATTATTTGCTACTGAATGTTGTGATATTATGATTTATATCATAGTTTGCTGTAGTTCTGCCTCGGTGGCGTAGTTTTGTTACGGTACGACTGCAATTCTCAGGCCTCGGGTTCGATCCCCGGGTTGGGTAAAGCGATATTGGGTTATTATATTCAGTATCAGCCCGAAATCTGGAATTTGTGCCTGATATGGCGATAAGCTCGCCCTCTATCACATCATGGAACGGAATAACGGTGTAGCAAATCATCGTTTGGAACCTACATACCTAAGAACTCTTCATGAGAAATTCGAGGGTATAAGAAACCCGCACTAGGCCAGCGTGTACGTGGACTAAGGCCTTACCTCTCAGTAGTAGAGGCTCGTGCTCCGGAGTAGGCAGTATATAATACAGGCATTGCATATCTTTGTAAATTTTGACATTTCTTTTACTTAACAACTAGTACACAATATATCTACTTAGTTCTGAATGGACTATCATGCTCATCTCGTCATTCAGTTACATACAATATTATAATCTGATCATCTGTTTTAGAACACAGGCCCTGACGCGTACAGAAGCGACATTATAGTTGAAGCGGACGATCGCGTATACAAGACGGAATCCACCGTCGTGCTGTCCAAGGCCCACCCGGTGCTCGACATCCAATACCACAGCCCCAGCACCGACAAGACTATAAGGTATTACGTGATTCACAAAACTACGAAAAGAACCAATATAATTATTAATATTATGAGAAAGAGCAATCGATTAGATAGATTTTTCTAATCGAGAAGATGAAACTGCTCATCAATTTCCGGAAATGATTTTTCAAGGCAATGGATACTCCAGGTACAATTATCAAAAATTAACTCAGCGAATTGTATAGTCAAGACTATACAAATAGTATACAAGTATACTATGTGTATTTTTGTCTTTAAAACCAATTCTACATATTTATTTAAATTCTAACATTGAGTAAAAAAAACTACATCTCTCACTTTAAAATCCCCAGGCTCTACGTCAAGGGTTCCTCATTAAGTTCAACACAAGGCAAGCTCGAGGTCAAGGTTGACAACATCAACAACATCTGCCTAGACGCCGTCTCCGAAGCCAACGTCCAGAAGGACAACGTTGCTTTCAAAGTCGTGGCCAACTCTAAGGAGCTGGGCTGGAACAACTACGTTATCGATATCAGCAGCAAGGACTCTGGCAACGGCAAGCGATTGGATTTCCACGCCACTAATGATAACAAGAATGTTCTCAGTGGCAGGTTGGTAAACGTATTTTAACGTAGTTTGTATTTATTTGTATCATCAAGTCAACAATTTGAAAGATTTACAATTAAAGAACGAGTCCTTTTATTTTCATTACAATAAATAAAAATAACAAATAAAAAATAAAATTGAGTATTTTTGACTTAATAGTAGGTAAATATACGATAATGTCATAATGTGTTTTTAACAAATGACTCTACGTCCATTGGCGTTCGCCAGATTTTGTGGATTCTAGAAGAATTACACGATACTAATTATAAATCTATCCCACAGCACATCGTTCATCAGCAAGCAGGAAGGTCAGAAAACAATCATTGAAGGCTCCGGATCCGTGAAAGTGAAGGAGGACCAGAAGTCTGCCAACTTCAAGTACATTCGCACCGTGCTCACCGATTCCAACGAGAAGGGCGTTGAGGTAATCATAAATTTTGTTATACGCTTTTATTTTTAGTGTTTTAAAAGCTGATCTTCAATAAACAGTTTTAAACAACACAAATTTTAGAGTCATGGGAATCACATTGGTCGATCAATTTTATTTTCCAATGCTTTCTATTGGCTACGTTTACTCGATGTAATTTTTTTCTTGCTATCCAACTATCATTCCTAAATATTTCAAGGCCTAGTCCTTTATTCATTCTAATGACTGAAATCAGCAATTTAGCAACTTTTTTTATAAACTCCCAACACTTTTAATAACTTTCTCCCTCTCTTCCACAGACATTCTTCAACGTGGCGTTAGGAGAACGTAGCTACGTCGCCGAATCTCGTGTCACTAACTACGAATACAAGAACTCGTACGTGTACTGCGAGGAGAAGAAACAGTGCGCACACGCAGAAATCCAGTCGAAGATCGACATGTCCAGTAAGTAGAATAGATAATTGTACGATATGCCAGATATTATGCGGCGGTTTTTTTGACCGCAAATAGTAGTGGAGAGATATCTGATCTCATGTCAAATTACTTAGACTAGAGAATGATTCAAATGCTGTAAGAAAACCTTAAGATATAAAATTCAATCTAAGTCGTAAAAAATCTTTCTGTCGAATCCAGCTACATCCCTTTTACTTCTCTTCTAAGATATTTAGACCTAATAATCACCCGCATCATTACAGCACCCGGAATGATCGTGAACGTCATCAATGCTGGCCTGGACCTTCGTAAACTGGGAGTGGCTCCGGAGATCGGTCTGCAGATGAGAGACGAAGTGTCTGACCGCCGACCACCAAGATTCACCCTCGACCTTCACATCAACAAGGAAGACCGCAAATACCACCTGCACGCCTACAACACGCCTGAGAATGGACGTAAGTATCTTATTAGTTTATACCTAAGTTTATTTTTTCTTCTAAGAGTTGGTAATCGAATAATTAGTTCAACTCGTGAAAGTGTATTACGTACCGTAGTTTATGAACACCTAAAATCTAACTAAATATAGATACTGTTATGTGGTGGGGTTCGAGATAAACAATTAAAATGCCGGTATTGTGACAAAATACCAAATAGGACTTTATTAGCACTAGAACACTACTAAACTAACAAAACCACTGCACTAGATATAGCTATAAAGACTCAAATATACAAAAGCACTCACTATATTCACCTCGAAGTCGCTTGGAGTTATCGCTCGTAGTCCGCTTATCGCTCGCTCTTGTAAATAAGACTGAATGCCCGGCGGAGGCCGCGCGCCGCCGCCGGGACCGTCGTTGTTTGTGGAACGTTCTCGAAAGATCCAGAATTGTGTTGAACTCTCTCGAAAATTTAAGGTCAATGGTTGCGTTTCCACGACATAATGGAGACATCGAGACCTATCGAGAATGTTCCATCGCCTAAACTTTCACAGTCAGATAGTTCGCGTCTCGTCAATAGCGCTGATCATCGGCGAGTACCTACTAGCGCGCGTAACAGAACGAACAATATTTTACACTGTTTAGCAGTCAAAAATAACAGGAGAGAATATAGTTTCTTCGAGACCTGGAGTTTATCTACTTCTAACATTCATCTTTAATCGTCGTTACTTCGAATACTCACACGCACATTCTTTTATAGACTACGCCTCAGGAGTTACCGTCCGTCTTCCCTCAAGAGTGATGGCTCTGGAATACACCCTGACCCACCCCACTAGCCAGAACCTTCCGTTCCCGATCAAGGGTGAGGCGTGCCTGGACCTGGACAAGAACAGGCCTGGACACAAGACCTCGGCCAGGTTCCTCGTGGACTTCTCCAACTCAGGATCTGAAGACACAGCTGTCGCTGAGATCGGATTCTTCCATCCTAAGATTGAAAAGGTAATTAATTATATTTAATATTCACTGTTTATAAGCTCGGGAATGTTATATCCACTACGGGACAGCACCTAAAATTTTGTATGATTATATGATTACTACTATACTATGATTACCTCTATGATTACTAGGGACTAGGGGGTCGGGTCGGTCGGCACGGGTACTGTCCGCCGCGAGATAGTATGTGTGACCCCCCCCCCCCCCAAAGGGGAGTTGTCGGGCTGCATTAAGCGGCACCGCGCAGGGGCGCTTGCGGACGACAACTTAGACACTTGAGTCAGAGGAAGCCTGCAGCCGTCCTTAATGCGCCGAAGAGGAAAAAAAAACTTTATAGATCCAAGACAAAATTTAATGCCAATTAATACGACTTTATATGACACTTTGCCCATAATCTTACTGAGCTTATTTTCGAACATGATTATTGTAGAAAGGTATAGATTCCTTGAGTGTAGTACGTAGAAATAAATAGAAATAATGTCCACACGAAAAGAGTTTATCAGCACTGAGTAAAGTTAAATAGACACAACAAGAGTAGAATACATAAGAGAAGGCAGAAGGAGAGAAATAAAGAGTCTAAAGCAACGCGAAAGCAACAAACACTGATCGGATTTCAACAATAAGCGTAAGCGTCAGCGAGTTTCACGTCGCATGCGTCAGCTGACTCACTACCTGCGGCCGGCCGGGGACATAGTGACAGGCGGAGCTTGTGCGCCTCGCTCCGACCGGCTTATGCGACGTAGGCCACTGTTAGGCTATCGCTATATTATATAACGATTCTTATACCGTTCGTACATTTAAATTGTTTTTAGTAATACGTTAGTAAATTTTATGTGACTTAATTTAAGATTAGTTTTACAATAGTTTTTAGTTTTTGATTATTTTATTATTAGTTTTCAGTTTTTCTTTAGAATTTTAAATACTATTTCCTACGTTTTATGAATAGTGCAAGTAATACCGCCACAATTATCATGAAGTAAGACTGTAAATAAGTTATTGAAAATCTCTTTCTTCCTACAGGAGGCAGTGATTAGGCTTAACGGATTCATGAAACGCCCAGAAAACGGCTGCTTCAAGATCGAGACATCAGCTAGCCTGTGCCACTCCGCTCTTGGAACTGTAAGTACAAATATATGAAACACTAATCAGACGATACCAAACTCAAGCTTTTTTAAAAGTAGCACAATATTATAATTTAAAATTAGTCAACTATTATATGTGTGCAGTATATATTCTTCCCCTTTTCTCCACTTATTCTTAATAAAAATAAATAATTTTCGATATAAAATCACACCAAATATTTTTTCCACAGGACCGTGTCGCCAAGCTCATGTTCGAAACATCTCCGAACTCCTTCAAATTCTTCGTAAGTAATCAGTTTATTTGAGGATTTATTATAATGACGTGCAAGATGACTTTATTAGAATCAATATAAAGTTTAATTTGTACAGAATTAAATCATTTAATTTTTGACTTTATTGTAAGTACTTTCTGGTAAATAGAGAATTTTACTAATCATCTGCAGCACATCTGCTGGTTCATTATAAAGCACAAATTTAATCCTTATTCCAACTGTTTACGTCATAAATCAATCTTGAACCTTCCAACTAACGATTCCGCAACCCCGCAGGCCGACACACCAATCGTGAAGCTGTTCGACGTAGAAGGCACCTTCAACGTGAACCAGCAGCAGCGCACGCAGCAGTGCCAGTTCAGGATGTGCCTGCTGGAAGGCAAGCCCGTCCAGGTGTCAGCCCTGGTCAAGGACTTCCAATACTACGAGCTCACTACAGGTTATATCGGTGATTATTCTTTTATAGGGGATGATGATTATTAGAAACAATCTTCAGGAAGGGTATAGTATTACCAAAAGGTGATGGTTTCATTCCTGATACCCAGGGAAATCGAAGTCTGAATGCCTGTTATCATCATGTAGCTATGCAATCACTGCATACTAGTCATGGTAAAGGAAAGCATGGTAAACCTGCATGACCTTTCTCCATAGAATTTCCCAAATTAGTGTCGTAGTTAAAAGACAAATTCCTATGCTCAGTGTCATAAGGCTTATATTGTACTATATTTGGGATTCGATCAATGCATACATCAGTTGTTAGCAATGGAATGTGAAAACAATTTTCATATTATCATCATAATATATTTTAGCTATTATGGATCAATTCGTTAGTTCATGACGCCTGCATCCCTAAGCCCACAAACTTTAAATTATTCTTCAGTTTCACGGTCTGTTTATGGGACTCGATTTCTTTGTTAATTTTCGTCATTCAGTCACTCGAGCGAGTTCACAATGGAACCACATTTTCATATTAAAAAAAATCGGTGCGTATACGTATGTACGCGAGTAAGAAGTTATACTTCTTCTTCTACTTCTAGAAGTTCAAAATAGCGACCTCTTTTCTTAAGTCTAATATTAGATCTGTCTTTTCTATCAATGACATGCCCAAGTATCGATTTTGACATCAATTGTCCTTAAAATAACATATACACTCACGCCTGTTATCCCCGAAGGGGTAGGCAGAGGCGCAACTAGTGCACCCACTTTTCGCCATTATTCCGTCCCATGATGTGATAGGGGGCGAGCCTATCGCCATATCGGGCACAAATTCCAGACTCCGAGCTGATACTGAATAGAAAAACTCAATACCACTTTGCCCGACCCGGGGATCGAACCCGAGACCTCAGCTTTGCAGTCGTACTGTAATACAACTACGCCACCGAGGCAGTCCTTAAAATAAAGGAATTCAAAATGGCGGCCACTTTTTCAATTATAACATTGGATCTGCCCTTTGTACCTAAAGCCATGCTATAGATAGATATAGATTTTGAGGTCGATTACAAAACAAAGAAATTCAAAATGGCGGTCACTTTTTTGAAACCTAGCATTACTTTGCCCTTTATGATAATGTCTGATAATATGATAATCTGCCCTTAATGAGCAGTTTAGCGGGCAACTTCTCCCGTGAGAAAATTTTGCGTCACACATGCGCGCGCATCGTAAAATTTCACTCCCATCAATTTTTCATAATGCGCCTAAAGAAGTATTACTTCAAAAATGGAATTTCTAGATCACACAATATTTTTATTATTTTTTTTTTTTGTATCATACAGAAACTTTTATATTATCTTAGATTTGTGACTGGACTTTTTAGATTTCGAACTGTGTCTGATAACTAAATTGTATAGACGTTCCATTTCCGACAATCAACTCTTAACTAACAATTCAAATTCCACAGAGGAATCTGACCGCAAGCTATCGATCATCGGCCACCTGGTACCCGAGAAGCGCGTCGACATTTCCGCAGACATTATACTGTCCGGGGACAAGAAGAACATCGCCCACGGAGCACTATTCCTCCAGGATAACCTCGTCAAGAGCGACTACGGACTGTCCAAAGAGAACTTCAACTACTTCCTCGTAAGTTATAGCTAATTTACAAAATCTTGTATCGTTTGCGGGATTTTTAAGAATAGCTATTGTTCAGTTCTATGCTATTGATAAACTCGTTGATCTGTTGTCGGCTAACTCACAAGCAGTCTTTAATATCAATAGCGTTGTCATAATATACATCACTATTTTCTCAAGAACTCACTGAAAAAAGACCTGGATACGCTGGAGGACCGCATCAAGATGGTCGGAGAGAAGGCGTCTAAGGATATTGACGCTGTGACCCAAAAGGCTGCTCCTTACTTCAAGAAGGTGGAAGACAACTTCAGAGCTGAGTGGAACAAGTTCTACCAAGAGATCGCCGATGACAAGGTCTTCAAGGAGCTCTCGCACGTATTGTAAGTACAGTAGAATCTAAAAAATAATAATACTTTAGGACATTTACTTGCCTCGTTTTTTTACATTATAGAACATCAATTGAATCAGTCATCGAAGAGCGAATTCATTTAGATCTAATCAAACCTTGATTTTGGCTGATGTAGTAACTTCTGGTAGCCGGTTGTCACGACTCTACCACCAACCAAGTGGCCTTTCCGTAGTATATATTGTAGTCTTTGAAGTAGTCTTTACAATTTAATACGGATAGCAAACACAGCAATATATTTTTGTTACCATAGCAACGAAATCGTCCAGTACCTCGCCAAGTTCATCGACGAGATCCTGCAGGGCACCAAGCCGTTTGTGGACTCTATCGTGCAGGCATACGTCGAGTTCTCCAAGAAGGTCGGAGAGATGTACAAGAAACAGGTACTTAGGCAAAAAAACTTCGTATGCCCTAATGAAAGCTTTGCTATTTTCCCCTCTATGTTAGTGACAAATCTCGGAAACAATATTTTCGAACAATCTCAAATACATAGTTTCATTTTAGAAATAGGTAACCCTCGTTGGAATTTAACCAATGAAATTCTGAATGCAATTTAAATAGGCAACCCGAATTTGTGGTTTTGACTGTTGATTCCGAGGAACACATTTTGGAGCTTTATATTATGTAAACAACAAATGGATCCATCAGAAATCTATCAATTTAACGAAAGTTACAACATTTGTTACTCCATTCAAACTCCTTATACTGGCATATATGCTAAAATTAATTCATTTTCTAGATGGAGCCCCAAATGAAGCAGATGTACGACACCCTCGGCGCCCTGATGAAGGAGTATCTGGATGGAGTCATCGACCTGGTGGCTCACTTTGCTGCCATCGTCACCGACTTCTTCGAGAAGCACAAGGCTGAGTTGCAAGAGCTGACCAATGTCTTCGCTGAGATCTTCAAGGGTAAGTCCTAATGAGGTTTTTGTTAAATCATAAGGGATGGAAGCCAATTGTCTGATAGCGTCGAGTATAAACAGAAGCCATATCATATCAAATTAAATCATATCAAATTACTACCTCACATCATAAACTATCTATCTGTTCTCAGACCTGACACGCTTGATCGTAGCCCAACTGAAGGAGCTGCCTCCGAAGGTAGCGCAGATCTACAACGATATCGTGACGCAGATCAACAACATGCCATTCATCGCCGTCCTGCAAGAGAAGGTATAATAAAATAACTACATATAAAAAAAATACGAAGAATGAATATTTTATTAAATATCTTCATCAAGATATTTAATAAATTTCATCAAGATATATCAAACTAATGTGATCCACCGATTAGGTACGTCTTTACTAATGACCAAATTAATTACAAAACTCAATTTCCTTGTTAATCATGATTACCTCTTGAGTCCAGAATTAGCTTACTAAAAACTTAATACTTAATTCGCTGTTCTTCTTCAGTGGAAGGAGTTCAACCTCGCTGAACGCGCTATACAACTACTCTCGCAAGTCTACGAGACCGTCTCCAAGATCCTGCCCACTGACGAGCTGAGGGAATTCGCCAAGGCCCTCAATGCTTACTTGCTCAAGGTTGGTGAAGAATATTTACTAAATAATAGCTTTGTTAATTGTTTCTCTCTACCTGGAGCTATTCGGCTATGCCAGGCTTTATTGCTACTTTAGGTGCTCTTTAAAAATAACTGACGTAAAATATTAATTTGGAGGGTTAAAACTATCAACGTACACAAATTAGGTATAAAAATTACAGTAAAATAATGATAATAAAATTATTAATAATATTATTATTATTTTCTCTTCCGTCCATCCCATGGTTGTCTGCAAGAGTTTGCCTTGTGCGATAAGACCGCCATTTGTACTTTTTCATTTTTCTTTTTGTTTTATGATTTATATTTCTGGTGTACAGTAAAGTATAAATAAAATAAAATTTGACAAAATATTGTAGTTCTTCTTGAGGCGATCACTCCTGGCGGTGTGATCGTAATCATAAATCGTCTGATATATTGGCAAATGGTAAAAAAAAATGTGAATACTGATTAACTAACTGTAAACAAAATCATAATGAAATTATAATTTCCTTTCTAACCACTATTTCTTCCTCAGAAAATTAAGGAAGAGAAGATGGAGGAGAGCAGGGAGCTTCGCGTGCTGTATGAGAAGCTCATCACTGCATTCTCTTCACTGCGTCAGTTCCTGCCCACGCAGTACGGAGACCTCGCCACTGCCGCCGGACCTGGTACCATCTCCAGCGTGAGTGGATTTTATTGGCTGAGGTTTTTGATAAACATGTCATTTGACGTGTCTTTTCATACTTGATTCCTGTAAAGCCAATTATTTGAGATCCTTAAAATCAGTTGACTTTCTTACCAAGTAAGCTTTTAAAATCTGTTTGGAAATAAATTATGATTAATTTGCTTCATCTTCTCTTCTCACTTAGTCCTCAAATATTTTTAGATCTATTCTATTCATTTTTCAAAAACGATATGATATTTGTCATTTCTTTCGCTTCTATTACAATACTTATCACTACGTATTAATAACTCTTTGACTTAAAACCGATTGTCTTCATTTGAACACGTATGTATCTCTGTAGACCTCGACAGAAATATCTTCTACCCCATCAAAAATGATTGTACCTGTATACGTGTATGGCACTACAGTGGCTGTTCGCGCCAGCTCCGTGGGTGGCCCCGGTGGGCTCGGCGTCGTGGAGCGCGCTGCGACAGCTGGTGTCCGGCGACGCGCCCGACCTGCACGCGCTCATCGAGGCGTACAGACCGCGCAGCTTCAACCCGCTTGATGAAGTGCCAAACAAACGTGAGTCTTACTACTTCTATATAGTGTTATGCAGACTCTAAGACGAACCATTATGAAACTAACATTTGATGTAACTGAAACAATAAACACTTGGAATGACTTGTCACTCTAAGGCATATTGTGTTTACTTGCTATAAAAAAGATCTGGCAGTTACTGCACACTCCAAAACATAACCTACCTTTGTAGTAAAAATTGTTTATGTTTAATTTATATTTATTTAGACGAATGCTCTAACCTCTAAATCTTATATTCACAGTTCGCGCAGTGGTAGTGAACGGTCAGCACATCTTCACGTTCGACGGACGTCACATGACATTCCCGGGTACGTGCCGGTACGTCCTCATCCACGACCATGTCGACAGGAACTTTACTGTCCTCATGCAGCTTGCCAACGGACAACCCAAGGCGCTGGTGCTGGAGGACAAGAGTGGAACCATCATCGAGCTCAAGGACAATGGACAGGTGAGGAGACTGGAATACTTTATGGATTTGAAAGGAACTATCCAACTATTACTTTTTGACCTAAACTACTGTACTGATTTTGATGAAGTTTATAGAGTACTTAATCTTGTACTTCAAAATAAAATATTAGGCTACATTTCACTTTATTGTGTCAAATCTGAATTCAGCAAAACGTAGTTTTCCATAAAATGTTTTCTTTAATTCGGCAAATTGCTTTAAAGATGCTCAGGTACCATCACGGTTCTTTACAGTAATTACGTCCAGAACCTTTTAATTATCATTCTTTATCAAATTATACTGCAGTCTAATATTTTTATTAAACGTACCTTATAGTAGCTTTAATTTAAGATCAATTTCGAATACAAATAACATTGGTATGGGTCTTCCAGGTGATCCTGAACGGACAAGCTCACGGCTTCCCAGTGGAAGAGCAGGACGTGTTCGCGTTCCGGCAGACCAGCGGCCGCGTCGGACTCGGCTCCAAGTACGGCTTCATGGCCTTCTGTACCTCCAAACTTGAGGTGAGTACCACCACGTTCAATGAACTCTGAATATTCAATAAAACAGGCTGCGGCGCTGAAGTCTTAAATTTTATCTCGGGTCGGGTGATATTGGGTTTTTCTGATCAGTATCAGATTGGTTTTTGCAGTTGAATTGGCAATAAGTTCTCGTTTCACCAGTTACGTCTCTACCTAATTAAAGCATGCAAAAAATGGTTATAACATTACTCTCGTGAAATATAATATGACCTATATGTTGCGGCCAGGTGTGTTACTTCGAAGTGAACGGATTCTACCTCGGCAAGCTGCGCGGTCTGCTCGGAGACGGCAACAACGAACCTTACGATGACTTCAGGATGCCCAATGGAAAGGTACTTATTTCTTTTGCCCAAACGAATGCTTTCAACATTAATTGACTTTTATAAAGCTGTTTTGTACCGCATAAGACTGATGGATTTTGAATAGAACTTTGAATTTTGAATTGAAATTGCGCTCGTCACCCTGAAACATTAGATGTTAATCTCACAATACCTAGTAATTATAGATTATAATGTCCTTCAAACTGACAAAACAGTATTTGCACAATGTTGCTTAGTCATAGAAACAGACATCGTGTTTTTACTTACCTAGCTGGACGTATGCAGCTTACAATATATTGTTAATTTTCCCACAGATCTGCTCATCAGAGAGTGAGTTCGGCAACTCGTACCGCCTGAGCCGCAGCTGCCCGGCGGCCCAGGCGCCGGCGCACGACCACCACCAGATGCACGCGCCGCTGCCCAAGGCTTGCGAGCAAGTCTTCAGCGGCACCTCGCCGTTGAGGCCTCTGTCTCTGATGCTCGACATCACGCCTTTCAGGTACGTACATAGATCTAGTCACAATATCTACAATGTTGAAAACCAGCCAATCTGTAATTATCTTCACATTATCAAATAATTATGAATGAAACATATTATTGGGATAAAGAGTTGATAATCTCGTACTTCATTTTCATACTTACCATACTAAGATTACCACTGGAAAAATATTCGAACAATAGATGCTAAACATAATAGTAACATTTTAGTCGCATCTCTACAACTCGTTCCATTCCGCAGACAAGCCTGCATCCACGCGGTGACGGGCGCGGACGCGGCCGCCGCCCTGCAGCAGGCGTGTGACCTGGCGCGCGGGTACGCGGCGCTCGCCCTCACGGGGCTGCTCCCCGCCGTGCTGCCCGACGCCTGCGTGCGCTGTACCGACGGAGACCGCCCCAGGGAGGTCGGAGAGACCTACGAGTACAAGCTGCCGAATAAGCTGGCTGATATCGTCATCTCTGTTGAAACTACTGAGGTAATTCATTTTAGATCGATTTCTTTCCCACGCGCAAGCTATGTTTTGCGTGATGTTACATGAAGATAGAACAATCTCTCTTCTCTTATTATCTCTAAGATTACCTACACTGTAATGAAATTTAAAATGATATTAACGAGATAGATGCCTTTAAGCGAAATATTTTTTTATTAAAATTATACACGAAGAATCGTTTTCTCCCTTCGCCGCAAAATGATCACTCTTTAACATCACGCTCTTTTTTTGAAGATCATACCATTTTTTTCTGACACAATATAATATCTATATACAGGTAACTGTAAATTTTCTTTGTAATAATAATATACTCATTTGGTGAACAGGACAACGCCGCCCACTACAAGAACGTAGTAGTACCACTTGTCTCGCAGCTGGTGGACATGTTGAAAGGCAAGCACTGCACCGACATCAAGGTGTTCCTTGTCGGACACACGTCCAAATTCCCGTACCCGATCCTCTACGACACTGACCGTGAGTACCTTTGACATCTATAGAAGCGAAATACCGCTACGGCATCCATCATGAAATCTTATGCTGTAAAAAATCTGGGTCGGGTGGGTCTTTTTTGTGTTACTAACGATATAGATTAGTTTGTCGTGATGGTTATGAACAATAGGAACAACATCCAGATCTTTGAATTACAACGCTTATGGCAACTGAAATACCTTCGCCTTGTCTTTTGATACGTAGCTATTGTTTAGGTTAAACAAAATAACTCTCCTTTTTGGATTGTCGGGTTGAAAATATAAACTGGAGCTGTGCTATCTAGCGAAAAGAAAAGATGAAGCGGGGTTACTCCCGAAATGGATTGTCACATCCAAAACCTCAAATCTAAGAATCCAATTCTATTTTACAGTGAAACTGAGGAACGCCAAGGTCACCTTCAACGACAAGAGCCGCTACGACACCATACCGTTCGTGAAGACCGGCCACGAGAAGTTCGACTCCTACTCCAAAGCCGTCGTCGATTTCCTCAACTACGTCAAGGTCGAATTAGGTAAGTGTGGTATAGTAGTAGGAGACAGGTAAGTAGTAACCGTCCAGGAAAACATTTTTCTGGCTTTGTTCTGGAAACTATCAAGAAATGTCTCTTTTTGGTCGATGCAGTTTGAACTACTTGCCAATCCAATGTCAGAAAAGATGGATCGATAAAAGTTCATAATTAATGCAGGCATCAACAACATTGAGACCAGCCAAAGTCAGATCTTCGACCTGCCGCTGCGTCCAGGTGCCGTCAAACACGTAATTTACGTCTCCGGTGGACCTACCGTCAGCGAGTTCTTCCTTGTAAGTACCACTTTGACAAAAATTGAATAATACTAGAACTTTGGAGCTACTTTAATTATTGAATCATTTACCTCCTACTTACTAGATTTTTTTTAACAAAGGAAAGTGTAATAGAATAAGAAAGATTTTTTTGCACAACTGAATGACGAGATGAGCCAGGCAATTCCTGTAAGACACGATAGCGCAAACAGTAGAACAGCGCTGTATGAACTAAATATGCTCATCAACGAGATATCCGTAGTCTCTTAAAGCCCAGTACTTACACTGGTTACAATGGTTCCTTCAAAGTGGAATACGTCCGTCCGTCAGTACGTCCCAACTTGCTAGTACAAATAAATATGCGGTGGTATCTACCCAAATAAACATCACAAAAGCACCACTGAAATAACACAGATATATAAAGAATTATTTGTTTTGATAGATTGATATGGTCAGAGCGATAGCTAGCAAGGTGGCTATTGACGAGATGGCCATGACCTCTTCCCTGGTAACCTCCACTCCAGGACTCAAGATCGGAGCAGGCAAGAACGCCGCCCAGGTTGTTGGTGAGTAAACTGTGACATTACATTCAACTGAATTTAGATACATATTGAAGCTACAGTATTTTGAAGTATAGAAGACATCACATTGTTCTAAACTAGGATATATTCTTTCATATAGATACCTAACCGTTCAAAAGAAATTAACGAGGTACTACAAAAACATCTCAAATTTTATTCAAAAACCACTTATGTTTTAGGATTTAATAGAGAACCTTTATTAAATCGAAAATTCCCCCATCAGAATTTTGAATTAAACATTTTTCCCCAGGTTACGAGAAGCATGGCGTGGTGCTCCTAGGCGAGAAGAAGCAGTCGAAGGACTCTGAGGCGGTGCGCGCCACCCTCGAGGTCGAGGACGATCCCTTCTCAGATGCTGTTCAATTTGTAAGTTTATTATAATGAACTTCACTTTAACACCTGCCTACTTTAGGAGCTATACGATAATTATGAAATTTTTTAGGTATACTTCATAGTAACAAGGATTGAGGAAGATTTTTGGTTCTCTTAATATAGTCCTACTAAGGAAAGCCCATAATCAGTAATTATAGCACCCAGATATCTAAATAACCATGGAATTCGTGACATTCACTGTACTCACACAGAGGCCTTATACAAGGATCACACTGGCATCACATTTAATTCGACACCTGATTGTACTTACACACTTTACGACAGAAATTCTTACCAAATCAATCTCTTATTAAAGACCATATAAACCACCCCTCATATAAAATTTTATGACCAGCCCCAGTTTACAAATATACTTTAACTAAACCTCTCCGCAGGTCGGTGGCGTTGTGTTCTCGGCGTCGAACTACGCTTCCCTACCAGCTGGGCAGCAGAAGCAGTTCCTGCAGACAGCGGCGAACAACATCGTGCAGCGCATGTGGCGCGAGCAGGTCGTGCAGCACTGCACGTGCATGTACGTCGATCCCTTCAGAGTGCGCTCCGTGTGCTTCAACAAGAACAGGACAGAAGTTGTGAGTAGCTAAAGTTTATTGAACAAGTATAGATCATCAAATTATTGCGTGATTCCTGAAAGGGTTGTACACTCGAATGGGAGTTGATTTATGATGCAAGTAAATATATGACCTGCTCTAAACAAAATAAAAATCTGTATATGTATATTTGTATTATGCACTGTGCCTAATTTATACCTTGGAACTGATTTTGAAAAGAGCAACCCTAGAGTTTCTTGCCCGTTCTTCTCTGGTGGAAACTGCTTTCCGAACTGGTGGTAGAGCAAAAATTGATTGAATCTAAGTAATATTTAACATTTTATGGATTCGAATAAATGATTTCATTTCAGCTGTAGATGATGATGGATATTTAATATTTAAGAAACGTCGTAAGAGGCGAGGTTGTAGAATACTCAATATTTTTCCACTAGATCTAGTTTATTGTTATGAAAATCTGCCATAATGGCTCGCTCCAAATCGCGTTCATAACAATTTTGGCAACGCTCGTCGGAGGTTCTAAGCGTTTTTGGCAATTAAATAAGAATTTTTTTGGGCAACCTTTAATTTTTATTTCAATAATAAATTTTATTCTACTTCTAACTTACAATTTTTGTCCCCACAGGCTCGCAGACGAAAGTAATCACCTCCAATCTGTGATCAGACGCATGAGAAGCCGACGCTAGTGACGTCATCAGCGCATCATCCATCACATATTGCATTGTTTGTTATTTATGATGCCGTTTCCTTCGGAAGGTATTAAATAATCATGTCATTGTATTAAAGAAGTAATAAATATTATGTTATTAAATATTAACAAGATTTTTATTTATGCATAAAAAGAGGGTACTAACAAAATATCGATTAACCTAGCGCCGATTATGCTCGCTGAGTCGAGTCGAATTGAGTCGCATTAATTCGTCTATTTTTACTATAGTCCATAAAGAAAATTCGAGCGGGCATAAAATGTAAGGAGGTCATAACTTCCCAGCATTAGATTTTTTTTCATAATTCTTAAAGGAACATGGTGCGAAAGTTTCACGTAAGCGCAAAATGTAAGGAGTTGCGATGGCCTTCTTCGGCGCATACGAGAGGGCCCCGGGGTATCCTGTTGCACTAGAATAGCTACACTGTGGTCACTCTCTCTAAGTGTGAGTTAAATATCAAAGTCCTTGACGTCTACTACAGCGGAAGACCAACAACACGAATTGTCGTCCATCTCGGTGTAGCTCTATATACCCTACATTTCAAGTATTGGGAATGATAGTAATACCGCCGAAGTAGATGAGCATATCGTGGCTGCCCGCCTTTCCCATGTATTTAAATACCGTAATATTCAATTATCTTAATACCTAGTCACTGGTGGTACGTCTCTCATATGTAAGAATCCGTCTGAGCGGGTACCACTGTTGTGTTTTGGTTTGAAGGACATTGTAGTCAGTGTAACTACTGGACATAATGAGACTTAACATCTTATGTCTCAGGATCACGAGCGCAGTGGAATGCCACACAGTACTTTGTGTAACTCAAGGTGCTGGATTGTGCTACTGTTTATGGGCGGTCGTATCGCTTACCAGCAGGCGAACGGCATGCTCGTCCTGTCATTAAATGATATAAAGTAAAAACACACACACACACACACACACTCACTCACGTCTATTATCCCCGAAGGGGTAGGCAGATGCGCAACTAGTGCACCCACTTTTCGCCGTTATTCCGTCCCATAATGTGATAGGGGACGAGCCTATCGCCATGTCAGGCACAAATTCCAGACTCCGAGCTGATATTGAATAGAAAAACTCAATATTTTTTATTTTATTTTATTTTATTTGGAAAACAAACAAGTATACAGATAAATTACAAGTAGAAATATCTTAAAATTAGGTTAGTGTACACTCCACTACGTTTTCACGGATAACATAACATAATTCTTAAGGTACAGTAAAAAATAACACGTTATATAATAGGTATAAGCACATTCGCTTTACGTCTTTTGGTGCGTCATTAGAGCATCTGTAATTTGTTTTTTAAATACGTATTTTTTGCAGCAAATATATCAATGTTAGTGAAATAGTCATTATATATTTGAGCTAGTCTATAAAGGGGCGCACGTTCACCCGCATTTGTACGACACGTAGTTGTAGCAAAGAGCGGGTAGACGCGCGCTTCTCGTCTTAATATAGTCCTAGGTACGACATAGAATATGTTATTAACTAATTCTGGACAGTCAAATTTATTATGTATTAATCCATGGAGCATCATGGCCTGGAGCAACAAGCGTCTTGATTTCAGAGTTAACAATCTGTGTCTTGCGAGTGATTCTGTATATGGTATAATATTATTATATCTCTTGTTATGGCATTTATATTGCAGGGTTCTAACGAATTTTCGTTGAATTTTCTCAATTTTCTGATCATATTTAGCATAATATGGATCCCATATCATACATGCATATTCTACCTGTGGGCGTACCAAAGAGTTGAAAAGATAACGATAGGTGTTTTCGAGTTTGAAATCTGATGATGCTCTCATAACAAGATTATACATTTGGAACGCTTTAGCCACTATTTTATCAACGTGTAAGTTTAAATGTAATTTGCCGTCCAGAACGACGCCAAGGTCGCAAATTTGAGTCTCCCTAATTAACATTTCATTGCATAACGAGTAATCAAAATTAATATTTTTTTTATTCTTCGTGAAATTAATATATTTACATTTATTGATACTTAGTTTAAGATTATTTTTATCACAATAGTCAGATAGTCTATCTAAATAATTTTGCAAGAGACGGCTGTCGTCTAGAGATTTGACGGTTCTAAACACCTTGAGATCATCTGCGTATAATAAAAATCTGCTGTTATGAAAGCATTTGTTAATATCATTTATATAAATGATAAATAGTAACGGGCCTAATATCGATCCCTGTGGGACACCAGACGTAGCCAGAAATGAATCGGAATGGAATCCATTACACACCACAGTTTGAGTTCGGTTGCTAATATATGATTGGAACCAACGTAGTAGGTCTCCTTTGATGCCATTATATGAGATCTTGCTTAAAAGAATTTTATGATCGACTCGGTCGAAGGCCTTTTTAAAGTCAGTGTAAATCACATCTGTTTGGGATCTTCTATCCATATTTGTAAATAAATAATTTGTGAAAATAATTAAATTGGTCACTGCCCGACTCGGGAATCGAACCCGAGACCTCAGCATTGCAGTCGCACCATAATACAACTACGCCACCGAGGCAGTCAGTAAAGTAAAAAATAGAAAGTATTAGGCCTTTATAAAAATATTTATTGTGGCTACCCGCAATTCCAGTGATTTTGACATAGGCTTTGGCTAAATTGCTTACTTTGTAATCTGTTCCAGTTCCAAAGAAAAACTATATTATAAAATTGTAAAGGAAGAATGTGAAAACTGTCACCTCGAAATGAGTATTTTGCATTAAAAGAGATTCAGATGGTAATATAGGAAGATACAAAGCTCGTCTCTGTGCACGTGGCTTTACACAAGTTAAGGAATACGTTTGTTATTGTAGTTTTGCAAGAGAACAACTCAGACTACTGCCAAGTCAAGATCACTATTTCCTATTTTAAATGGAAGCTAATACAAAGGCCATTACGAACTTTAGAACCTTTGTTATAAAATTTATTTTTTAACAAAAATAAAACAATACACAAATATAGAAAATATTTTATTACAGAAATATAAAATTATAAAAAATCATTTGTGGATCTGTGATGGATCGTGGATGAGGAGGTCAGTAGTAGTTCCTGCGCACCCAGCGGTTCCTGGGCCCGTGCTGGGACATGATCTTCACGGAAGCACTCGCGGCTCCCTTCACCACGTCTTGAATCTTAATAAACACAATATTATAGTCACTTATAATGCTTGCAAGAACTTAATAATATTCACGTAATTTTTGACTGAACTAAAACATGAAGGTTTTTTTATTCTTTTTTCAATTTTTTTTTTTTTATATTTTGTGGGCTAAAAAAGTGACAAAAAAAACGACACGACTCCGTTTCGTTTTAATGGGATTGGTTGAGACACGTGACTGACGTATTGGTCTTTCGATCAATCACGAACATCAAATTAAACGGTCTTACGAGTTGCGTCTTTTTGCCACATACTAAGCCTGAATCTCACCAGTCGCGAGCAAAACCTAGTTTTCCATCCACCAAAATAGCGAAAGTTTCATCAGATATGTGGGTAGTTTTTGGTGACAATTTTGTTATACGAAATTAAAAAAAGAAACTTACACTTCTCATCAAACTCTGCGCGTTATCCACCAGCATATTCATTGCTTCTTTATCTTCCTTGGTGCCTGTAAAGCAAATAATTTAGCACTTGAAATACATCTCAAGTTTTTATCCTCCAAAAGATACACAGAGGCGTAATTGTGCCTACCTTCCCACACCACCAAGCTATTTCCCGTCTATAAATGTCCCGTTTTATAGAATCGATTAAATCTTTAATTACTGCCTACCCTAGGAATCGAACCCAGAAACTCGCGGTCTCAGTCTCAGAAAGAGGAATGGTGGTGACTATTAATATAACCCTCACCTTGATGTCCGAGAGACGATCCTTTCACGGTGGTCAACATCTTCAGCTGAGTGCTGATGGTAGGGATCCTCTCGCAAGCCAGCAGCAAGTTCTGGAAAATAAAAACACCAGTTTAAGAATCTCTTCTTAAGCTTCTTCTGCCTTTACCCCGGTCCAAATGCGTATTTTTTTAAGACACGTAGTAGAAATGGTTTGGCTTAGTTTTTACTACTATTCTGAAGTCGACTAAAATTCTAACCCCTTGAAACAATCTTTCTCGTGACCTTATCCAAACTGACACCAGCATACTACATACCGTTTTGATCCTGACGTCAGTGCACTCGTGCGCCATCTTTTTGGCGAGGTCGGCGACCTCGTGCGACTCCTGCACGATCTGCTTCGACGTCAGCAGTAGCTCGCGTTGCTTGTCTGTTATAATTAATATTGTGAGTATTCTACCTTTTATAGCTCTATCATAAAATAGGGTAGGCAGAAAAGGAGTACAAAAACACAAAATCTAGATTTCTCATAGAAAACAAGTCACTCCATTTGGAGTGACACTGTGTATTACTTAATTAGGTTGGGTCACCCCTATCATTTTGATAGGGTGGACCCTAGCGCAAATAATAAGTAATAAAAAACCCACGTCAATACATGATGGGTTGACTTGGGGGTTGAAAGCGGTCGACACATTAAAGTGGGCATGTTAGTATAGGTTTGGCCAGATTAATGAGTTCTTTAATCAGTTACTACATTCACTTATTTAGTTTTGAAACACCCCTTAAGTAATACACAGTGCAACTATCTTAAATAAAATCTTAGATTAGGTATAGAACCGTGTGCTTACCTTACCTCTTAAAGGTATTTACAACTTACTCTAAAGAAAAAATATGAGGTTCTTGATTGGATATATGTTAATAGCTTAATTTTAATATTTAAATTAATGGGGAACTTCCGCAGTAGCATCATGGGTTTTTAGCTTTCCTGCAATTGACCGAAAAAAGATGCAATTGGGAAGTTGGGCAGGAAGAGTGTAGGAAGGAAGAAAGTATAAGAGGGGAAATGTTCACGGCCCTGTTAAGGCCTAATGTGTTAATACAACGGTCAACAAAGAAGCATAAACACACTGTACACCTTAACCCACGACAAATAACACCCGGTAATAAAACACAGTAATTCTTGTGCATATGGTGCGAGGACCAAGTGCACAAGAATTACCTCGGGTGGAGAACTATATTCACCTGTGTTCATGTAGTCGGAGAGTCTTGCCATGAGCACAGCCATGCGCCGCGCCACGGCCACGATCTCGTTGTCCCGGGACGACCACTCGCGCACCGACGCGTGCAAGTCTAACGCCACACTCTGGAATATATCACAACTTGTACAATGAGCAATAGCGTGGCTTTTTCTAAGACTGTATAATCATGCAATACATACGTATATCGGTTGGTTGGGCTCCGGTTGCTTGTTGAATATGTTCTCACCGCCCAGCACCGACTCCACTTCACCAGTGGTGCGCAGGATCTGAAAACAACACATAATTACTCACAGCCACACACACAAAACGTATGCTTATAAACACAATCCCGCCGACACCGGCTTCTACATCTGTGAGCCAGGATCAACAAAGCATTTGACATCGATATACATTAATGATTTCAATTTTATCTTCGGATGTATCGAGGAAATGGACCTCTATCATTATAGTTTATTATTTATATAAACTATTTTGATTTTTTTTTTAGAATCGAAATTTGGGATTGTGTATTGATTTTTACACTTACTAATAATATAAATAAAATATTTGGATGTTTGTTAGATATTAATACAAAAACCGTTGGACGTATTTAGATGAAAATTTGCACACGAATAGACCATAGACTGGATCTTTGTAACCAATAGGGAAATAAGCTCACTCCTTATCACGTGGCGCGACGGAACACACTTAGCGAAAAATCGAAAAAAGGGTGCCCTAGCTGCACGTGTGATTACCCCTTAGGGCTTAAAGGCGTTAATATGTGTTTTAAGAGAGCTGGTGCAGTACCTCAGCGGTGGTGTCCCGCCAGTCGGGCAGGCGGCTGGCGCGGGTGTCGGGCGCGGGGATCACCGACTTGAGCTTCTGCTTGGCGTCGCTCAGCGCGCGCTGCAGCTCGGGGTCGCGCCGCGCCGTCGGCGAACACATACTCACAGAGATCACGCGGTTCGCTAGTCTGGAGAGTGGGGACACAAATATTCATACTATTGTGAGTATTGACTGACTGACTAATGGACCACCTAATTGATTGACTGCCTGACTAATGGACCAACTAATTGATTAAGTGACTGACTAATAGACTGACCGACTAATGTACTGATTGAATGACAACGCACATCTTAAATCAGTGAGTCTTAAATAATTTTTGTACTGATATTATGTAATTGACAACTGAATAGACCGACAAAGTAACAAAGTAGCCTGATGTTTAGTGATCGCCACATTCAATATACATTATTAATACCAGAAAAATTATACAAGTGTTGCAAGCCTTATAGACAAAGAACGAGGATTACGAAAAGGAAAATCCCTAATCCTATTACCACTACTTTAGTGCATTCTGCTTTCAGCACTAACTTAACATCTTATATCTCAGGATGAAGAGTGCAGTGGAATGCCACACAGTACTTTGTAACTCAAGGTAATGGATGGTGTCACTACTGGTTATGGGTGGTCGTATCGCTTACCATGCTCGTCTCGTCATTCTACCCAATAAAAACGAAAAAAGAACTAAATCAACCACCGTTAGCTATATTATTGATTTGACAACTTACTTGGTGATCACGTTAGATGTTTTAGCGCAGGTCCTCGGGTCATTCTTCTGACTCGACTCTTCCCTCATTCGCTCCATCATAACCCCTAGATTAAAAATAAAGGTTTAAAATACTCTGGAAATCTCAAGTGAGACCGAACCGTCATATCTCTCCTCTCTCTTCCCCAATGTCTGTCTTTCAGTGGTCACTACTGGTATAAAAAGAAATTCCCTTCTGGTAGAATTAAATATATTTACCTGATTATATAGGCTAGCTTATACACGGTTTATACCATTTTAATAAACCCAGCCTGTTAGTGTACACTCACCGGCAGTTTGCACGAAGTCCATGGGATCGACGGCCTGGTCGCACAGCTCACGGACACGAGACAGCGAGTCCGCGTACTTTGACAGCAGACTCTTGTAGTTATCTACTACGGCCTGGTGGAAGATAAGACTCTCAACATAAGCCAAAATGCTAATTAAACAAAAAAAAACTTCATCCATGTTAGTTTAGCCACCATTTATGATTGTTATTTTTTTATTTTGAATGTTATGGTATGGCACTAGGATGCTCCTTAGAGTATCAAGTAGTATTCCAAATTTAAAAAAAGAAATATAGTATAACATATTTAACTAATTTTTATAGTTATCATCACTTACCTTATCATCCGGTTTGTTGATCCTCTCCTGCGCAGCTTTCACTAACATAGGAGCCAGCAGTTCGCTCTGCAACAATACCGAATTCGAATCGAATTTTCTTCATTATGGGACGCAGGACGTTTTTAACCGGCCTGTCTAAACACCGTTAGCACTTTTTGAAAATGAAAATTAAAAAAATATTCCGCAGAATGACGTCATCGCCTCATTTGAAAACATAATAGGGTTCCGATGCATACTGATCATCTAAAGAGCATTAATCCTGACCTGCTCGCTGCACTTCTTGAGCTCGTTGCTGACAGCTGGGGAGCCGTTTCCAGCATCCGCCACGATACGCGCGATCTTCGTCATCCTCCCCAACTGCGCGAGGAGCTCTGCTATCTTCCTCTCCAGGAGGTAGTGGCGTTTGCTCTCGTCTGGAAGCATAAATATTTTTATAATATTAGTATACTATGATCGTCCAACGTATATGATGTGAACCGAGAAGACCTGATTTAGATTAAAATTATTTGCTTGATTATTTTGCTTATAAATGCTAAAAACTTAGGTCGTTGGTTTGATTCCAAGGTCTAGTAAATTATATTCCTAGGACACGAATGATTGATATCCTATAAAATTTGTTAATGTTGGAAGGTCATTAATACTAACCCAAATAAATACTGCAAAATGCGTGAAAAATGTGTTGCACTGACCCCACATTGAGATAGAATAATGACAGAATAATAAATATGGACTACAGCGGATATCAAATAATATTAGGTATAGTAAACAGGTATTTGCAAAATATACGTACCTTTCTCCGTATCAGCGAGGATCTCAAGGTCCTCTAGAGGTGCCTCTTCCTCGATGAGCTCTCCCACCACCCTGGTGACCAGGTCGCGTTCAATTATCTTCTTCAGTTCCTTGAGACGCTCCATTAGCAAGCTGAAAGGGAATATTTCGGAAGTCATAGTCACTACACATGGTTTCCATTGATTTTATCGTTTTCTAAGTTCTCCTTTTTAATGACTTGGTTTTGAAACTGGAGGTAAATATAAAATTACAAAATCTCATTAATATGGGTTCTAGAAATTATACAATTGCGTTGACACAAAGTATAAGATCAGGGTTGGAGAACTCATTAGGTAGGATAACAATAATGTCACCTTATAAACATCGCCAATACCAGTTTTAGAGCATGGCGAGTTTCTACGGTCAGCTTGGAGGGCTCTCGGGGGCGCCACATACTCTGACTAAAACGTAGTCCTCGACATAAGGTGTTTGACAACAGAATTACTAATCCATTAATATGTGGAATGGTTTGCCAGCATATTATGTGTTCCCCCCTCCTTCGTATAACTTAGGCTCTTTAGGTTGAAAAAGCTTTATGCAGGCCGGCATAACTGTGCTGACCAACCAGGGATGTTTATTTCTTGCCGTTCGACATTTTTTTGGGCTTCACTTCAGGTGCAATGAAGTAATTTTGTCGAGACATCGATAAAACAAATACTGTTGTGACCAAAAAAAGACGTCGGAAAACAGGACGGATTTTGTTCGTCCGCCCGAGTGGCTAACGCCAACCTTGGACATCAGCTTCTGTATTTTCATGGTACCTGTAGTTCTCCCGGTTATATCTGGCGCTGCACTCGGTATGCAGCTGCTCGATCTCCATGATCAGCTGCTGGGTGGTCTCTTTCTCGGCTGGCTTCATATCCTCCACCATCTAGGAAGAGAATAAGGCTTTAATCAATCAATTGCTAGTCAAAATTCTCACGTAACTTCACTTCATTTAACACCAAGTTTAATAAATTTACGTTCCCATATATATAACTAACGCACTAGATGTTTCAAATTACCTTTTTCCCAATGTCGACGATGTTCTTAGCAGCCTGCTGACCCGCCATCTTGGTGACGGCGCTGCACGAAGACCTTCGCAGCCATTGGTTGGCCGTGTCCAATCTAGAAATACCAGTATTTATATTTCTAGTTTTGGCAAAAATTACTTGCAAAGTTCATGCAAAATATTAGTTTTTTTTTATGCTCATGGTTTACCATACCAGCCCTGTATTATATACTGCCCACTGCTGAGCACGGGCCTCTACTACTGAGAGGGGTTAGGCCTTAGTCCACCACGCTGGCCTAGTGTGGGTTGGCAGACTTTACATACATTCAAAATTCACAGAACTTCGCAAGTATGCAGGTTTCCTCACGATGTTTTGCTTCACCGCTAAAGCGACCGATATTCACAAAGATTACACACATAACTTTTAGAAAAGTCAGAGGTGCGTGCCCTCATGCTCATGGTTTAAACGAAGAAAATTAGTGGTTTTAAAGTAATAAACTAATAACAACTGTGACGCACCAAAATTTGCATACAAAATCCAAATACTCACTGTACTTGAACGTAGCTTTTGTTCGCCATTTCAGCATCCTGAAAACAAAGTCTTATTACATATTTTCCTTCAGTTTGAAATCAGAATTAACGGTCACGTCTTTCAAGGTTCTTTTTTAATTTTTGCTGACATTTAATCGATTCGACGATGTAGACTTATAACTACAATAATTGGTAATACAAAATGTTAGACTGCCTCGGTGGCGTAGTTGTATTACAGTACGACTGCAAAGCTGAGGTCTCGGGTTCGATCCCCGGGTCGGGCAAAGTGGTATTGAGTTTTTCTGTTCAGGATCAGCCCGGAGTCTGGAATTTGTGCCCGATATGGCGATAGGCTCGCCCCCTATCACATCATGGGACGGAAAGACGGCGAAAAGTGGGTGCACTAGCTGCACCTCTGCCTACCCCTTCGGGGATAACAGGCGTGAGTGTATATGTATGTATGTAAAATGTTAGAAAAATCGAAAATTGTAAACATTAAACCATGTTATATGAAATGAAATGTAAACGCTACCTCGTCAGTGACATCGATGGAGTACTCCAGGATTCCACACCGGTTTCCGTTGAGTCTGTCAAGTATCAAAGTTAATAGTAGTTATCAAAACTCCATATACGGCGAGCTACAAATGGGCGTATATAAAAATAAAATTTTTGTATGTTTCTGAAGACAATTTTAACGACACAACTTTTAAATTTCAACATATACGAAATTTTTTAGGCAAAAAATACATAGGAACGGAATTTGTTCTCTTGAAA
Organism: Lapara coniferarum; assembly: GCA_949316025.1. Taxonomy (NCBI): domain Eukaryota; kingdom Metazoa; phylum Arthropoda; class Insecta; order Lepidoptera; family Sphingidae; genus Lapara; species Lapara coniferarum. The sequence goes on along the minus strand of OX438928.1, from coordinate 29,556,579 downwards.
ATTAAGAGTATTGTGGACACATCTTTTAACTTGAAGCCGGCTATTATTTTTTGAATACCAACATTTTTGAAAATTGTTAAGTGGGTACTATGAAATAATATTCATATAGAAACCAAAAAAATGTGACTGTCGGTTTGCCTTTAAAAATGAAGAATACCTTATATGTACTCTTAAAATGTTATCATATTACAAATACTCACCGAATAGATTTGAGCAAAGCCTCGAACGTCTCCAACACCTGCTCCTTGCCCATCTTGAACATCACCCAGGTCATCACGTCGTCTGTCTCAGGGGACGACTTCACCTGTTTCACCAGTGCTTGGGTCTTGGACATCAGGGACCTGGAAAGGATATATAGATAGATAGATAGATAGATAGATAGATAGATAAGAGAGTTTATTTTGGCTACAAATAATACACTGTATAAACATAAACACAAGACAAGTACAAAATATTGTAGCCGCAATCAGGCCCCAGCTCAGCAATATGCTATGCTCCCAGGATCAAAGCGCTGGTAATTCTGCTGGTACCTGGTATACATTTCTTTACAAGTATTTAACTACTCCAAGTGGCATTTTCAAACATGGAAGAAAAAGAAGACAAATATATAAAAGTCGTACAATACACAATTAGCAATATCATAATGTTTCATGGCGCCATGATTACTACAGAGAAGAACAACTTATTAAATATACACAGATAAGTACAATTTACTTGACAAAATTACCCTAACACGTGGTATATGGTTTTTGATTTCCGATTCCATTCAAGTATTTCGTAGTAGTTCGTATAAAGATGTAAACAAGATGTTTGTTTGGATGTTTGTTTCGAAGGTTCATGATCTCGTTATGCTATAGTAGCTCGGCAAAGTTATAATAAGTGGAATAGCGTCCTGTGTATCTAGCAAGAGGTTAAGCAGTATCATATAGTTAACGTAATTATTAACGTTACTGGTGGTAGGTCTCTCATATGTAAGAGTCCGTCTAGGTCCATGTCCACCGCAATGTCCATTTCTACCGCCAAGCAGCAGTGTGCATGCACTGTTGTGTTTCGGTTTGAAGGACATTGCAGCCAGTGTAACTACTGGACATAATGAGACATCTTATATCTCAGGATAACGAGCGTAGTGGAATGCCACACAGTACTTTGTAACACAAGGTGCTGGGTGGGGTTGGTACTGTTTATGGGTGGTCGATTCGTTTACCATCAGGCGTACGGCATGCTAGTCTCATCGTTCGTTTTTAGCCCGTAACGTCTTCTAGACTATCAGTGACGACAGATGATTATCCCATGCTGTCGATACATCCATCCGGCTGTTCGAAACCAGATACACACAGTGTAACCTAGGGACGCGATAGCGGCTCCTGTGGCGGGTTGGCCTTTGTGTAGAATGGTGTATAATATAGTAAAAAAATCATATCACCAGCATCCAGGGTCTACTGAAGCTAGACCGTGATTGTAAAAATTAAGGAATATTCCAAAGATAAACCTACTTGCAGCTGTTGAGGACCTCGTCACTCCTGGCCTGCGTGTCAGGATGGACGGAGGAGACCTGCGGCTGCAGCCCTGGGTCGTCCACCACTGCTTCTGTCTTGTTTAGCGCTGAGAGCAGCTCCATCGTCAGCTTCCTGATCTGAGCCTCCTTGAGATGAAAAGTTGTATTAAGGTGCAACGTAGTAATGGGTCTAAAGAGAAAACAGCTTGTGATCGGAGGTCCAAATATTTCGCCATTCTTCCCTGGTCCTATTATTTTCTTTTAAGGATTGCAACGCATCCATGAGTCTTTTGTTATTGTGCCTGCTTATAGGTGGTGTAGATCACTTAATATCAGGCCAATTATTCGTTTACCAGCCCTTTCTAAATATGTAGGCGCAATATACCTTTCTATTATTCAAGATTTGACTGCTCCTTTACAACTGCCTCGGGGGGATCCAATCGCAAAAATGTTCGCTTAGTCCACACCAATTAGAAAAATATCATGAACTATTGCCTTAACTGGGAATAGACCCCAAAACTTCTGTATTAGACTAGCAAAAAAAAATTATAATCCCCACCCCGTCTGGGCACGCTGTGTGTCCGTCGAGCGCCACGACGGCGCGCGAGACCGCGTCCGCGGAGGAGTTGAGCTCGTCGCGACACTCCAGCAGACGCATCTTCACACTGCGCTCTGGAGTCTTAGACGACGACGACTCCAGCATCGCAGACAGGCTCTCCACCTGTCGCTTGAGGTTTCGATTTTCTTCCTTCATCTAGAAATAGATTAAGCGGTTATTATGAGTATATTTATAAAGAGACAGTAGTCTACTAAGACAGTAGTCAAAAGACGTGGTTCTTTGAAATGGATCCTATATAAAAACTTAATCTTAGTATTACGTTTTCCATGTTCCCTGAGTGCATGACGGAGATGCAGGTGTCTTCGACGGTGGCGAGCCATTTCTGCAGCTTGTAAGTGTCTACTAAACCTTCCTTGGCCGCTTCTTTATTCTCGTCTGATATCGATATCTGAAAGAGTAGAAGTATTAGAATAAAGCAGAAGGCAGGAGACTCTTAGAAGAAACGCTGTGGAAGGCATCGTTGATTGTATGCCTTAAAGGCACTGTTGGATTCTTATGAGCATTAGGATACTCCAAATAACAGAAAGTATGTAACCGGTTTAACTGAAGTTACTTCTCTATATTGCTTAGATGCCCGTGTCATTAACGCCAAGATTCCAGCAAGATATTTTCAGGTATTTACTACTTTTCCTTGCCACCACATTAAAGTACCTATTTTTCCACTTTCATACTAATGCCTATGTTACATTATGAAATCGATTTCGATAAAATCAATGGAATAAGCCAGCAGGCCTATTCAAACTGAAATCCATCAGATGTTACCAAGTAAGCGCACTGGGCGGCGTAGTCGGTGCTGTTACACACGGCCGTGGTCACGTAGCCCAGCTCCTCCACGAACTGCTTCCGCGGCATCGGACTGTCATTCTTCAGCTTATCTGCTGCAATAAATACATCACATTTAATTTTTTTTTTATTGCATCGAATGACGTCACGAGCATGCCGTTCACCTGATGGTAAGCGATACGACCACTCATGAACAGTGGAAACACAATCCAGCACCTTGAGTTGCAAAGTACTGCGTGACATTCCACTGCGCTCGTCATCCTGAGACATAAGAATGTTAAGTCTCATAATGTGCTGTAGTTATACTGGCTACAATGCCCTTCAAACCGAAACACAACAGTGCACACTGCTGCTTGGCGATAGAAATAGACATTGCGGTGGTACCCACCCAGACGGACTCTTACATGTGAGAGTCCTACCACCAGTGGAATTGAACCTAAATCAACACCATCAATCAAAGTACAAGGTGTAAACCCAACCATAGTGGCCGACGTAAGTGTATCGGGTTCTGAGATCAGCCTGTATATATACCGGCTCAAACAGGCAGGCATTATGTCGACTGGCGAGAGACCATCATCTCTCTTCAGTCGATATTATCTAGATGATCCTCCACTTATCATCAGATGCAATGGAAGGACTTTGTCGGGCCTGTACATAAGTTCGCAATCAGTATAAAAAGAAGTCCGACAGTATAGTAAAGCGGAAATAGCCAGGTTGGGAATGATCTGAGACGAAGGACCGTAGGTTCAAAACCCTAGCGCGCCACTGAGTTTTCTAAAGTTATGATGTGTCTAACATATATTATTAATGAATTATCGCTTGCTGAAACATCGAAAGGAAACCTTCACACCTGATAAGTTCTCTATAAGAATTTCGAAGGTATGTGAAGTCTGCCAATCCGCACTAGACCTCGTGGTGGACTAAAGCCTTATGCTCTCATTAGTAGAGAAGGCCCGTGCCCATCAGTGGGACAGTATATAATACAGAATGCTAATGGCATCCTCACCGACAACATCCTGCTGGCTATTGAGTGCATCCACGCAGTCCTTGTACACGAACGTGCAGGACGGTCGCGGCGTCCCCTGCAGAGTGCTGTGCTGGACCTGCAGCGTCCTGCACAACTCCTCGCACTCCTGCTGCAGCTTGTTACCGGGGCAGGTCACGCGGCTCTAATGGTGGATGGAACATTTTAGGGGGGGTATGCAGCTGACAATGTAATTACACCTGGTTTTATTATTGTAGTATTCTTATCCTTATCATATCCTTATAATAATTCAACATTAAAGCATTTTCATCCTGAGAAATTATACTAGCCTATCTTAAAATTAGGCACAAATTCAAAAAATCACAGGCCATGTTTGCTGACACTAGAGCGAGAAGGCAATACCTAAACCTGTTTTCTATAAACTCACCAGTTTGTTGATAGAGTGGTTCAATTGCCGCAACGCTTCGAGGAGTTTCATCCTGGACCCGGGATGATCAGGTCTCTGTGATAAGCGGAAAATGTTCATGAAAACGACTATAGTGTATACACAGCCTTATATCTAAAATAAATACAAGCATCTTGTCTTATATATTAATCCACTGATCTGTGTTATTATATTTGGAGTAATTTAATCACGAATGACATCAAAATAAATATTGTCACTGGCTAAAAATATCGATGTATCGATATCAAATTGAATATCGATATCAACATTATCAATAACCACTCAATTATATTGTCGCATATGGGATAAATTGATACTCACTTGACTGACGTACTCCGAGAGGGCCAGCAGGTTGTATGTGGCGAACGACATCTCTTGCGCAGCCTCTTCTATGCGCTTGTTATGCGCCGGATCCTAGAGGAAACATATTATTTTTACACCTGATTGTTGGGACGAGTAACTCTTTTGCCGAGTTCCGAGTATTAGGAACCTTAAGATACATGTAAATAAGAGCCACATAGAAGACATACTTATCTACATCATAAACGATGTAACCGAGGTGATTAGTATTTACTCACAGTTCACCAATGTTTATAGTATTGTTGATTCATGGATAGTGGAGTTAACCTAACGTCTACTGACTTACCACCTCGTACGTAAAATAATCGTAGTGAAATAATTTGAAATCAAAAGGATCTTGATATTTTGTATGTACCTAATTTACTTTTGCCCGCGGCTTCGCCGGCACGAAAGGTTTTTTCCTGGATAAAAGCTCCGCTATACATTTTCCTGGACCGAATTGTAAATCACTTACCATCAGGTCAACCGTATACTCGTTTGCCCTTTATATCATAAACAAATCAAATCATCAATCATCTTTTGCAAATAACTTTGTACAACACCGCTTTAGTATATATCTGTAATGGTTTTGTATATATGTATAAATAAATAAATAAAATAATAAATCATAAAAAAATCTAAATCATTCTTGAATCCACTAGAAGACACATAAAAAATCATTAAAATCGGTCCAGCCGTTTAGGAGGAGTTCAGTGACATACAAACGCACAGAAGAATTATTATATTGTTAGGATAAACGGTTTTCAATGGTATTTGTAGCGTGCTAATAAGTTGTAGAAACCAGTCGAGACGTCGAGGTCGTGGTGGGAGTGACAGTTGGGTGTATAAAAAGGGTGCCCTGCCGCCATTTGGATTCATTCTTGTTCCGACTCTCGTGCGCGCTCAGTCTCTCAGTTGAGTAAGTTGAACATTGATTTTCATGCTGGTCGGTTAGTTGCCGATATTTTTGTAAAAGTATTTTTGTTATATGTTCTTATGTAAATGTAAAATTAGTGAAAAGTGTGTTTATGTAAAATCAGTGATAAATTGTTTTTATTTTAATCAAACTCGCTTCTGATTTCCAACATCAGAAGTGGGATATGTAATCGATTCCCACAGAAATAGATTGCGCTCACTTCATATGTACGTTATGTGGAATACATGCATGGTACGTTGGAGATATTTGACTACCCGCAATTTACGTAAAGAAAGAGTTTGCGCTGAGTAATATCAGGATAAGAACCAGACTACAACGTGAATAAAAGTGGACAAGTGTGAAACATAACCATCGCATGTTCATTTCTGACGTTATGTGCATACGGCTTCAAATGAACAAGGATCTGCGTGTGTGCCGCGATCAAACTGTTGGTGTGCAACGTTCCTGTTGGTGTGCAAGTGTTCCGGTAGATGTGCTGCGTATGGTGTCACAGTTGGCGTCCTGGGCAAAGTGACTGTGCGGGTGTCAACTGACGGTTGAAGCAAACTGCTCCAGCACAGAGAATGTTCATCGGTGACTGTGAAGGAAGTTTGGTATCGTATGACCCATAATCCTTATTTGGGGTTATGGTTTCTTTTATTTTTGGTAACCTTTACAAAATATTGAGATCGTGTTTATCAGGGCATATACAGACATGGATTAACAAGCAATTCGTTGTTATTGTTGGTACAGAGCCGTCCTTTAAATTAAGTCTTTGAGAAAACTCTCTGTTGTAGTAAATAAAGACTGTACATGGCCTGGGTTGACAAGTGATCTAGGTGCATAGTGTTCGGTCTGAAGGATTGTTTGCCTTTCTTGGTCAAGGTTTCGAATCGCAGCACTCCACTGTTTAAAATTTTGGGATTAAGAGCAAGACATACGATAATTTTGACGTTGTCTTCATGTTAAGATGACTACTGAATTTCCTAATCAAAGTTTGATGCGACATTTGATTAAAGGCCAAGGTAGAGTGAACCGTTTGATGCTGTTGTGATATTTTTGATTGCAGGGACTGAAGTTCTTTGCAGGGAGTACTTGCTCGATGTTTCCAGCCTTAAAAGACTTCGTAAAGCGTGACTACTGAAGAGCCTCTATGGGATCCTTGGAGGATCTGACGCTTACTGCGATGATAGAGGATGTTTGGTATCGTATTACCCGTAACCATTGTATTATTTTTCCGTAACATTCTCAAATGTTGGGATTTCGTTTTACCACGTAGTGGTAACTGGAGATTCTGCCGAAACCACTTCGCAGGTGGATTCACTTGTAGTAATGAGATGGCTGTTCAGAAAGTTTAACGCCAGATGTTGAGTATGTGAAGGAATCGAGGAGTGATTTAAACAAAGTCTTCGTGGTGTAAAGACTAAGTATATTCAAACAATAGTACAAACTTTAGCGCGCGCGTGCGTATACGTACAACACGTCACTCGCTGCGCCGGCGGACGGACGACTGACGACTGGCGCAGCAGTCGTTTTTAAAACTTACATATAAAAAAAAGTAGGTAGACATAAATTTGTTCGCGGCGCTTACAAAGCCCCACCCTAGTGCTGCTGACGCAGCAGTCAGCACTAATTACTCCAAAGGAATCTTAGCGACGCGAGCAACAGATCTCTTTAAACTACCTAACTGCGTCTTTACTTGCACTACGCGTACTCTGCCGTCTTTCCCGGGAAAAATCTCTTCTATAATGCCTCGTGGCCACACGTTACGAGGAGCATTAGGATCAGCGATAAACACTAAATCTCCGAGTTGAAGGGACACTGGGCTGTCTTCCGTCCACTTCTTGCGAGGTATCAATTCGGGAAGCACTTCCTTCACCCATCTCCTCCAAAACATATCAGTCAGTCTTTGGGCTATTCGCCACTTGCGACGGCAGAACAGGTCAGAATCATCAAAGCTGCCTGTTTGAGGTAAGTTAGAAGATGAGCCGAGTAAAAAGTGATTTGGAGTTAGTGACTCCTTGCTGTTGACATCGACGGAAACATGACTAAGTGGGCGTCCATTCACTATAGCTTCCACTTCAGCCAGCAGCGTATTAAATGTTTCTTCTCTGGGCGCTCTTTTTTTTAGAACGACCTTTAATGCAACTTTCACACTCCGAATTAAGCGCTCCCAGGCCCCACCCCAATGAGGGCTAGCTGGGGGTATAAACGTCCAGCGAGTGCCTTGAATACTCACAGCTGTCTGCAATTCTTGCTCATCGAGTTCAACGACGGCCTTCCTAAGTTCCGAATCCGCACCTCTTAAATTTGTCCCATTATCAGAATACAAATGGGCTGGCCATCCCCGTCGTGAAGCCATTCTGCGTAAAGCCATGATTAAGGAATCGGAACTAAGAGATGACACTGTCTCCAAATGAATTGCCCTGACAGTGAGACAGGTAAAAAGAACTCCATAACGTTTCTCCCTTCTTCTTCCCACTGTGATCTCCATAGGTCCAAAGAGGTCGATGCCGCAGTGAGTGAAAGGCCTTTGGAAATGAGCTACTCTAGCTGCTGGTAAATCACCCATCTTTGGCATCTGAGGTTTCACCTTTCTTAGTCTACACATCATGCATTTTCTGACAACTTCTTTGACAGTAGGCCTCAATCGTATTATCCAATATTTTTGTTTCAGATTGTTAACTACCATCTCTTGGTGGCCGTGGTTAGCTTTCACGTGATGATGTGCTACTATTAATTTGGCTACTTGGCTTCTACCGTTTAGGATTACAGGATACTTCATATCATAGGAAACATCCGCTGTAACACCTATGCGCCCGCCTACACGGAGCACACCCTGTTCATCTATAAAGGGCGTCAACATAAGTAGCTTACTATTCTTTTCTAAATTTTTACACTTCTTTATTAATTGTATATCAATGTTCAATGACTCTATTTGTGCATGACGTATGAGTAAATTCTCAGCTAACTGAATTGCAGTGCAATCATCAATAATTTTCTTTTGACATTTCTTTATAAATTTTAACATTACAGCTGTACTTCTCAACAGGCGTATCCATGAAGAAAACCGCATTGGATCCGGCACAGCTGCACACCCAGGTAAGTGATTATCTTGTGTAATATTTGTTATATATTCCAGGTCGGATTCGACGACGTTAGTTATGCATGAAATAGTGGGCCATGAGCTTTCAGTCTCATACAGAAATTGAGGACCATTGAACCACTCACCTTCCAGATTCAACCTATCAAAGTTTTCCCGAGTGGCTATATCGGCAACATTCAAAGCGGTAGGTACATATCTCCACTCCTTAACTTGGGTTAATTCATCAAGCTCGCCTAGGCGATGAGCGACATATGGTTTATAACAACGCGTATTGTTACGTATCCATTGCAAAACAGTTGTGGAATCGCACCAAAAATATCGATCAGCTGTTTTTATTCGATGTGCGGACTGTAGTGTATTCGCCAACCGACCAGCCATTATGGCCGCCTGCAATTCCAGTCTAGGTACCGTAACCCTTTTTACAGGAGCAACCCGGCATTTACTGGCTACGAAACAAACTTTTATTAAATTATTTTTATCTAACCAACGCCAATAAGCGACCGCACACATAGCCTGCAACGATGCATCACAAAAAATATGAAGTTGTAAACAATTATAACCTGTGTCGCTTAAAGGTGGGTCTGTATGTATGCTTGTGGACGCAGCTTTACTATTGAATGACGTGCATACCTGTTTGTCATTCCTATTATCTTTAAGAACATTGTTACGTAATGCCGATTCATTAACTCGCCTATAACATCGAGGTATTCGGATGCTATTTATTGTTTTCAATAATTTTAACCATTTAAACCATTTTATACAAATATCCTCCGTTATATTTTCATCCCAACATATTTGACTTCCAAGTTTCCTGAAGTAATATTTTACCGTTAATAGTGAACGGCGAAAGAAATCCGTAGATATCAAACAATGACATAATGACCTTTAATAAATCGCGTTTCGTAGGACATTTTAATCCATTAATTATCTCTTGAGGTATCCGTTTAAATGTGGTAACAAATCCTAAGGAGTCATCGTCGGGATACCATATGATTCCCAAGGCTCGCTCGCCTTCATGTCGAGTCCCTAGCTTCACAGAAGCAGCCGTGGGAGCTAGCGACTCCTCTGGTAAACTCTTTAAAACATTTGCGCTATTACTTAGCCAATTACGAATTTCGAAGCCCCCCTGTTTGTGTATGTAAATTATATCACACGCTAATTTAATACAAGTATCCTCACTAGGTTGACTATCAATATAATCGTCCATATAATGTTGATCGTGAATAGCTTGAACTGCAGCGGGCTTCAATGAGTCATAACGCTGAGCGTTTTTATTTTTAATAAACTGTGCAACGAATGGGGCACAACTCGCACCAAATATTAGGGATGTCATCTTGTAAGTTTTTACAGGCTCATTAGGGTTTTCGCGCCACAGAAACCTTAAGGCATCCTGATCAGTAGGTAATATTTTTACCCTTAAAAACATATCTTTTATATCGCCCACTATAGCGACCTCGTGTTCGCGAAAACGCAACAGAATACCTAACATAGACACTAATAAATCGGGACCCGTCATTAAATAATCATTTAACGATAAACCGCTAACTTTGGCTGCCGCATCAAAGACGAGACGTAATTTCTTTTTGTTCGGATTATCGACACCGAAATGGGGTAAGTACCACGTTCTATTTGTTTTTGTTGTATCTATAATCTCCTCGGCATATTCACCATCTAATAAATGCTTTATACGATCACGGTACCTTTGTGCATACTGTTTATCACATGACATTTTCTTTTCCAGGTTATACAGCCTAGACAACGCCAGGCGATTAGAATCAGGCATCTTACAGCGGGTGTCCTTCCAAGGTAGACCTACGTACCATCGACCATCTATTAATCTTGCCGTTTCTTCCAGGTGTAAAAGAGCGCGCAAATCATCGCGATTCTGACGCGGCTTCTCGGACATTCCCATAGATTCGATACTAAAAAAAAATCTTACCATTTCGTGCAGGTCTTCTAAAGAATTAGTGTTTGCTGACCCTAATGAAACCTCCGTGTCGTGTAGGATTGAATAACACGCGCCCGTTGAAAGTGGTGCTGGAACTAATCCATGGACGCACCATCCTAGCGGAGTACGCGTAGCACAAGGTTCATTACATTTTCCCATCTTAAATCTTCCATTTCTCCATCAATAAATTAAAATTATCCTGACCAATTAAAATTTCAGGTTCAATATTCGTACAACAAAATTCGTTTTTAATATAACATAAATGTGAATATTTATCAAAGTTAACTAAACCAAAGTTTTGCACAGGCACATTTAAATCTTTAAAACTACTAGAAGTAATATTAAATTTCTCACCCTTATAGTTCGCTATACAAACGTCCATAATATCAACGTCGCACACAAGCGCACTCTTATTCCATGCGCCGCACACGCGCAGGGTCTCCCGACGGCCACGCAAACCGGCTCGTGACGCAAGCGCAGCACTGATGAGCGACACCGTGGATCCGTCGTCTAATAACGCACTTGTTTTGAAAACGCCGTTCGGACCGTGTACACTTATAGGCACTACTTTTAATAACACTTTGCACTCATTATATTTTTTGTTAACGTGTGTTACTGTTTCCGGTGTCACCGACGACGGTTCGGCTGCCGTATTATCGCCAAAACACGGTTCACTGTTCAAAGTTGGACGCAAGTCGTAATGCAATAACTTATGATGCGCTTGGCCACAGTTCATGACGTCACACGTTGCAGCAGGACAGGTCGCTCGGTCATGGTGTGCGTCTATGCATTTGTAACATAACCGATTACGTTTGACATAGCTCCATCGATCTTTGCGTAATGCTTTGCGGAATTTCTTACAATCCTGTAATTTATGTTTCGATAAGCGACAGTAACGGCATTTTTCACTATCATCGTAATTTTTATTTAATAAAACTGTATGTGTACCTTCTGTGTATTTTTTCTTGTTATAATAATAATTATCATTTGTATTTTTCATGTTTAACAAAGCCATAGAAGACACTTTCATAGCTTCTTCATTTAAAAATTGTGAAATATCAAACCATGTTGGTCTTTTATTTTGCTTTATGAATGTATAGCTATAATCCGCCCATTTCGAAAGTAAAACCGGTGGTAATTTTGAAAGTATGCATGTCGTTATGCTTATCCCATTTAGGTATTCATCACAACCGATAACTTTGACAGCGGCAACACAGTTACGTACTTTAATTGAAAAGGGCACAATATCCTTGTGATATTCTTGTGACACTGAATGTAATTTTTTGATGTCCACCATGATGCGTGACAGAATGATATCAGGATTCCCAAACTGCAGCTCGAGTGTCGACATTATTATGTCAGGCGAAGTAGCACTTATAAGCAAGGCTGAAACCGCTTCGCGAGCTGATCCCTTTAAACATTTCCTTAGGCGCCACAAATTCTCATCATCCGTGAAATTACAGACTCTGGATGATTCTTCATACGCCTTTTTAAAGTGAAGCCACTCCATTGAGTCACCAGAAAATAATGGTAATTCTTTTGGTGTACATATTCGGCTTAAAAAGTTAGAATTAAGTCCATTGCAGGTAGAAGCGGCTGCTAAATCCTTCAGTGCACTAGCCAGTAGTTGAACCGTTCCATCAGTGCCGACATCTGCCGCCGGCGGGCACGGCGCGTCCTTAGTATGACCCTTGTCGTGGACGGGCTGCGCTTCCAGTTCACGATGGCTGTGCTCTAGCCACTCCTCCACCTCCCTGTTAGTGCAATGGGACCGAACACTACATTCGTCGTTGATATCCGCTAGGTCCGCCGCTAAACGTTTATTTATTAAGTCCAGCTCAATCTTAGCTTTAGCTTCCGCGGCCTCCAATTCCAACCTTTTTTTGCGTGCAAGCACTGAAGATGATGAGGACCTCTTGGATCTAGTTGCAGGTGCTTGGCGAGACGTTGAAGGCACAGGTTGAAATAAAGGTAACGGTGGTTCCGATTTCACCACACTACCCTCTTCTGTATTTCGACGAAGAAAAGTTTTATTAATTTCGGTACTTCGTGGCAGTGTTGGAGTCTTCGGAATCGCGGACTTGTCTTCCTGTTGTTCCTCGTCCCTCTTTGCGGTTCTCCTTGTGTTCACCATGGTTCTTGGTGTGTGGAACATACTATTCTGTGAGCGATTCGGCTCGAAGTGACCACTGTTGAGTATGTGAAGGAATCGAGGAGTGATTTAAACAAAGTCTTCGTGGTGTAAAGACTAAGTATATTCAAACAATAGTACAAACTATAGCGCGCGCGTGCGTATACGTACAACACGTCACTCGCTGCGCCGGCGGACGGACGACTGACGACTGGCGCAGCAGTCGTTTTTAAAACTTACTATAAAAAAAAGTAGGTAGACATAAATTTGTTCGCGGCGCTTACACCAGATTTTATTTAAGGTCAGAATAGGCCGAACGGTGTGTTGCTGTTGTGGTTTTAATTTTTGCAGAAATTGGAAATCTATGCAGTGTGTGTGCACTGTCTTCGCAATGCGGAGCGGCGCGGAACTACGCGCTCCAGGCTGTACGAGTGCGGAATGTCACGCTCCTGGCTGCGCGAATGCGAATCATCGCGCTCTGCTCCTTACGAAGTAGCAAGCCACGTGTTATGGGTGCAGTCGTACCAGCGCTCTGTAACATCCATGCACACTCGGGTGAGAAGTTTTCATTCTGCCGCTGTTTTGTTATTATGATTCGATGAGTTCTTTATAAAGAGTCGAGGTTTTTTTGTGAATTTAGAAGGTTGATCAGAGTACAAAATTATTGGCAAACCGTCTATATAACAAGTTTTGTCATTATGCCGCTGGTTAAGCGATGAACACATTTCGTAAGCAAATCCCTCTGTTCGCTTGAATTTGTCTTGTTTAGGCCAGGAATGGCTGAGCGATGTGATGCTGCTGCGTATATTTTCTGTTAGCAGGAAATGCAAATCACTCCTGGTAATGCGGTGCGTTGCTGAATTGCGCGCTCCTGGTGACGAAGTGCGCTGCTGAACTGCGCGCTTCTGGCGATGCGGTGCGCTGCCGAACTGCGCGCTCCTTGCGCTGCTGAACTGCGCGCTCCTTGCGCTGCTGAACTGCGTGCTGCATGCGCTGCTGAACTGTGCGAATGCGGAACCACGCGCTCCATCATGCTTCAAGTGGCACGGATATCAGGTGATTGCGGAAAAGCGCATTGGGTGCTTTATATTTTGTAAAGCTAAAGTTTTTATGGAAAGTTTTCAAAGTTTCTTAAGGGGTGAACACATTCTGTAAAAGTTTCCTAAGGGGATGAACATATTCTGTTAAAGTTTCCTAAGGGGATGAACATATTCTGTTAAAGTTTCCTAAGGGGGTGAACACGTTTTGTTAGTTTCCTAAGGGGGTGAACACGTTTTGTTAGTTTCCTAAGGGGGTGAACACGTTTAAGGGAAGTTTAGTCTTGCGGTCGGCATAGTCATTCTTATGTTAGGCATGCTATCCTGATCGACGGATACACTTCAAGTGAGGTACGGTTTCATATTATTGGATGCTGCTTTCGACTGCGCTCCGGCATGCGATCCTAGTATATGGGACGTACTTTGTGTGGTTGTGTGCTCGGACACTGTCGAGGATTGCTCAGACATGTGGTCCTGGAGTTTCGGTACACGCAGGGTCATGTCATAAGCGGGCTTCCGGCGTGTGATGTATTTGTTTGGCAAACACTGTTTGTCTCATATTGAGAGGTTGGGTGGAAACATGTTTTTATGTGGGACCGATTCACAACGCAAAGCTTTGTCTCACGTATGTTTACGTAGACCTCTAACGAGTCGTGAGAGGCACTCACCCGACGGGAACTGCCACGGGTGATTGGTACAGATATTAAGATGTTTCATATCCACTGTCCTTAGATTTTGTTATGACGGGAACTGCCATGGGTGTTTGGTACAGATATCAAGATATTTCATATCCGATGTGCTTAGATTTTATTATGACGGGAACTGCCTCGAGTGATTGGTACAGATATCAAGATGTTTTATATCTGATGTGCTTAGATTTTATTATGACGGGACCTGCCAAGGGTGATTGGTACAGATATCATGATGTTTTGTATTCGCTGTGCTTAGATTTTATCATGACTGGACCTGCCACGGGTGATTGGTACAGATATCAGGATGTTTTATATCTGCTGTACTTACATTTTATTACGTTGAACTGTTGAATAATTTTTTTCTCAAGTCATATGAGCTGTCTTACTTTATTTTATCTTTTTGGACATGTTTTTGTGCTCTGTTTTATTTTTGTAAACAGATGCAAATTGAGGAGGCTGACGCTGCTAGCATTGCCCAGCCTTTTGCCAACTAGCCATCTGGTGGAGTAAGCGAGCAACAACCCAGTACGTCCGGGACGCAAAGGTGCACTGAAGAGCCTGCTGCACCATCCAGCGCCTTGTTGAACGAGGAAAGTTCGGGAACATCATTGCCGATTCTCGAGACTGATCTCCAAAGTTAGAAGATGGAGCCCGAGGACGGACTCCCGTCAGGAAAGGCAGTGTTAGGATAAACGGTTTTCAATGGTATTTGTAAAGGTATTTGTAGCGTGCTAATAAGTTGTAGAAAGCAGGCGAGACGTCGAGGTCGTGGTGGGAGTGACAGTTGGGTGTATAAAAAGGGTGCCCTGCCGCCATTTGGATTCATTCTTGTTCCGACTCTCGTGCGCGCTCAGTCTCTCAGTTGAGTAAGTTGAACATTGATTTTCATGCTGGTCGGTTAGTTGCCGATATTTTTGTAAAAGTATTTTTGTTATAATATGTTCTTATGTAAATGTAAAATTAGTGAAAAGTGTGTTTATGTAAAATCAGTGATAAATTGTTTTTATTTTAATCAAACTCGCTTCTGATTTCTAACAATATTGTTGGAAATCAGAAGCGAGTTCAGTTTAAAACATATGTATATCTCTCAATAAGATAAACTTATATACCATCAAATAGCAGATAAGCATAATAATAAAGTAAAATGAGCCTCTAAAGTATGTCCGCTCTGTACAAACTCTCGACTAAGAATATGCTCCCGCCTTTTATACTCTGTAGATCTTATAAATGACGGTAGATACCAATATTTCTTTATTTGTTTTTTTTTCTTTTTACTCTACTTTCTGAAGTGTAGTTCCAATAATATATATTCCGCTTTATAATATCATCATGACAATGTATAGGTTTCACCGGCAAGGATTACTCCCATAGATGCCAAATTAGACCAGCTTGGCAGACTGGCTTACTCGAGGCGATTGACCCCCAATAAATACTGTGACAATTTTTTTTCAAGGTAATGTTGACTGGCTCGGTGGCGTAGTTGTATTACAGTACGACTGCAAAGCTGAGATCTCTGGTTCGATCCCCGTGTCGGGCAAAGTGATATTGAGTTTTTCTATTCAGTATCAGCTCGAAGTCTGGAATTTGTGCCCGATATGGCGATAGGCTCACCCCTATCACATCATGGGACGGAATAACAGCGAAAAGTGGGTGCACTAGTTGCGCCTCTGCCTACCCCTTCAGGGATAACAGGCGTGAGTGTATATCATCATCATCATGATCATCAGCCCATTGCAGTCCACTGCTGGACATAGGCCTCTCCCAAGATACGCCACAGAGCCCGGTCTGCTGCTTTATGTATCCAGTTGCTGCCGGCCCTCTTGTGCAAGTCATCCCACCATCTGGCTAGAGGGCGTATGTATATGTATGTATGTAATACTGACGTTAGTTCTGAGCGCATGCGCGGTGGCACGCAGGTCGGCAGCAGCGTCAGCAGCGGCGTGCGTGCTGCGGGCGAGCGGCGCGGCGCTGCACACGCTCTGCACCACGGTACCGCACATCATGCACAGCTTGGAGCACGCCTTCTGCATCACCTCATGCAGGTCTCTGACAACGATACACACCGACTCTTACTAATGATATACGAAACTTTGTCAAATAGTTTCGATGTTTGTTACAACTGAACGCAAAAATCACTGAACTGATTTGAGTGTAATTTTATACATATACGCCCGAATACTCAAACGCTACTTAAATATTTGAGATGGCCTTACGGATTTAAGCATTCGTTAAGGTTGAAATTGGTATACTGAAACGTTACTTATCTCCTAACCTTAAATTTAAGGCGACTCAGTTTAAGGTCTGCTTATTAATTCAAACGGTATTCACAAACGCTGCTTAAAGTTTGACAGCTACGTAAGTCCTCCTAAAAGTAAACGATGGACCTTTCATGCTGTGAAGGTCGAAGACGCAAAAAAATTGACTAGGTATTAAATCTTAAATGATATATGACGACAAACCATACCAAATAAGTATACTCACTTTTGGTCTCCGGTGATTTTCAATTTGTCGTTAGGGGACAACAACTTCTTGGTATCTTCTGGAGTTAGTATCGAGTGAACGTGTTCCGATGATCCGTACCCGCTTTCCGGTTTCTCTAATTCCTGTAGAATTAAATGTGTATTTTATGATTGTAAATAAATACGTCATAGGTCTTTTGGAGATTAAGAAGCGGTTGCGGATAAGGACTAAGCACCTCTAGTCAGAGGAATCCGCAGGCATTCTTAATGCGATATTGTCAGGCGTAGAGTTTTATATATCTAGTGTTGACCCGGCGGTCGCCTAACGTTTTCCATCTCTTTGGACGTCTCCACACCGGTTCGTTATGCCGGCAAACCCAATATCACTATATCATTACCATCCTTGAGACTGGGCGGTGGTTAGTGGTAAAAATCACTTTGTCTGTGAAAAAAAGCAGGACAACAGTTTTCTTTGAGACTCCATCTCCGCCTTCCTAATTATCCAGCATATCCGTAATCCCTTTAGTTTTGAACATGTTTACAAGCCGTGGAGACCAATAAACCAATCGTCTACTTGCCGGACTACATTGTAAGTAAAAATTTCGATTTGTTCTATTCTTAATCTTCTTTTTGAGTGCACGATTCATTACTGACTGCCGTAACCTTGAAAAGACTTTGTAGCTTTATGTATCTTATTTAGCTTGATAAGAGAACTGACCTGCAGAATCTGATCGCTGATGGTGGCGATCTCGGGGTCGTTGATTGGCTGCCACATCGCCACTCGCTTGCTGGTCACCACTGTGAGTAGTCTCATCAGGTGGATCAGCTTCGACAGGTGTTTTTTTAGTCTGAAAAGATAATTATCTAGATGTATCTATAAAATAATTGAACGCAATAAGGTAAATTAGGGTTACAGATTGAAAAAACAACAAAATAAAGAATTGTGCACATATGGATAAAAATCCGCCTTGGCTGCCTTGGTGGCGTAGTTGTATTACGGTACGACTGCAATGTCAAGGTCTAGGGTTCGATCCCCGGGTCGGGCAAAGTGATATTTGGATTTTTTACTCTGTATCAGCCTGGAGTCTGAAATTTGTGCCCGATATGTCGATAGACTCGCCCCTTATCACATCATGGGATGTACTGTGCATATCGAAAAGTGTGTGCACTAGACAACTAGTGCACACACTCTTCGATATGCACAGTACATCATATATCATACACTAGCTTTTGTCCACGGCTTCGCCCGCGTTAATAAGTTTTTCCGGGCTAAAAGTACATAAAAACCTTCCCGTTGAATCACTATCCAACACATTTATTTGGATAAAGATTAATATTATGACGTTGATACAACTCTTAACAAATAATGCATTAATTTCGACCAAATTTGATTACCATAAAAACGGTTCTAGTGAGTTAATCTTAAAAGATAGACATATACTGTCCAGGACATTTTTTTAGATCATTTCAAGAGGAATAATTCTTTCATACATATATTTTTGGTATTTTGAACCGTTTTCGCAGCGCACGCAATGGAAGCCCTCAAGGATGAATAATTTTCGCCGTTTTTTTCACATTTTCCATTATTTCTTCGCTCCTAATAGTTGCATCGTGATGTTATATAGCTTAAAGCCTTCCTCGATAAATAGTATATTCAACACAAAAAGATTTTTTTAATTCGAACCAGTAGTTCCTGAGATTAGCGCGTTCAAACAAAGAAACAAACAAACTCTCCAGCTTTATAATATTAGTATAGAAGTATAGATAGGTGTAGGTAGAGGTACAAACCTCTACCTACCCCTTCGGGGATCAAAGGCGTGAGTGTATATGTAATCTAAAAATCTCTCATATTATTTCCTTTTGATATTAAGTGTTGGATTCAATTGCGGTTCCGCTCGTAAGAGGAGCAAAATTTTAGTCAAGGGATGTAACAACTTTTAGAAATGATTCTCCTAAAGATTTCCGGACTGGGACAGCGAATTCCTGCGTTCTGTATCATGTCATTTATCTTTGTTGGAGGCCTACGTTCAGCAGTGCCGTTCCTGTAGCTGATGATGAGCTGGCTGTGTGTTACCTGTCCCTCCCTGTGGGTTGGTGCTGCGTGCGCACGAGCTCCCGCGCGGCGTACGCGGCAAGGGGCGCAGCGCTGGGGGCGGAGCCCTGCGCCGCCTGCCACACGCGCCACCGGGACCACGGCTTCGGAGGGGGAGCAGGGGCACTACGCTGGAGAGACGGATCATTGTGTTTACTCAACTACACTCAAACATAATACTCTACCGTCTACGCCATTTTCAATAAATGATCGCAACGTTTGATGCGATCATAATAACTCATAATATGTAAGTATGTCAAAATATTTTGTTCTGATTAATCCTTTTGGCGATAGATTGGAAAAAATATTGTGATCGATTATTGAAGACAGCGGTAAAAAGTAACACAAAATTGAATAGTGTCTCATGATTTTTGACGATAACACGTTATGATAATTTAAAATAGAACACATTGTGTAACGGCTGATCATTATATACGGGATATAAGTACACAATCAACTATAATCCTACTTCCTTCCTACTAATATTATAAAGGCGAAAGTTTGTAAGAATGTATGGATGTTTGGATGTTTGGATGTATGGATGTATGGATGTATGGATGTTTGTTCCTCTTTCACGCAAAAACTACTGAACGGATTTCGATGAAATTTGGCACACGGGTAGATCATGTTCTGGATTAACACATAGGCTATTTTTTATCCCGGGAAAACATAAAGCGGGACTTTAATCCCGGAAAAACTTTTTAACGCGGGCGGAGCCGCGGGCAAAAGCTAGTGTAAACATAATGTAACAAAAGTCCCTTCCGAGACTTCGGATTTGATTCCAAAATCTCAGACCAGATAATTCGAAATTGTGTTAAATTATATTCAACTAGCTTTTGGCCGCGGCTCCGCCCGCGTGAATGAGTTTTCCGGGATAAAAGTCCCACTTTATATTTTCCCGGGATAAAGAGTAGCCTATGTGTTATTCCAGGACATGATCTACCCGTGTGCCAAATTTCATCGAAATCTGTTGAGTAGTTTTAGCGTGAAAGAGTAACAAACATCCATACATCCATACAATCTTACAAACTTTCGCCTTTATAATATTAGTAAGATAGTAAGATGATTCATCACATTATGAGATGGATATATTATTATTATTATGCACACCAAACTGTACACGGGTTATAGTAAACGGTAGAACTAAAGAGTAGAAGGTGAGCAAGTCATCAGGCTCTCCATTGGTTATTGACGTCACGCCGAGATTGAACGCTATTGATTTCTTAAAGACTAAGGACCTTATTCATAAAACAATTTATAAACATCTTTTAGCAATAGAATATTTTTTCTTCTTCCCACAAAATCAATTTACAATTCGTTCGAGGAAAACAAACATTTGATAACTAAAATAGCTATATAAACTTTTTATGAATCGTAAGGCTTAGTCGATGCTGGTTTTTATTGGCTCACACATATACACACTACTATATACTTGTACCAATTTATACATACGCTCCCTCTACCACTGTTCATGACTCGTGCCGTACTATATATACCTAACACTGAGGAAAAGCACAAGTTTACATTACCTTCAACTCCTTGATATCAACTCACCCTAATCATGACATCGTGCTGCTCATCCTCCTGTATCGTCCTGACTACGCCGGTTTCCAGGTCATGTAGACTCTCCAGCGCCGCGTCCAGGGCTGCGCTCTGGGCTGTGGCTAAGCCACTCTTGATAGCAAACCTGTATACATAGAAGTAAATATACGTTCCAGCTGTGGAATAGTTTGTCAGCACATAGATTTCCTCCTTCCTACGATATTAGGTCATCGGAACGTGAAGAAGCAATTATATTGGCCGGCATAGTGGCGATCGTCAAGGGATACATCGCTTACTAGTCAATATTTTCATTGAAATTCCCTTATCATATAAATTCACTTTGTTGTACTAGAGTAAAGATATAAACAACCTGATGAAGGCTGTAAGAAGTCGCTGGATGTAAACGGAATCCAACCGAATGGTCAGGAAATTCACAGAGGACATTCTGAAGCTGATGATGATGCCAACAGGCCTGTTGTGTATTACACGACTGGATGACAACATGAAATAGTCTTTCAACTGATAAGTAAGAATACTATTCAAGTACAACTACACCACCAAAAGCTTTGAGTTACGATGTACCTCAATGTACGCTTGTAAGTATATCATAGATCTACGAACTAGTACCTACCTGAAGATCGCGCGCGAGGGAACTTTTTTTTATGGTATCGAATGACGAGACGAGCATGCCGTTCGCCTGATTGTAAGCGATACGACCACCCATAACAGTAGAACCACCATCCAGCACCTTGAGTTACAAAGTACTGTGTGGCATTCCACTGCGCGCGTCATCCTGAGACATAAGATGTTAAGCCTCATTTTGTCCTGTAGCTACACTGGCTACAATGCCCTTCAAACCGAACCACAACAGTGCATGCACACTGCTGCTTGACGGTAGAAATAGACATTACGGTGGTACCCACCCAGACGGACTCTTACATATGAGAGTCCTATCACTAGTAAGTCCTACTACCACCAGGAACTATGAAATAACGTTGACAAAATTACAGTATTAATTCAATACGTCAACATTCCATAAGATTCGTCGTGGCTCCCGCGCGGACTCTGTGTATGTAGTACTTACCTCAGCATATTGGAGCTCTCTACCAAGGCTTCATATCTTGGCAGAAGTGAGGCATTTGCGTTATCATCTCCTATCGCCCGCATGTGACTTCCGATGTCTGATATGCGAGATTCGCATTCCTGAACAAAAAGATTATTTTATGCATTTTTTTTAATGCATCAAATGAAGAGACATCCATGCCGTTCGCCTGATGGTAAGCGATACGACCACCCATAAACAGTAGAAACACCATTCAGCACCTTGAGTTACACAGTACTGTGTGGCATTTTCTTGCGCTCGCCACCCTGAGACATAAAGTATAAAGTCACATTATGTTCAATAGTTACACTGGCTACAATGTCCTTCACACTGAAAAACAACAGTGCATGCACACTGCAGCTTGGCAGTAGAAATAGACATTGCGGTGGTATCCCCACCCAGACGGACTCGTAGATATGAGAGATCTACCACCAGTAAATAGACATTGCGGTGGTACCCACCCAGATATACTACCATAAAAAGATCAATTTTTGGTCACCATATTGATTCAATGGCAATTTGCTTGAGGTATGAACCTTAAAGATCCTAAGTTCACAGGCAGACTGAGCTAAATTAATATGTAAATTTTTCGATATGAAATGAATTTTACTGACCAACATTGGAATTTGTGGACAATATGGCGAACCGATTACCTTATGTGGTTTGACAAAAGGGGCAATCGCTTGTTTGCGATACATTCACAATTTTTTGCGTAGTCTAGTGCAATGCAATCAGCCCTATCTATACTAATATTATAAAGCTGAAGAGTTTGTTTGTTTGTTTGAACGCGCTAATCTCAGGAACTACTGGTTCGAATTGAAAAATTCTTTTTGTGTTGAATAGACCATTTATCGAGAAAGGCTATATAATATAACATCACGATGCAACTATTAGGAGCGAAGAAATAATGGAAAATGTGAAAAAGACGGGGAAAATTATTCATCCTTGAGGGCTTCCATTGCGTGCGCTGCGATAACGGTTCAAGATACCAAAAATATATGTATGAAAGAATTATTCCTCTTGAAATTATCTAAAAAAATGTCCGCGACAGTATATTATTATGTCTATCTTTTAAGATTAACTCACTAGAACCGTTTTTATGGTAATCAAATTTGGTCGAAATTAATGCATTATTTGTTAAGAGTTGTATCAACGTCATAATATTAGTCTTTATCCAAATACATGTGTTGGATAGAGTGATTCAACGGGAAGGTTTTAATGTACTTTTAGCCCGGAAAACTTATTAATGCGGGCGAAGCCGTGGGCAAAAGCTAGTATCATATACCGGGTGGAAGGGAAACGCTCTCGGAAAAGAATACAGGTGATAGTATTGGTGATTCCTGACGTGATGGCACTAAAAAAATCGCGATCGCATTGTTACAATTTTAGTAGGATTTTCTCAAATTTCTGTACAGCTTCACGTAATAATAATAATAATAATAATAGCCTTTATTTCCTCTGACCTTTCTATACAAAGAACTTAACCACAAATTTCTTATAAATAACTTATACTATAACACTTCAATGTCTTTAGTAACATTAAAACTTTTTTTTATAATTTTACTGTAATATATATATGTAGTATGTATCTATATGTATGTATTTTTTCCTTATATATCAACTTTCAGGTCAGGCTGTCTTCTGACATCGGCCTCCTCTAATTCCCTCCACTTGTTACGATCCGATGCTAAAGTTCTCCATCCTTTTGGCAGATCGTCTTCCCATCTTTTTATCTGCCTTCCTCTACGTCTTTTGCCGTTTCTAGGGTACCATTCGATAACTTTCTTAGTCCATTTTTCTGTTTTAGTTCGCATTATATGTCCTGTCCATTTCCATTTCAGTAGTCTCGTTTTTACCCTTACGTCTGTCACTTTGGTTATGTTTCTGATTTTTGTTGCATTCCATTTATCTTTAAGCCGTAGATTCATCATACTTCTTTCCATGCCTCTTTGACATACTCGCAATTTGTGTTCAATATTTTGTGTAAAAGGCCATGTTTGACAGCCATATATGAGACATGGGAGAATACAAGTGTTATATACTTTTCTTTTCTCCGAAATGGGTATTGATTTGTTTTTCATTATTTCACACAGAGACCAATATCTTTTCCAGGTGTTGTTTATTCTTCTGTCTATCTCTTTAGTTAATTGATTTTTCACGGTTATTGTTTGTCCCAAATATATGTATTCGTTTACGTATTCGATCTCTTCTTCTCCGACTTCTATTTTAGTTTTAGTCTTATTAGTTATTAATTTAGTTTTGCTTGTGTTCATTGATAAACCCGCTTTTTTGCTTTCCAGTGCTAGTTGTTGTAGCATAGTTTGGAGTGTAGTAGAGTCTTCTGCAAAAAGAATGAGATCGTCTGCACACCTAAGGTGGTGTATATTTTCCCCGTTAATATTAATGCCGAATTCGTCCCATTTTAGTTGCCTAAAAACATTTTCTAAAACGGCATTAAATATTTTTGGTGATAGTGGGTCTCCTTGTCGAACCCCTCGTTGTATTTTAAATTCTTCTCCAACACTTTCGAGCTGTATTTTGGCTGTACTTTTTGCATATATTTGTTTAATTATATTAATATACTTCATTTCCACTCCTTGGCTTTTTAGTGAGTCCCATATGTAACTATGCTTGAGAGAGTCGAAGGCTTTATTATAATCCACGAAAGACAGATAGTAAGGACGTCCGTATTCGTTACATTTTTCAATTATTTGTTTGACTACGAGAATATGATCGATTGTAGAGAAATTGGAACGAAATCCCGCTTGTTCTTTTGGCTGATTACTGTCTAGTACTTTAGTCAGTCGTTTCAATATTATCTTTGTGAATACTTTATAGAGATTTGCCATTAAACTGATGGGTCTATAATTATTCATGTCATTTCGGTCTCCCTTCTTGTGTAATAATATAATTGTAGATGATGTCCATTGAGATGGAATTTGTTCAGTGGCTAGAATATCGTTACATATGTGCGTAAATGGTTCTATTATCTGTTCTATTGTATATTTTAGTAACTCATTCGTTATTTTGTCATCTCCAGGTGCCTTTCCTGCTTTTTGTGTTTGGATTGCTCTTCTTACTTCACTTTGCAGTATAATTGGGATGGGTTCTTGCTCATAGGCAAGTTCTATTGTCGTCTCGTCCGTCGTTCCATTTTCATCTATGTACAAATTCTTGTAAAAGCCTGTTGCAATTTTTAAAATCTCATGGCGCTTACTTGTTGTGTACTCTTTTTGATATTTATTTTTGATTGTTGTTTTTGGAATCCATGTCGAATGTTCTTTTAATTCCTTTAAAGCTTTTTTAGTACCTCCCGTTCTGTTTATATAGTCTCTTATTGTATCTAGTCGATTTTTTTTCCTATGTTCTCTAATTGATTTTGTTATTTCTTTACTTATATCTGCTATTTCTTTGCGATTGTCTTTCCTGTTTTTAATTAATTCCTTTCTGTCATAAATTTTCTTTCTTGCTTCCGGTCCAATTTTGTCTTATGCTACATTTTTTAAAGATGTTTTGCTTACTGTTACTAAAGATTTTTCTAGGACATTGTATTTTTCTTGTACGTTGGTTTGTTTTTTGACATTTTCAAGAGATTGTTTCAAGTCGGCTAACACTTGTTCTGGTATATGCAAAGAATTTCTATAGTTGGTTTTTTGGAAATTTCTTCTTTGGAGTTTTGAGTCTTTACACACTATAGTTCCTCTTACCAACCTATGATCGGAGTTGAAGTTAAAATTATTTACTACACTAACGTCATTGAATATTTTCGGCTTATTAGTAACTATGTAGTCTATCTCATTTCTATCTTTGCCATTTGGGGAAATCCAGGTCCATCTTCTATTATGTTTTTTGCGAAAGAAAGTGTTCATTATTCTGAAGTTGTGTTCAAAGCAGAAGTATATGAAACGTTGCCCATTGTCACTTCGTCTTCCCTCGCTGTAAGCGCCTAACATAAACTCTCCCGAATCTTTTTTTTTTCCTACTTGTCCATTAAAATTTCCCATTATTATAATATTTTTATTTACTTTCTGCGTTGTTTCTGTGAGATTTTTATAGAACATATCTTTTTCTTGATTCGTTGCTTGTTCAGTTGGAGCATATATCTGTATTATTGAAAATGGGTTCTTAAAACCAGGCAAATTGATATTTAGAATTCCTATTCTATCAGATATACCTATAAATTCATCTATATATTTCTTGAGATCTTTTTTTACAATAAAACCTATTCCTCGCCTTCCCTGTACTTCGCCTTTATAGTAAAATAGAAAATTTGTGAATTCTCTTATTTCTTCTCCATCTCTTCTAATTTCACTAAGTCCAATTATGTCCCATGTAATTTCTTTTATCGCTTTTTCAAGTTCTATGAGTCTATCATCTGTTCTTAATGTTCTTGTATTCAATGTGGCTAAATAGAGTTTATGCTGTGTCCCGTAAGTAGATTGTCTTCTAGGAGTAGTTAGAATAATGGGTGAATTTGTTATATTTGGAGTGAGTATAGAGGGTGGTGGTCTGTTAACCCCACGGTGACCAGCCGGATTGGGGTCATTCCGTATCCGGTTGCTGATTAATTGCTACTTATTTTTGCTAGCTGCTGGTGAAGGAGAATTTGGGGGTGTTTTTGTTCTCATGAGGTCGAAGGCGTTCACTTTATTGGCTTTCATAACGTTTGATGATACATTAACCTGCTTCCTCGGATTCATATATGTGCCTGGAGAAGTTGACTGCTCTCTTTTCCTTTTCTCCTTGTTTGTCTTATCTTCTTTCACTATCAGCTTGTCGTATTTAATATATGCGATATTTCCCTTTTCTTTTTCTTCGTTTACTTGCTTTTGTAGTAATTTCCTTTTTTCTAGCACTGCTTTAGGGAAGTCTTCAGTTACATAGACATCTTTTAATTTCCTTTTGTTTTTCAAAATATCTACTCGTTTCCAATAATTTGTAAATGTTATTAAAAGAGGTCTGGGTCCTTCGCTCTTTTTATTTCCAATTCTGTAAATATTTTGAATATCGCTATTATCAATGGAGATGTTGAGGTCATCCTTCATTAAGATTTTTATTTTTTCGAGTATGTTTACTATACTATTTTCCGTCTCTTCCAGTTTAAACAGCAGTAAATTATTCCTTTTTCTTTCTCTTTCTAAACTATTTACCTTTCTTTCTAATAGGTCAACTTTTTCGTTGAGTTTTTTATTTTCTTCTATTAAAGGTACTAGTTTTTCATCCATTTTTTCTAGTAAATTGTTTGTGATTGTTGTAGTTTGTTTGTCCATTTCTAACTTTAATCTGTCGAAGAGTAATTGAAATTGTTGTTCCATTGTTTATGTAGTATTATATTATTGTTATTGTGGTTTTCTCAATCTAAGCATACGGAACTTTGTAATATGCTACTTGCAACAGAACGTTCAATTTGTGTGGTGTGTATCCGAACGTTACTTATATTTTCGTTATGTTGGTACTACCGATGATTCTTTAAAATTGTCTTTGGTTTATTATAACCTCGTTTTATGGAGGGTAGAAGTATCTCGTTTCAAGATAGTTTAAATTGAATTGACAGCTAACCTTAAACCACTGATCTTGGTCGATTTATATTATCCAGTTTTTCCTTGTTCTGGCTGCAGATTAATTGTTGAAGTAACACTGCGTAATCTCAACCAACTGTATACAAACACAGTTATCGATGCCAAGAGTGTTTAACTATAGTATCTTCAGAATTTCTTATTACACAACTGACATAGATGTTTACTTTCAGACGACCGGAAACGGCAGATAAATCAAACTACTATTCTGAAAAACATAGTAGAAAAGGTCAATATTTCAAAAAAATCGTAATGAAACACGTACATCAGCTGACGGGTTAACGACCGCGCGGCCGCCGCGCCGCCTTGTCGGCGTTTGCTTTGTAGTTTGTACCCTACCCAGTTTTTTGTACGCTTTACATTGCGCGCGCATGAATTACGGAAATACTAAAATCGTAAGTATTATCGCTTAGCTTTGCAAATGAATATAGTTTTTCGTTAATGTTATGGTTCTTCTCTCTTACCGTTCCGGTATAGAGAGCGTTTCCCTTCCACCCGGTATATTGCTTACTGCTAAGTACGTGTCTCCTCTACTACTGAGAAGGGTTAGGCCTTAGTCTGCCACGTTGGCCTTGAGCGGGTTCGCAGACTTCACATACCCTCGAAATTCTTATGGAGAATTCTCATGTATGTATGTCGGTTTCCTGACGATGTTTTCCTTCACCGTTAAAGCGAACGATAATTAAACAATACACACGTAACTTGGATTTCGAACCTCCGGTAATTGTCTCGGCATTTTTTTTAGCATAGTAACCTATAAAAAATATAAATAGCAATAACATGTCACTAAGAGTACCAGCACTACAGCATCAACTCTCAGTACGCACCTGTGCGAACGAGTCCATCTCGAAGTCGTTGTGGGGCGCGTCGTCACCGTAGTACTGCGCCGGGGTGAGGGAACTCAACGCACTATTCTTTATCTTCTGACAATCTTCTTGGATGTTCTGGAATTATATGTGATGTTATAAAGGTCTTTCAAGAATGACAGACACATACACACACACACGCACACACAATCACACACACACACACACGCACACACACACACGCGCGCGCGCGCGCGCGCGCACGTACATACATTACGAATTTATCCCAAAAGTGGTAGGCAGACGTGCAATCAGGGCACCCACCGTCATCTACGTATTCCGTCCCATCATCTGTTAGTGGACGAGCATATCGCCATGTCAATGCACAATTTTCAGGAATAAAATAATAGCCCATATTATGTTCATATTAAACTTACTCAGTGTATATGGGGACAGTAGGATATAATTAAGGAATAATTATGTACAGTGGAGTCACATAATATGAGGTCCCTCTTGATCACTTTCCAGTCTCTTGACATATTGCTAACCAGCACTGAACGAAGGCCTCGCCACTTGAGCGCCAAACATTCCAGTCTAAATCTATCACTTCCAATATTCCTAGGTAATACTATAACAAATATCGACAAGCTTACTTCTAATGTCTTCTTGTCACGCTTCGTGTCGAGATGGCTGGCGGTGTCGATCATCTTATCTGCCTCCGCTGCGACATCTTCTATGTACTCCTTGTAAGAAAATTAAAGCATTAACAACTATTACTTTATGAAAAATAAATTTATCAATATGTTTATATTATTTTATCATAAATACATTTATTAATAATACCAAGTGGCTTTAAAGATAAATTTAAATTATAATAACAATTACTAACTGTTTCCCAGGTAGTTATGACATCAGTATTAAATTTATATCGTATTAACTGCGAGGATTTTTCAGTCTCAAAACATGCGTAACAATAGAATATGCGCTCACAATTGAATAAAGAATATTGATATATTTTTTAAAGGCAGAATACTGATGAAAAAAGTTGAATAATTTAATCAAAGATATGACTGGTAAATATTACATACATAGCATCACACAATTTCACTTTTCAGGGGCAAGCAGAGGTGTATCACACACAAATTTCGCCAACTATGTCAGGTCCCATGATATGAAATCCTCCTAGCCAGTTTCGGCCACGGCGGCCAATCTCAACGGAGATCAGCCAGGTACGCAGGAGATATTATAGTGCACGAGTGTGTGCGCAATACCCTGTGCACTCGCTATTCCTTCACTCTCATAGTCCGGTGAGACGGCAATCCGACATGACCGGAGAGAGATCAGGCGCAGGACCAACGGCTTTACGTGCTTTCCCATGATATACAGGGCGGGCTTATTACCATTTCATATTATCGATATTAAAATGATAGCATAACTATACCCTCAAATCGACGATTCTGTTGTCGGCCTCCTTGCCGTCTCTATTGGGTCGGTTCTGCAGGATCACCATCTGCAAGTTCTGGATTGCGTTCTCCAGCTCTCGGTGCTTGTTTATGTCCTGGAGACAAATGAAGTGATTGGGAGGGTAGGTCAAGGTTGTTTTTTAGAGCTGAAACCTATAGATTGTACGAGACACCGTAAATCCTACTCAATATATGAAACGCAACATTCGTCAGTTCTGTGAAGAATTATCTCAGTCGAAGCATTAATGCTCTAGACAAATGTCTATAATGTGGCTCTACCGCACACACTCACGCAATTTTATCCCCGAAGCGGAAGGCAGAGGCGCAATTAAATGCACCCATTTTCCGGTGTGCGTATTCTGTCCCATGATATGATAGGGGACGAGCCTATCGCCATATCGGGCACAAATTCAAGACTCCGGGCTGATAAAACTCAATATCGCTGCCCGACCCGGGGCTCTAGCCCAAGACCTCAACATTGCAGGAGTACCGTAATACAACTACGCCTCTTGTAAATTTATGGGCTCTCTGAGGTGTCTGTGCGACACTCTGGGTGGCCACTGAGAACCAGTGCTGTGTGATGACTCTCATCATTTCCTACACAGCGTATGCTGCTTGTTGCTTTTTTTTTGCCTCGAAGGCAGACGAGTTGACGGCCCACCTGATGTTAAGTGGTTACCGTCCCCATGGACGTCAACAATGCTAAGGCACAGCCTACCGTAAAGAACTTTTTTAAGCCTCCTTTGAAAAAGGATAAGTTATAGCGCTGACACACCGTTTGGTTTATTAAATTATAATTAATTACCCATTAGTTACATGTTCTCTCATCTGTGGCAATTAATGTATGTTTCTTTCCACCGATCCAGTCCCTGCCACTAATTCTGCAAATGAATTGATATCTATGTCTAGTGATGGCGGTGTACTCACGTGAGGCACGCGCCTCGCCTGCAGGCTGGCGTCGTCCACGTCACCCACGGCGCCGCGGATGGCGTCGCAGTACTGAGCGTACTCGTGACGCACGCTCACCGGCAAATCTGTGTTTTCCGACATTTTCTGGAACAATACCACGCTTTTATTCCACATATCCTCATCAGAGACCAGGAATTGAGAATCAGCGATGGCTGGGTAAACACGCAGCAGTTAACCTGAGCCACTTTCTTTTGCCATGTTTTGTTATCTAAGTTATTATTTATTTTATTCCAATAACGCAAGACATTATTCCGCGCAATATACTATAGACACACAAATAAAAAAAATAGTACTACCTATGAGCAAAATTATCCAGAGCGGCAGTGTGTATTCCATATTGCCGAAATGGTTATCGAGAACTCTGCTAGAAATTTTTTGGACCCGTATTAAGAATACCAATGAAAGCAACATGTACAACAAAACTTTCAAGACAACTCTTTGGAAGAAACTGCTATTTATTAAAACCACACGTGCTCAGCAGTTAGGTGTAAAATATTATGTACACAACTACTAACCTGCGCATCCTGATGAATCTTGCAGGCCAAGGCCCTGAGCGGAGTATTTTCCACCACGAGCTTCTCTTTCTTTTCTTCGACCACCTGCTGTCCCCTGACGCACCTCCTCAAGTGTTCCAGGAGTTGCAGCAACTTATTAGACTCCTCTGTCAACTCCTTCACGTTCTGTGCTTGTTGAGGATCTGACTCCAACGGCTTCCAGGAGTCGGAGAACTCTTTCAGATTGTCCGAGAGCTTGTATGCAGAAGCTAGGAGGGCTTCCTTGCAGGCTGATTTGTGGATGGTGGGAGCTACCAGCTATAATCAAAGAAGGCATTTACTAGTAAGTTTCAGGTGGTTGAAGTACCATTGTTTTATTTATTTATGCTCGAAAGACATTGAATTGCATTTATGCGTATTTTAAAACTTACTGTAGCATTTTGTTGTATATACCTAGTGTTGCTATTTTATCAGGAAGTATCATGCTTACTAGTTGACAGCTCTTGAAAATTGCAATTATTGTGTCGACAAGCGAGATTTAACCATTTCTCGTCTTAACGGGGCTTAGATTAGCTAAAAAAATTGCAGAAGTTTTCGTGAAACAATCAA